>JAGWCC010000072.1:600000-1085062 GCA_022651775.1 Drusus annulatus
GACTTGATGCTGTTTTAATGGTTACTTGAATAGGTCATAGTGGATTCTCATAGGATTTCTATTCTAATCGCAATCAATCATTTTTTCTACTGTTCTTTGGCGAATGGAAGAATTCGAAGTGCAGAGCTATCGAATGCGCGATGTTTAAGTGTGACGAACGAAAGAATGCGGCTGACGACTGATGCGCGGAAAAGCATGTTGTTAGGGGGCGGGGTCAGCCGGAAAAATCGCCAATCAAAGATTGTATTTAGGTAGGTATCGATTTACAGATGTCGCAGACTGAGAATAAGTTGATATAAAATTAGAAAGACACGGAAGATCCAAATGCCATTTAGTTTACGAGTGGACAAACGCGTCAGATTCCCAGCTGGGCGTCGTGAGCTCAATTCCTCTGCTAGCTAGCTAGGACTACGCCTAGGCCCAGGCCTGCCATCATTGGAGAAGCAAAATTTTCCGCTCATTACGATGGTAGTAGGAGTTTTAAAAATATTGTCAAGCTGTTCTTAACTGGAGAATGTTTATCTTTTATTTTAAAAAAAAGATAATCAAAACAAGTGTACTATTTAAGCACCGATTTGAAAGAAAACTGATGTCACCAGATTACATAAGACCTTCCAGACTCCTAGGTCCCAGACAGACCAAAAAAAATGGTAACTATTCAAGAGAGTACTTCGATTTTTGGAAATGTTTGATCTAACTTTTGCACAGTTCGATTCATCTGCTAGCTAAGTCCTCCATCATGGCAGAAACATTTTTTTCCGCTTATTATGATGGTATTAGACGTTTTTAAAATATTGGCTTGTTGTTCGTAACCCGGTCATGTTTCTTTTTAAAAAATAGTAAAAAAAAATAATTAAATAAATTAAAAGATACCTATGTGTTTGTACATTCTACTGTCTTTCAGTGAATATCCAGTATTTTATCAGTGTTTGTTCATGTAGTTATTTGGTGTGATACTCCGAAAGAATTTTACGATGACAGCATTATAGATCTTAGAAATTGTTGAATTGGATAATAAATTTTAAAACTTTATCCCTAATTCGTGGCGCAGTTGGACACGAGATTTTATAGAATTTCGAGAGCCAAATAAAAACAGGACATGTCGACAATGGAGTTATGGCCGCAATTACTCGCACAATAGTTAGTTTTCTAGTGAAATGGCAGCCGTGATGGGTGTCATTCTCTCTGCCACGTGGCTTGGCCGCTGCCACGTGGATGGCTAATTCATGTAATGACGTGTCGCTCATGGGATACACAGATGGGTGGGTTATTTCGTTGCCAAAGCAAAACAAACCTGAAGGTTGCTGCCTACATTCATTCAAAGTTTCTTGGGTAGGCTTGAAAATTATTTTTAGTTTTAATGATAGCATTCATTGGTTAGTCAAGTATTTTTTTGTTTTATTTTATTTTTATTATGAATACCGCATAAAAGTACGGAACCATAGGACTATGGCATCCTTAACTGGGATATCTTGTGAGGTTGAAGGAATTGTGGAGGGGGAGGAGATGGGGAATAGGAAGGTTCAGAAGCACCTAGCTATTCAGGTAAAACCGGTTAGTAGCTGAGTGGACAAACGCGTCGGAGTTCCTACCCGAACGTCGTGAGTTCAATTCCTCTGTTATTTTATTTATTTATTTAACAAGATCTCATAAAAACAGTTGTTCACCAAATACATTAAGAGATGAATGATATATAAAAATATTGTAGATACATGCATAGTGCAATAAAAAAGAAATTAAACATTTATGTACATCTCACATATAGACAAAGTATTATATATCCAAAGGAGTCATATTAGTACAAACTGAAGTAGTGTGACGCACTATTTATGAAATAATGAAGCAAAATAAGGATAGCAATATAGCCGGAAAAATACGAGACTGATGTAAGCGTAATGAATAGGACCAAGAAAGGGACGCTTAGATGGTTTGGGCATGTAGAGCGAATGAACGAAGAAACCAATATAAACAGAAGAAGTCGGGGACGCCCGAGGAAGACATGTCACGATCAAGCGAATCAAATATTTGAATCCGGTCATGTGAAGAGTATGTATGAGACGATTCATGAATGTGAATGAAGCAAGGACTGTGTGCCAAACAGAGTTGTATGGCGGTCCGTCCTCTCTGCCCACCCCTGCGGAGAAACGGCGTGATGGTTAGTTAGTTAGTTAAATTCCTGAGCAGATTCTTATTAGATCTTACCTTCATTCTTTTATAAACATCCTGTAAATTCCATTTGATAATGCGCCGTCCGACCGATAAAATTTACTTAAAGTTTTTATAATAATTGCTGTTCCTCAATCATCACTATACCAAATGAGTATAATTCTCCAATGTCCAGAATTTCAAAACTTGTTAACTCAAGCCATGGTCTTGAAATTTTTGGTAGCAGTCTAAGTGATTTTTGTCATTCTTTACGACTATACCAAAACTTTGACTAGACCATGGCTTGAATGTTCTCTCTTATGTTTATTTTGTCTTTTTTTTGTCGGCGCTTCATTTATTATTATGTATATGCTATTCCTTTCATGTTGCTCTTTTTCCATTTCGTGTTTTATATGTTTTTTTGTAATTGGACTTGAGTCCGTTAATTTTTAAATAAATAAATATATTAATAACTTTTATCTAGTCTGGTAGGTAAGGTTTTATATCAGCTCCAGGTAAAACAAAACCAAAGTCCAACCACAAAAATGGTTGAAATTGATTTAATTTGTTTTGTTTACCTATCCCATGGTTATTTGTAAACGATTATATCCCTTGTCGTAAGGAATATTCAAAACCAACATTCCCATCAAATAATTACATCCCGCACATCAAATAATCACAATTATTATTTCCTATTTCCCAGGGGTGCAGCCTCGGCTGGATTCATTCAATAAACAACACAAAAAACTAATAAGAATCCACCCCCGGAGTTAACTTTTCCTGCCGTCACGTGACCAATCACCGGGCCCGCCCATTGGCTGCGAATGTTCATCAAAGACACGTGATCGATGTAGAGAAATAATTATAACTTTGACTAACAGCTTTTTATCGTTTTCATAACATTGAGGTGAATTAAATCGTGTTAGCTTTTAAATGATTTTAAATGTTTCAACAAAAATAAAATTGGTTTAATATTTTTCTCGACCCCCCTGTTACATCTAACTCCCCGCAAGGTTGGAAGCGTAGAGTATATATAGTGGTATCTATCCAAGGCAGTGTAGTCAGTTTTTGATAATTTTTACCGGACTTGGCGGACCTGGGCGTGGCTAAGACTAAGGCTACGGTATTTATACATCCATTCATACCACATATCGACATAATGTTTTTGTTTATTCGTATAACCACTTTTTTACAGTATTGTCACCAACGAAAATATAGCATATAATCTAAAAAAAATTTTAGTTGTGTCAAGTTTAGTGGCATAATAAAAAAAAATTGCGGAGTCCCGCGGTGATACAGGAGCCCAAGATCATCGCGACAGTACATAGAAGCGGTGTATTATATTTGTTGTCTTTTTTTTTCTCATGGTGTGCGACGTGAAAACCTGCAGAAAGTGATTTGTTGCAAGTTTGTATAGGTTGGGTAAAAAAAATTATCTCTCTCTTCATACGTTATTACTCCAAGGTTGGAAGATAGGAAAAAAACGCAATTTTTCTAGTATTCAGAATCATGATATGACGGCCTTCGTGGTCGAGTGGTAAGATGCTCGACCACGAATCCAGAGGTCGCGGGTTCGAACCCGGCGTGCGCAAATAAATTTTATTTAAATAATATGTGTCATGACACATTTCATTCGTATAAAATAACATATATAGTATATTTGCGGCACGTTCCAGGGTGGTAGATACTCTAAGTATCGCTCTGGTGAAAGACCATCATTCAGAATTGAAACGTTGCTTGAAATCGCTTTAGCCGTGTTTGGTGACCAGATCTGAATAGCCAGGTACTTCTCAACCTTTCCCTTCCTCATCTCCTTCCTCTCCCCACCTGGCTATTCTACCTTCAGCCTCACAACACATGTCTTCTTATCGGGGATGTCATAGTCTTTATTTTTACATGAATTACTGGCTCTAGACGGTTGGGAGCAGTTGATACTCTTGTGCGGTATACACGTAAAAAAAGGCCTGAATAGCCAGTTACTTCTCCATCTTCCTCTGCCCTATCTACTTTCCCTCCCCAGGATCACAACATACCCTGATTGGGTTTGTCATAATCCCACTAGTTTTAGACGGTTGGAAAGACTCTGGCGGTATTTACTAAAAAAAGGAAAAAATGATTGATATTTATAATAATATGTAAAACTAAGGAACTTTAATGAATAAACGAAGTAGGTAATTGTCAAATGATAGTCTTTAAGGTTAGGTAGATCACGTTTATTTACGAATTCAAACACGCCGACGTAAGTAAACACAAGAGAAGCGGTGTTTTCCGTCACGACAGGTTAAAACCGCAGTGTTCGCGGGCAAATTCATCCTTTCCCGCCGGAAACATCTTTCTCTGCTAGGCTGTTAGGTGCGTCCTGTTGCTGGCCATGTAAATACATATTATAATACGCCTAAATAGGCGTTATAAAAAAGATTTTGGATGAAAAAGTTTTTATCAGTCTCAGTTAGTGTAGTAGTCTGTTTCAAGCTTTAGAGCCCAGTGTCAGTTTAATTTTCTGAGCTGTCCTACAATACTGATCATTACATTTATCCACCGTATTTCATAAATACGGAATCAATCAAGAATGATTGTACTTTTTCCTTAAGAGCACATCGAATCGGTGTATTCCTGTTTCAAACTGCGGCTTACCCTCGACTCGCTGCATGGGGTAATTTTAATCCCATGGGCGTGAAACTACATAGTTTTCCCATAACCCTTAGCCTCCGGCCATCCCTAAAGGACTAAAGTAGGCTGGGTACACCCTGGAGAATTTGGCGCGTGTGTCCTAAGATGAATCGATGCCAGATATAAACACAGGAATGTTAAGAATTATTATTTTTACTAATACATTTTGATGGTTTCCGGGGCAATGCGGTAAGCTCCTTAGTTCTGGACCAAAAGGTCGCGAGTTCAAAACTCGACGTGCGCTAAAAACATTACATCGTTTAAAATTATTTTTTTAATGTAAATTGTTCCCAACCTTGGAGTAACAATGTATGGAAAGAGAGCTAATTAGTTTTACCCAACCCATAAAAACTTGCGATAAATCACTTTCTCCGGGTTTTTACGTCACACACCATGAGAGAGAAAGTGTACTTTCGCGATGATTTTGAGTTCGTGGGTCACGGCGGGACTCCGCCCACATTTTTTATTATGCCACTAAACTTGACACAGCTAAATGGTTTTTTAGGTTATATGCTATATTTTTGTCGATAACAACACTGTGAAAAAGTGGTTGTACGAATAAACAAAAATATCATGTCGATATGTACCATGAATGGATCTGAAGTCAGTGAGACTATGGTATCCCAAACCGGGGTATGTTATGAGGCTGATGGTAGTAGGAAAAGAAAGGAAATGGAGAAGAAGAAGGTGAGGGAGTACCTGGATATTTAGATCTAGCCACAAAACGTTGATAAAGACATTTAAAGTGACGTTTCGATTCTTAATGGTGATCTTTCACCAGAGCGATACTGAGAGTATCTTACGTTTTAGAACGTGCCGCAGTTATACACAATAAACATAAATTATTTATATTTATTTATCAACGTCTTGATGGGCTTTTACAGAGTAATTTAACATAAGTAAGTGCATGAGTACAGTATAAAAAGGATATACATGAAATAATGCAGTAAAACGTAATATATTGAATTAATTGGGCAACAATATTTTCTTAATATTTGCGCTAGCCGGGATTTAAGCCCGCGACCTCTGCATTTGCTGTCGGGGATATTAACCACTTGAACACGGAGACCATTTTAACATTGAGGTGATTTTTCACAAAAAATTATTCAAATATTATTTTTATCATTATTGTTTTCAAATTAAATACTCGTAATATAAATGCCGCTCTAGAGTAAAACATTCATTCAGACCATATTCAGCATCTAAAAGGGGCTTGCAAAGGATTATGACATGTTTAGTGACCAGATCTAAATAGCCAGTTACCTCCCAACATTTAATATCCCCCTTTTCTCTCCCACCCAGAATTCGCTGAGCCTCACAACATTTGATGACATCGTTTCACTGGTTCTTGGCACTATCACATTGAAGCGATTTAATCACTAAATGGCGCTATGTAAATATAACCAATCATTATTTCTAAATACTGACCGATTAGAAGTCGGTTTAAGTCCTCCATCATTGCACAAGCAACATCTTCCGTTTATTATGATGGCAGTAGGAGTTTTCCAAATATTTTTAGGTTATTCGTAACCCGGGAATGTTAGTCTTTTAAAAATAAATATACATTTATATACTCGTACTAGTTGTTACCCCGCGAAAAATTAGGGGATGTAACTTGACATGCCAAGAAAAATTATTAGTTGCTTTAATCCAGCCATTTCAAATATAGAATAATGCCTGCAAAAATACATCTTAGACTTACTTTATTAAGTAGGTATTATCATGTTACTATGTAGCTAAAAAAAAACCCTTTTGCAAATTGCCATCCCAACACAGGCTCATGCCTAGTGGGATGGGCAATTTACCAACTAATAAGAAAATTTTTGTTCAAGTAAAATAATAAAAAATAAAAATAAATTATTGGCACGTGCTTTTTTGGAGTCTCTCTACTATTTTCAAATAATCAATTAATTTGTCCACCCAGATGTTTATTAGACGTCACCAACCGACGCATGTTGCTAACAGTAAAATTAATGAAACACAAATATTCATTACAAAACGCTTTTTAATACCGCCACTGCGATAAATAATTTCTTGTAACAACAAAAGTAACAATAATAATAATTCTCTAGCGGAACGACCCAACAGCGAGCACCGGGAATGCCGCGCGCCACGCGGCCGTCACGCGCGTGTCGCGTGGCAAAGTTATCCAAACAATATTCTTCGATTAACGCGGCGGTACGGCGCTTCCCTCTTATTCCCAATTTATCGACCATATGGCGGCGATCCTCCCCTAAAGGGGTGAGTTTGGGTGCTTGGACCATCCGCAAAGGGAGGAAATGGTAAAGCCTTGCTACCCGAAGCCAGCAGTGTGACCGACTCACATTCGTACGGCATATTTGATCTGTTGTTTTATAATATTTTCTCCATAACTTTTTTGCAATTGAAAAATATTGTCATTTTACTTTTGCATGAAAATGTCGAGAGTTTAGCGAAGTGGACAAACTTCAAACAGGTTAAACGCAATGTGTGTGTGTGTTTTTTTTTTAATATTACGATAGCCAAACAAAATAAACAAATCGGATGGCCAATCGTTTATTGCGCATCAAAACAATGAAAAAAAATTTTTTCTGCTGAGTCGCTAGCCGCATTCTTTCATTTGTCAGAAACGCGCAAGAGTTCCAACTGCCCGAAGCTAGTGATTGGAACTATGACTGGAAAGGAGATGAGAAAAATGAAGGTTAGAAAGTTAGGTATGTAGGCCACTGAACAAGGCTGGTGCAATAATCAATCAACGTCTCGATTCTGAAACTGGCACAAATATACAAAATAATATAAATACTTATTTTTCGTTTTTTTCAAGTGAATACCGCCCAACAGTCCCAACTGCTCCCAACCGTTTAGATCCAGTGAGACTATGGCATTCCCGATTGAGGTATTTTGTGACGCTGCATGTAGTGGGGATGGGAAAGATGTGGGAAAGAGGAGAGTTGGGAAATACCTTTCTATTCAGATCTGGTCACTAAACATGGCCAAAACCATTTCAAGCAACGTTCCGATTCTGAATTAGATTCTTAATAGTGGTCTTTGACAAGAGCGATTCTTAGTGCCTACCTCTATGAATTTAAATTATTTGTGAAATAATATCAACATTTCCAGAGTGGTAGATAATCTAGGTATCGCCCTTGTGAAAGACCACCAGTCAGAAATCGAAACGTTCCTTGAAATGGCTTTAACCATGTTCAGTGACCAAATCTGAATAGCCAGATACCTTCCAGCCTTCTTTTCCCCCATCTCCTTCCCTTCCTCACAACCTTCAGCCTCACAAAATACCCCGATTGAGGATGCCTAGGTTAGACGGTTAGGTTTGGTTAGGTTAGGTTAGGTTAGGTAAGGTTAGGTTAGGTTAGGTTTGGTTTAAGTTAGGTTCATGTTAGGTTAGGTGCGGTACTCACCATAAAAAACACAAAAAACGTTTTTTAGCTACGTCGGGTTTCAAACCCGTGATCTCGGGGTCAGAAGCCAAAGTTTACCGCTCTGCCACCCAGGTAGTAGAAACTACACTTCAGGCGTAGTAGATGCCGACCTACCTTCAATCAATGCACAGTCTACCTACCATTTATTTATTTGACTCAACCACCGATAGCGCTCGGGTAAAATCACATTCCCCATAAAAACGACAAACCTGTGCAAACACCATAATATTAATGGGGAACATACCTTTAGCACCACGCCCGCACCGCGCTCGCGTACATTATCACCACGGGCAGTGATAAGGTAGAAGGCATAAGATGTGTTGGGTGTTACTTGTTCAGTGCACATGTCGAGCCGAACAGAGTATGTCAACATTCGCCGCTATCATCTGTCATATCTCTCAAATACATAGATAAAGCACATAACACATAAAGTTAAATATATACAACACTAGACCTGTGAAAAATCACGGGATACTTGACTTTTGACGGCCTCCATGGTTGAGTGGTAAGACGCTCGACTACGAATCCAAAGGTCGCGGGTTCAAACCCGGCGTGCGCCAATAACTTTTATTTAATTAATATGTGTCATAACACATTTAATTCATATAAAAATAATAAAAAGTATATTTGCGGCACGTTCCAGAGTGGTAGATACTCTAAGTATCGCCCTGGTGAAAGACCATAATTCAGAATCGAAACGTTGCTTGAAATGTCTTTAGCCGTGTTTGGACCAGATCTGAACAGCCAGGTACTTCCCAACCTTCCTCTTACCAATCTCCTTCCCCACCCCACTACCAATTGGGGTTGGTATAGTCTCACTTGCTCTAGACGGTTGGAAGCAGTTGGGACTTGTGCGGAAATCACTATTAAAAACAAAATCTACAAAAAAACTGTTCGGAGCGAGTGGGACTATGGCATCCCCAAATGGAGTATGTTGTGTATTTCAAAAATTTTCGATCTACACACCCGAATTAAGGGAAAATTGAGATGATTTAAGGTATGCCAGACAAGCCAATGCTACCCTTACGGACGATCTCAAACTTTTAAAGGAGATTGACTCGGATGAAGATTTTGACAAAATACAAGCCGACCTAGATGCAATTTCAAACTGGTCAAGTAACAATAATTTAAATTTAAATATAAAAAAATGCGTCATTATGACATAAAGCCGATCTAAAAATTCTTTTTTTTCAAATTTATTATGAATGGTGAAATTTTAACCCGCGTATTTACCATCAAAGATCTCGGGGTGGTTTTTGATCCCAGGCCAACGTTTTCGAGTCATATGGTGCAGCTTACTTCAAATTGTTATAAACTTCTTGGTTTTGTGATCAGAAGGTGCAATGAGTTTAATAACACAAATGCGATGACAGCCCTCTTCAATGGAGTGATCAGACGCAAGTTGGAGTACGCTAGCACTGTCTGGGCTCCACATCAAACCAAATACATAAATATGTTGGAGCAGATTTTAAAAAAAATCCTCAGGTATGTGTACATGCGTTCGCACGGAACATACCCTATGTTCATGCATCACATGGAACTACTCGAGGAGACACATTATCAAAGCTTAGAGGCTAGGCGCAATGCTGGTCTCATGACAATAGGCTTTAAAATTATAAATCACTTAATCGACTGTCCATACCTCTTGGCATGCTACTGCTTATTCGTACCAGAAAAATACTGTCGCAGCAGAAATCATGCAATGTTCAGAATACCCTATGGTCGGACAGATGTTTTGGCTCAGCATAGCATGCCAAGAGGTATAATTCTGTTAAATACATCATCTATATATATTGATATATTTTCAGATAATTTACAAAAGTTAAAAAAACTTATTAATTTAAAAATTTTATAATTTGAAATTGCTTACTTGTTGTTCCATTGTACTGTTATTGGGTTTATATCTGTTGTACAATAATAATAAAATAAAAAAATAAAAAAAATATAAATATATATTTCCGTGTGTCACATTTGTTTTCCAGGTGGTATATATTAATACAAGCATAATAACTACCTGAAGGTCTGAAGGGATGTTTCTATGAAAATATTTTAGTTTCCTGCGCATCGCCGTTACGTTCACCATTGTCATCATGCATCACGTCCTCGCCACGTGGCCGTCACGTGGCGGATCACGTGTCCAGCGCGGTGCAGGTGACTTCGGCGTATTCAGTAACCACCCCCGGGCTGAAACCTCATCCCCCAAAGCACATGAACGTGTGAAAGGATGCCACTTTTAATGAAATTATGGAAGGGATGGTCATGTGAAAATCGTGACTAGACAATTTTTTAGGGAGAAAAAATAAATCAACAACTAACTAATTAACCGGGTTTGAACCTGTGACCTTAGGATTCGTAGTCGAGCATCTTGCCACACGACCACGCAGGCCGTCAAACAGTTTGGACTATTGTACAATATTAACAAGTAAAAAAAATTTGCTTAAAATAAATTACAAATTCACAGTGACGTCAGTCACAGCTTAATGGTAGATTCACACCAACGTCCGGATCCGCTCAGTGACGATATTGTTCCGCTTGGGGAAATTTTGTCGATTTGCTAGAATATCAATCAGGAACCGGTTCCAAGACAAAGTTGTGTGGCAGTATATCCTTCTGCCCACCAGTTAATTAATAATTATCAAAAATATTATTTAGTTAAATAATTATTTTTGATAAAAATACTTCATTGCAGTTTCTTTTTAAACCATTTTTTATCACTAAATAATATTAATAATGAATAATTAATTAAAATATTATTTAGTGAAAAAAATCTGCCATACAAGTATTTTTGTCTTGATTTATACTCTAAGTAGTTAAATTGATATTCATACCATATCAATAAGCTCTCATGCGGAACAATATCGTCACTGAGCGGATCCGGACGTTGGTGCGAATCCAGCTTAAACGTCTGTACTGGCCGGCTTCCGAACGGAAAATGATGCAAAAAGGCATAACACTCGAAACCTCAGAAGGCAAAAATATTGTTAGACCTACGGCAGAAGAAGTGTATAGGGTTGAAATTACCGTAGCAGGATCAAAAAATGAAATGTTTTAACGTTTGAATTTGAATTAATTCTGATTAACGTTTGACTATAATTATTGTAAGTGTTTTTTTAATGAATATCTCGGAAAGTAAATAACTAATTCATTGCATAGAAAAATTAACTCTAGTCTTTAACGCTTATATTATTTTAATGATAAAAGAATACTTTGTTTTAAAACCACAAAATTAAATATGATGAAGACCAACCGGTTTCGCTTGGATCAAGTTGGTAAGGGCACATATAATAACTATATCGTTTGGGCATGTAGAGCGAATGAACGAAGAAAGGAGTGTGAAAATAATATGTGATGCGAAAGTGAATGGAAGAAGAAGTCGAGGACGCCCGAGAAAGACATGGCACGATCAACTAAATCAAATTCTTGAATCGGGTCATGTGAAGAGTCAGAATAACAGAAGAGTATGTATGAGTGTAAATGAAGCAAGAAATTTTTGCCAAGACAGAGTTGTATGGCGGTTCGTCCTCTCTGCCTACCTCTGCGGAGAAACGGCGTGATGGTTAGTTAGTTTTTTTTAAAAATATTATTTTATGTGCATCATAATATATTTTTTTTGGTTAACAAAAAAACAAAGTATTATTTTATTATTAATATAATGTCCAACCACCATGTGATTGCTTCTCATGAAAAAAAAGCTTTTATTTGAAAAACAATTTAGAAATTTTAGAAATCGTTTAACGATAAGAATGTAAATGCTAATGGTCTGTTTTCATTAATCTAAATGTCAATTACCTATATTCTAAACGCATTCTTGGAAAATATTTGACTATTTGTTATAGATTCGTCAGAATTAATGGAAAATGTGAACTCGGGAAAAGCCCCCGTTTTTGGAGTGTTATGTCGTATGAAATAATAATAAAAATTAACACATACCAAAAGCGTTTTTACCTAATCAAATATTGCAAGTTCCGAGATTCATAATGTACGATGAAGACATTGAACAAATAAATATGTCAAAAGTTACTTACCTGATAATAATATTTTGGAAATTGCAGTAAGAATCTAGCTAGCACTAAAACTCAGCGTTTATTATAAACTATGCATAATCCGAAATCCGATTTGCTGGCGCCGCCAATAATCATACTAGATGAGAGTTGGTGGCTGGTGATGGAACGGCGGTTTTAAAGATTCACCATGATAAGACAGAAAATAATAAATAAAAAAATACTATGATATCTGCGAAAATCGTTAAATTTGCTAATCTTATAAAAAAATAAAATAAAATAATTATTGTGGTTATAATTTCTTAGCGTTTTAAGAGATATGTTTTTTCTTTAGGAATATCATTAGATAGGGATTACTTTGAAGGATTAGTGCACGAAAATACGTGTTTTGATAATAACTGTATGTACATATGATGATATGATATTTTTTCTTCACTTATACTCACAGAAAAAACGGCATAACGTAATTTTTGTAACGTTTTTTGTTATTTTAAATTACCTAAAGTGCGCATCTTTTTTCGCGTAGTTTTTGTTTTATTATTAATTTAACATTTGATAAATGGTTTATTTTATATGTAGAAGTATATTCCGGTATATTTTCTTATTTGAACTAGGAATTAATATCTAATGATAGAAAATAAGATCTGTACAGCGCCCTTGAGGTGATTTTCCACAAAAACAGCGCTATACACATCATTTAAACATTATTGTAATAATTATTTTTGTGGATTAAATATTAATTTAAAAAATATTAATTCAATGATTCTTATAATTCTACTTGTACTTATACTTCTTTGCTACAATTTTTTTTTTAACTCTTTTTCTATGATATTGTTTTTTTGTAGTTTTCTATGTGATAAGATATTTTGCTTTATATCGACATTTTATATTACTGTTTTGATGAATTATGCGAACTGTGTTGATAAGTATTATAAATGTATAAAGCTTAAATTAGGGCGTAAATTAATATGCTATTCTTTTAAATCTTTTTTTTCGATTTAATTATATTTGTTTTTTTTTTTTGTATTTTTGTTACTTTTTATGGATTTTATTGCATTGTATTATATTGCCTGTATACCTTCTAGAATAAATTATGACTATTATTATTATAAAAGAGAAAGAGACAGTTTATGATGAGAGTAGATAATCAAATTTTGTTGGATTTTTTTTTATAATCCGGGAATATTTATCATTTTATTACAAATAAAAAATGAAATTATTATGTAGACATGCTTCAGAATAAACATCTTCATCTCTAAATAAGCAGTTATGATAACACCTACCTACAAAAATATCTATAAAAAAACTGTAGGTATCTATGTATACCTACAAACTTTTATTTTATTTATTCAATCACCCATCAAAACTGAGCTTTCAATTTGGGCTTATGGTAGTATCAAATTTAAATATTTCAATAATGTACGGTCACCGCCCGTAAGTCCATTATTAAATTACTTCAACATGTGTTCCGTAAACTGGGAAATGTACAGTGGGGCGTTACCTAACAGATAAAAAATCTTACTTTGCATGCAATGCCGACCATAAAAAAAGCATTACGGGGAATTAAATATGCATGGATAATGAAGGGTGTCGAACCGAAAATTGCAGCAGAAAAGGGGTACCTATGGGGTTTACCCATTACATTCAATGCAGTACGCTATAGAAGCTTTTGGCTACACAGTGCACAGAGCACAGCTGTAGGTGATGGATAAGTTAAATTATTGAAATAATATCAATAATCGTGAACGTAAATATGAAACGGAAAAAGCCAGAAACTAAAAACATAACGGTTGCGACCGAGACTCAAAATCGGAACATCTACTCTATCTAAAAGTAACGTCTTTGCCAATTGAGCTACCGAGACCTTATTAGAAATCAGCATTTTAATAGATCTCATACTTACTTGAAAATGATTCATATATATTTTTAAAATTTTCTATACCTTTTTTGGAATGGTCTGCAAAGATTTTCCCGAGCACATATTGTATACCTAGATGGTGTCTTGGATAAACCAATCATTTTTATTTACGGAAGATCTTTTGACTTCTTACAAAGTCAAGAATTAATATTTAAAAATTAGGATTTACATTTTTTTGGTTTCTGTTTTTTCTGTTTCATATTTACATTGAAGATTATTGACATTATTTCAATAATTAATATCAAAAGCAGAAGCTTTAAAAAAAGTTTGTTCTTATTTAAAGATAAGTTATATAGTTACCCTATAATTCATGTTGTAATAATCTAAAATGGAATAGAATATAGACTAATTTAAAGTTTTTGTGTTTAGTATATAGATCTCTTTTTACCATCATCCACTGAATAGCCAGGTACTTCTCGACATTCCTCTTTTTCCATCTGCTACCTCTCGACGTTCCTCTTTTCCATCTCCTACTTCTCTCCGTCACCTTCAACCTCGCAACATTACAAAAGTTCGAAAATTTTTTACAGCTCACGACAAATGTAATTAGATAATTTATTTAAATATTAATAAGGTAGTTCTAGTTATAATTGAGGGGCTTAGAAGCAAAGGCAGCAATCTCCTTCATTTTAAATTATTTCTTGGAAAATTGATTTAACGTTTAATGCACTTTTCTTTTGAGAATATGTTGATAAATTTAGAGATAATTGTTTCAAATTGTTCCTAGTTTAATGCGCACTAACATTTTTGTACACTTCATTCTCTATTTCTTGATAATAATCATTCAAAAGTTGACAATGCTACAGAACCGTTTTTGGAGATTGCTGCCTTTGCTTCTAAGCCCCTTAATTTTACGTATTATAAATTTAGCTATTATTTTTACGTTATTTAAAGCGCACTTGAAATAAAATTTCTCAAAAATGGCGCTTTGTAAATTAGCCAAGTATTTTTATTATTACAAGTTTCCTTATTTAAAATATTTAGTTTTTTTTTAGATTGTCTTCAATAATCACGCCTGGAGGCGTATTTTTCGCGGTATTAACTTGCTGATGTCCACGTTAGTGTAATTTAGGGTAGGTACCATGTACAAGAGTGGTGGATACTCCAAGAATAGCCCTGGTAAAAGACCGTCATTCAGAATCGAATCGTGGCTTGAAATGGCTTTAGCCGTGTTTGTGACCAGATGTGAATGGGCAGGTACTTCTTAACTTGCCTCTTCCCCATATAATTTCCATTCCCACTATTTTCAGCCCTAAAACATTCCCAATTGACGATGCCATAGTCCATTGCGAGAAGTTGGGACTCTTGTGCGGTATTCACTATAAAAAGAAAAAAAATATATATGTAAAATCATGTTTTTATCGGTATATTTAAGTGGATGGATAATTGTTTTGTGTTTTTTTTGTTATTTTTTATTTCCATTTCCCTCCCTGACTTTGATCAACCCTTTTTTCCCTATTTTATAAAGATACGTCACATTTGTGTAAAAATGCAACCACCTCCGAAGGGTGTGTACCCTTTGGTTTATATTATCTATGGTGGGTATACACTACACCCCCTCCCTGCACTTGCAATATGATTTGAATAAAATACATTCACCATAATATATCGATGGGTGAGAAACACAAAAACGTATCTACAAAAAAACGTTTTTGAGTTAAGTATGCAGAATGTTCCCAACTATCAGTTATATCCGTAACTCAAAGATGTGTCTACGAAAAATCGATAAGTAATGAAATAATCTGAGGGTCATATTTAAAAATAATATATATAAAATCATCTATGGAGAATTTCAAAAAAATTCTCACTGCAATTGTAGGAGAAAATGTCATTGTTTGATGTGTGAAACTTTTAATTTTAATGCCTTTTCTGGTTTTGCTGAAAAGACATGGAATTAATCTGAAAAAAAAAGTTTTTTTCTGCACTCTTCAACATTTGCCTTTTTGTAGATACGTTTTTGTGTTTCTCACCCATCCATACTTACCTAAAGTTACAAATTTATTTTTTCTACCTATTACTGTATTTAAACTGAATTCTCGTGTTGCCTAAACAATTTTTCGGGCAGAGCGTGCAAAATTAATTTTAAATCTGATACGTTAGAACTGTTTCACAGGTTTCAAAGGCAAAAGAAATGGCGGCTAATTTTACAATTGAAATATCTTGTACCTTAAAACTGCATTAAATAAATGCAACCATAAATACATAAATATGTATTATTTAAGAGAGAAATTGATTCCCTGGTTAAAAGAAACCTGACAATATTTGAAAAACTCCGACTACTAACATTATAAGTTGGAATATATTGCTTGTGCAACGATACAAAACTTAGCTAACAGAGGAATTGAACCCACAACCGGTGGTAACCCGACGCAATAGTCAACTCGACTAATAACTAGTAAAATCATGCAGCTTGTTTCACGCCCATACCGTGAAAACTCAGGGGATGATTATTCGTGAAAGCCTTATTTTTTGGATGATGAAAAAATCATAAGAAAAAGAACACGTCATAGAAATATTTGCGATTAGTTAAATAGGTACATGTGAATTTATCAATAGTATAGGACATATTATTATTTAAGCGTTGCTTTTGAAAAATATTTAAAGGGAAGGTTGCATAACTTAATGCAAACTTTGATCGTACAATTCAATTACGTCGGCATACGCAAATAAAATGCAGGGGGGTGCAATGCGCAATTCACCTAATTTAATATTTACATAAGCCTATCAATATCAATATAAAATAGAGGGCCGCCCGGTAGGAGTTCATTGCGCACTGCGAGAGGGTAGCTAGTTGTTAGAGGTAGGGACTCATATTTTTATAGCCATGCCGTAGGGGTGAAATTTTAAAATTTATTTACCGAATTAAGGCCATAATGTTATTTTAGTTTTTAATGCAAATTTCACATAGGTAGGTTGTTAGGTGGGTACCGACACAAAATTGAATACGTACTTTTAACAATGTTAACGAAAATTTGAAAAAAAATGATTTAATGGAATTAAATTAATAAAAAAATCTTACCATGGCAACGCCGATTTGGAGAAAAATATAGTACCTACCTACAGTCAGATGCTAGGTTATTTTCGACCTTCAAAATATACAATTTAGCTGGAAAAACGGCACAATTAATTTTTTTCAACTCAACTCAATAACGTTTTTCAATAATTCATTTTTTCATAAATTGCGTAAAATTTCAAAAATATTACCACTTATTTTTTAAATTTAACATCTGAAACACGGGTTATTTAATATTCACACGACAAAAAAAACACTAATACATGGAATTATTTCGCTTAAAAATCATTTAAGAATATCAAGTTTAATTAATAAATTACTTATGAATATGGTGTAGAATTATCTCCTTTCGGAAAGTAGCAGTAATTTATGAAGATGTAGGATACATAATATAAAAAATATTCGGATTAAATTTGAATCATAGTGATGTTGCCATTTAAAGCAAAATAAACAATTGCAGTGCCCTTATTTTTTTACTACCATTTTATTATCTATCAGACTGTAGGACTTAACGAACATAATAAACCACATCATACCCTCAAACCTGGCAACACTTACACCTTTAGGAAATGTAAATATATTTAAGTTACGAGTGAGAATCGAACTCCACCTCCCGACTCAAGGTCAAGTCATAGACCACTACGCTACGCAGGTTGTCAGGTTAGGTATTAACCAACCAGTTTTGGCACAGCCGCACAAATTAACAGAAATCTATTGGCATTTTGTAATAAAATCAAGCGATATATTTAAGCGAAAAATAACTAAATAAAAAACTCTACAGTGCAATGATGGAAAACTTAGCTAGCAGAGTAATTGAACCCACGACGCCCGGGTGGGAATGTGACGCGTTTGTCCACTTAGCTACTAACCGGTCAAAATCGATGAATCATAACACATTACATCTTGAGGTTTTCAATAATATTATTGGCTACTTAAAACCACTGACAATGACTAGCATTCCCGGGTTACGAATAACCTGATAAAATTGAAAAAAAAACTCCTACTGCCCTCACAATAAGCGGAAGATGTTGCTTGTGCAATGATGTAGGACTTAGATAGCAGAGGAATCGAACCCATGACGTCCGAATAGTATGTTGCGAGGCTGAAGGTAGTGAACAGGGGTGGGTGATGGAAAAGAGAAGGGTTGGAAAGTACCTGAATATTCAGATCTGGTCACCAAACACGGCTTAAGCCAAGTCAAGCAACGTTTCGATTCCAAAAGGTGGTCTTTCACCAGGGTGATACTTAGAGTATCTACCACTCTGGAACGTGCCGCAAATAAACTGATTGTTTTTATATGAACCAAATGTGATAAATTTGTTTGCGCAAACCGGGTTTGAATCTGTGACCCCTGGATTAGTAGTCGAGCTTCTTTCCACTCGACCACGGAGGCCGGTCAAATGTCCAAGCCTTGTAATAACCAGCAAATTTATTTATTGGGCATTATTATTATTTTAATAAATAAATACATTCTGTGGATACGTTAGTAAAAGATTGGAAAGCTTTCGAAGTTCAACAAAACAGCATGGATCTGAAAAGAGTATCACAATATTATCGTGTATTTTATTTGTTGTTGCATAGTTTTGTTACAAAGTGGCAACAATGTAAATGTAATACCAGTAGCCAAACACGAAGTGAGGATTCGTGCTAAAATATTATAAACTCTGGCGTTTAGATACAACATCAATCATCTTTTAACGTTTCAAACCTGAACAAAGCACGTCATTCTCTTTTGAAAAGGTGGCGGACAATGAACAAGCAGTAGGCAGTGGGTTGGGTACAGGCAAATTCTATAGACTCAAATACTATTGTGATCATTATTGTACTGATATAAACACAAATATGATATTATGCAAATAAAAAGGTTGAAAATTATCACCGGCCTGAAGGATTATTTTACTTGATGGAGGAGTGATTGTTTGTTAGCTAGCCTGTGAGGTAGTCTCTATGTTCCTGATGACAGTGATGACTATCTAAGACAGTGTCTTTTTACATTATTCTTCCTGCCTGTAGGACCAACCTGCCAATGGTTCTACCGGTGGGGAGGAGTATTTTGCTCCTGAACAAAATCTCTTCCGATATCGACGTATTTCATGTCAGTGAGGAGAGATTCAGAAGTGAAATCCTATTGATTCTTGAAAGAGTTTCTCCTCGTTGACCTGATCATCACCACTGCCTGAAATTTTATTTTTCTTGCGTATCTATTTGGTACTTTAATTTGTATTTATTTTGTAAAAATTGCATTACATTTAAAAGTTTGTAATGTATAAGTAATTTAATAAAGAAATTTTTATTATTATCATTACCTACATATTTTTAGGGTTGAATCAACTTATTTCGATAACTTACATTACATAATTATTTTTGTAACAATGTTCAGAATGCTGTATTTTTTATATATTTTTCGCGTGGCCTACTTATTTTATGGTAAAAACTTGACTAGTGGGTTTGTAATTTTTTTAAATGCAGTACTTTTAGAAATATTTTTTATAGTGAATACCGCACAAGAGTCCCAGCTGCTCCCAACCGTCTGAAACCAGTGGGACTATGGCATCTCCAATGAGAAGAGGAAGGTTGAAATAACCTGATACCAATAGAACTGATGCAATAAATTAGATAACATAACAAAAGTCGACTCCACTATATACATAAATATATATACTACTAAAGTTGTTACCTGTGAAAAATCACAAATCGATTTCTGCAAGAATTTATTTCAAATTTCAAATATAGATTAAAAATACTGTAAAATATACTTGTATTATACCTAGGTACCTAAGTACTTAATCGGTTGTCTGAATTTGAAATGATTTTTAATTTTTTTCTCAACACATCGATCAGTTCACATTTTGAAATGCTCACACTCGCACGTACGTAAGTACTCACAAAGAAAATGATGCTGTTTAATGGAAGGATAGGTTCTCATGTAATTAACAACTAAATATGTCTCTCTTTTACCCATCATTGTTGACATTCCATTGGAGGTCACATCCACCGAACCTTTTTACGTTGTGTTAATTTTACCGAGTGTATTTTGTGGTATATCTGTGAGACATTCCAAATGGATTCGTTTAGAGCTAAGAAATTGAGAATTAAAAGCTTTTGAATGCCGACATTTAATTGATCGATTAAACTGGAAAGCACGTGTGTCTAGAAATACATTTTTTTAAAATAAAATTGGAATTAACTTTAAAGCATTAGTGCTTATTTGTTATTAATTAAATTGTACTCACTGTCACTGACCTCAGAACAGGTTTTAATGACCTAGTGAGGTAGGTAACGTCAAAAAATATTCTAAGAAACAAAAAGTTAATAAATAAAAAATGAAAAATATATATTTAAATAATATTAATAATCTAAAACACAAACAGAAAAAAGCCACAAACTGAAAAGAAAAATGGTCATGACTGATCCAAAATTTAAAAGATAGCAAATTTTAATAATTTTCAATAAAAGTATGAGATCGTTTGAAAATGTCGCTTTCTAATGAGGTCTTGATGGCTTCATTGGCAGAGTGTTACTCCCGGATAGAGTCGAGGTTTCGAATTCGTGTCTCGGCCATGACCATTGTTCTTTTTAGTTCCTGGATTTTTTATGTTTCATATTTGTGTCTTAGATTAATAATATTTTTTAAATATATATTTTTTTATCTCCTATTTCTATTGTTGAGAAATTTTATCACAATTTAGCAAGACCTTTCGTTCTCACAGTCAAATCTTTGCTACTCAAAGTTACTTCCGGTGGTAGAATATCCTCTGCCCCTCCAGCTTCCTGCTTCCGGTCACTCCAGCGGCCGTTTCCGGTTAGACCTAACTATAGTTTCCAAGGCTGACCGGCCCTTCACCTCTCCCTCTCCTCTCCACCAGTCAAGGGTGGATAGAGAGTGGAGTTATGAAAAAGGGAACAAGTCTGTTCTATTACAGTTGGACTTTGACATTTGTTTTTTTTAATGCTACCCACCCTTAAACATAATAAACAATATGGAATATTTCACAAATAATTTTACTATCTACCATTAATATTTAAATACTTTAATTTGAGGTACGTATGTTTTATAAATATGTTTTATAGTCAATACCGCACAAGAGTTCCAACTTCTCCCGATTATCTAGAGCCAGTGAGACTGCGGCATCCCCAATTGAGGTATGTTGTGTGGCTGAAGGTTAAAAGGAGTGGAAGGAGATGGGGAAGAGGCAGGTGAGAAAGTACGTAAATATTCAAATTTGGTCACCAAACACGGCTGAAGCCATTTCAAGCAACGCTTCGATTCTAATAAACCATCTTGCGCTGTGGTTTTGAAAAAGTATTAATAAAAATAAAAATATTCTTTATTCCGGAATGTGGGAAGGTTAGTGTTGATCTGAATAGCCAGGTACTTCGTAATCTTCCTCTTTCCCATTTCCTTCCTCTCCCAAGTACTTTCAACCTCACAATATACCCCAGTAGAGGATGCCATAGTCTAGAGCAGTTGAGACTCATGTGCAGTATTTTTTTAATTTATTTTTTATATAAGGAGGAATATATCTATTTATATACATATATGTGTACAAACATGTTGTATGTAATCATTTCATCTGCTTAAGTACTGTGTTTACTCTTACTGCAGTAAAATTGTGAGGTTAATTTTAAATGTCTTCCTTGATAAATTGATATACTTAATGCTGAGTATATTTAATACAAAACATTTTATTTTTGCGTTGTCTCCTTTGCATTAACTTCCTCTAAGTCATTGAATTACATTATTAACTCGTATTGTTGCAATTCTATCAATTGTTTGGCCGGACAATCGCATTGAATAGTTCAGGAAAACCCGATTGGTCGTCTGTCGATGCCATTTAGGGTGAAACCGGTCGCCGGTCATCGATGGTGGCTGAACAAGGGGGTGTACTAGGTACTTACTTTACTTGATGCTTTCAGATATAAGGGTAGGAACCGAGCTGTTCATCGAGGGTACTTTTGAAGAGCGCAGAACGGAGAAATCCTTTGCTCTGAACATTAAAAGTTTTGGAGATTCTAAATTATAACGATTCTTTGCCAGAAAAAAATGAGACACAAAAATAAAATGCCAGAAGAAATTTTAACTTGTGACAATGGTACCTATATTTTGTTTATTTATAAATTAACGGATTGAAGACCAATTACAAAAAAAATACTAAACACAAAATGGGAAAAAAGAGCAACAGAGAAATAACAGCACATACATGATATTAAATGAAGCAATGACAAATATAGGACAAAATATACATGACAAAGAATATTCAAGCCAAGGTCAAGTCAAAGTTTTGGTACAGTCGTAATGAATGACAAAAATCATTTAGAGTGCTACGAAAATTTTCAAGACCATCATTCTGGACAGTGGAAAATGATATCCATAATTAGTAGAGTGATGATTGAGGAACAGCAATTTACTTTTTCTGAGACTACGGCAAGAAATGTTAAATTAACTGAAATTACTCAATGGGAAAATATATTTTTTTGGGCTAATACTAAAAGTTTTAGCGTAATTTAATTATTTTTCGATTTTTTTTTGTTTTATGGACTGGTAAGCTGATATGTAAATCAAAAAATATGTATAATTTTTTTCCTAAATGCGGAAACCACCTTATAGCACGCTCGACTAAGTTATTTTTATTATTATATTTAATTTAAACTTTTTAACATTTTTTTTATGAATTTTAAAAATTAATTAAATGTAATAAAATTCTCACTTTTGTTTTATCTATTGTTATCAAGTTATTTTTTGTATTATTGTTAATTATGGAATTTATTGTACTGCACTATACTTGCATACCTTCTGAAATAAAAGTATTATTATTAGGTTTATAAAGAAGTTCTAAATAGACAGCTACTTATCTTACCAACCTTCCTCTTTGACTTTTCCATCTTATCCACTGCTTCCTTTAGCATATTGGGAATGTCATAGTACTCTAGGTTCTATCCTTAGAGTGCATAGAGTGGTACCTATCCAAGGCAGTATAGTCAGTTTTTGATGATTTTTGCTGGACTCGGCAGACCTGGGCGTGGCTAGAACTAGGGCTTGGGTATTTATACATCCATTCATAGCACATGTCGCCATAATGTTTTTATTTATTAGAATAACCACTTTTTCACAGTATTGTTATCAATAAAAATATGGGATATAACATAAAAAACCGTTTAGTTGTGTCGAGTTTAGTCGCATACGGAAACGTGTGGGCGACTCCGGAGACGCGGGAAACTAAGATCATCCTTACGGCACATAAAAGCGGTGTGTTATTTTTGTTGTCTCTTTCTCTCTCATGGTGTATGACGTGAAAACCCGGAGAGAGTGATTTATCGCAAGTTTGTATGGGTTGGGTAAAAAAAATTAGCTCTCTCTCCATGCATTGTTTCTCCAAGGTTCTATCAC
This sequence comes from Drusus annulatus, assembly GCA_022651775.1. Classification (NCBI taxonomy): domain Eukaryota; kingdom Metazoa; phylum Arthropoda; class Insecta; order Trichoptera; family Limnephilidae; genus Drusus; species Drusus annulatus. The sequence continues at coordinate 623,552 of JAGWCC010000072.1, forward strand.
TACAGGTTCTATGCGGTTGAAGCTTATGTGTGGTATTGCATAAAAAATACAAATAACCAATTTAAGAATTAAGAGTTTTTAGCAGCCCTTCGACCCTGGTAATATCGGTGTTTTATTTGGTACATATAATGAATTGCTGTTCCTCAATCATCACAATACTAACTAAAAGTATTATTCTCCAATGTCCAGAATGTCAAGACTTGTTGACTCAAGCCATGGTCTTGAATTTTTTGTTACCAGTCTAAATGATTTCTGTCATTCTTTACGACTCTACCGAAAGTTTGACTAGACCATGGCTTGAATGTCCTCTCTTATGTTTATTTTGTCCTATTTTTGTCATCGCAACATTTATTATTATGTATGTGCTATTCCTTCTCTGTTGATCTTTTTTCCATTTCGTGTTTTGTATGTTTTTTTTTGTAATTGGACTTTAGTTCGTTAATTTATAAATAAATAAATATTTGTGAGAGATGTTTTCTTTGATTTTAGAAATAAGGTAAAAAATAACTTTTGTTCAAACACTCGTTTCTCATATTCTGTCTATAAATGTATCTACGTACTAAGCTAAAATCACCTTTCCAGAATGGAAGATACTCTCAGTAATGCCGTAGTGAAAATAACCATACCGAATCGAAACGATGCTCGAAATGACTTTAGCCGTGTTTGGTGACCAGATCTGGATAGCCAGGTACTTTCCTACCTTCCTCTTCGCAATTTCCTTCCCGTTACCACTACCTTAGACCTCACAACATACCCCGAATAGGTGTGCCATAGTTTCACTGGATCTAAGCGGTTGGGAGCAGTTGGGACTTTTGTGCGGTATTTTCCATAAAAAAATAAAGTGGATAAAGATGGTAGCCTAAAATCGGAAGACAATTCAAATATGAATAATTTTTAATAAAGGTATGAGATCGTTTAAAAATGCCGCTTTCTAATAATTAGGTCTTGATTAGTAGAGTGTTACTTCCGGATAGAGTTGAGGTTCCGAGCTCGAGTCTCGGTCATGAGCATTGTTTTTTTTAGTTTCTTGCTTATTTCTGTTTCATATTTGTGTTTTAGATTATTAATATTATTAAAATATTGAATAATAAATAAGCATTAATGCTTTCAAGTTAATTCCAGTTTTAATTATTAAAATGGATTTGCCCGTGTTTGGTGACCAGATCTGGATAGCCAGGTACTTCCCACCTTCTTTTGCATCTCCTTCCCGTCCCCACTACCTCACAGTAGAGGCACACATGAGACTTTTGTGCGGTATTCGGTATAAAAAATAAATAAAAAACTCTTTTACACCCACTTCACTTGTCAAAACTATCAAAGTGTCCATTTCATAATCTTGTTCGTCACGTTAACGTGACGAACGATGTTAATCATCAGCCTCGCATTATCTTTAGGGGACGTTCTCATTTATTTATTACAGACAATTAACAAAATTGCTGAATAATGTTTGCATTCTCACAAGCGGTCGAGAGCAGTAGGGACTCTTGCGCGGTAGTCACATTTAAAAAAGCATTGGAATCGAACTTCTAACCTTTACGTTTCCAGCTAACAATTATTTCAGCCACCACCAGAGATGATTGATATTCCTGTCCCGGTTAAAAGGAGCCGGTTCCTAGCCGGTCACTGGAACCGTCGATACTATTTCTTCGAGGAACCGGTTATCCTTTGTCCGTTGTTTTCGGTTCTAGCTTTTTTTGTTTTGGAAATTGCTAGCAACCTCCCCCCCCCATGAAAAAAAACAGTGAAAAAATTTTGGCGAAAAGAACCAGTTCTAGTTCTTTTCGTCAAAGCTAGTTCTTCGCTAGCAAGCCCCCCCCCCACGAAAATTTATTTTTTTGGTGGGGAACTTTTGTCGATTTGCTAGAACTTTTCGAAAATTGGCACCAGGAACCGGTTCCAAAATTACGTCCGGATCCGCTCAGTTAATTAATAATTATTAAACATATTATTTAGTGATGAAAAAATGGTTTAAAAAAAAAAATCTGAGATGAAAGTATTTTTACACTTCAAAATAATTATTTAACAAACTAAGTAGTTAAATATCACAAGGGTGGGCAGAGAGGATATACTGCCACACAATTTTGTCTTGGCACATACTCCTTGATTGATATTCATACCATATCAATAAGCTCTCATGCGGAACAATATCTTTACTGACCGGATCCGGACGTTGGTGTGAATCCAGCTTAAATAGCCGGTTCCTCACCGGTCACCGGTAACTGGAACCGCAGGTACATCCAATTCTGATATCGACCATCTCTAGCCACTACCCAAGGCCCAGACAAACATCTCAAACATAAAACGATCGTTTTAACATTCTTTTTTTATGTGTATTTTGTTGACCACATTAATGGGCCGCTAAGACAACAAAAAATCATAATAAAACTCAGTCACGAAGTTCACCGATCACGTTTCAAGGCACGGATTCAACGAGCACGCGATTGGTCGATTCCGATTTAACGCGGCCCCGCCATTGGCCGAGCGGCCGCGGCTAAAAAACCCAATATCCCTCCTAACACGCCTCTGTGTTTATTTTTCAATTTCGAACGTCCGCCGTTTTCAAATATTTGGTAAAATAATTTATTTTACGATCTGAAGATAAACATTAGTGGTTTACCAAAACAGATTACGTTTTTTTTTCAATGTTACATTTTACAAATGGACTAAATGGTTTGAACTTTAGACATAAATTCTCTATTTAATCAACAATTCGCACGCTATTAAAAGCTCTCGGTCCAACGAAATACCTGGGTAATTAACTTAACTTATTTTTTGACAATCTCTGAGGTCGAGTGGTAAGACGCTCGACTAAGAATTCAAAGGTCGCGGGTTCAAACCCGGCGTGCGCAAATACATTTTATTCAATTAATAATGACACATTTAATAAACATAAAATAATAAATAGTATGTTTGCGACACGTTTCAGAGATACTCTAAGCATCGCCCTGGTGAAAGCCCACCATTAAGAAAATAAGCTTTGCTTGAAATGCCTTAAACAAGTAAGTGCTTGGGCAAGTTTGGAACTTCTGTTTAGCGTTTTTCGCTTCGGGTAACTCAGTGAGACCATTGAGTTACCTGTGATTTAAAAAAAAATCCAACCAGGTACTGAAGACTTATGAATTGTATTGTAAAACGAAAAAAAACTTTAAAGTGCTCTGGTTAAATCTTCAAAAAATGGCGCTTCGGCCCCTTTGGCTTTTTTAGTGACGATATTGTTTTTATTTTGTAGTGAATATCTTTTTCATATGAATAGTTTAAATTTGAAATCTAAATAATGATTTACGTAACTGTGAGAATTATTTCGTTAGTACGTAGGGTAGAAAAGCCAAATAATCGGTATTCGGTCGTTTACGGTTAACAGCGAAAAGCCGACTAGTCGGTTGAAGGTAATTATTGTGTTGTTCTGCTACTTTCAGTATGCTTTCATCCGTCCTCTTTCAGTTCTTCAATTCAACGCCATGCTAGAGAGTTGGTATCAGAACTCCATTGTGGACTGCTAGACTCGTTTCTATCTACCGCTTTTTAGAGGCGACTTCTGCATTCAGTTCTCAATTAATTGAATCTCCACTAACTGAAAAACTAATTAACTGATAAAAATACTGCTTATTCCAACCCTAAAGTATGGTAGTGAGGCACGAAACTGGCAGAGGGAGGATGAAAGTAGACTGAATGCTGTAGAAAAGAGATCCCTAAGGCGTATGGGTTTAAAATCATGTATGACCGTATAAAATATGTGGATATCCGGAAAGAATGCAAGGCTGATGTAAGCGCAATTAATAGGATCAGGAAAAGGACGCTTAGATGGTTTGGACATGTAGAGCGAATGAACGAAGAAAGGAGTATGAAAAGAATATATGATGCGAAAGTGTGTGGAAGAAGAAGTCGGGGACGCCCGAGGAAGACATGGCGCGATTAAACGAATCAAATACTTGAGTCGGGCCATGTGAATAGTCAGAATAACAGAAGAGTATGTATGAAACGATGTATGAATGTGAATGAAGCAAGGAGTGTGTGCTAAGACACAGTTGTTTGGCTGTTTGTCGTCTCTCCCCACTCCTGATTTTTTAAATAACGTGTTTACTTTTAAACTTTTTATATGTGCATATTCCAATGTTTGCAACGCTTAGATTGGACCACAACCAAATAAGTGTTAAATACACATAATACGTAGGTTACATAACATCATAGAAAGATAAAATGCCAGTTGCATTGTGAAAGGTTAAAATATCATGCTATGTTTAAAAATAAATAAAAAAACTTAATGCCTCGTAAAATAATTATTAAATTACTTTGGTACAAAATCAATCCAAACTGTTTGAATTTATCATTTTAACATGGCAAAATATCGTATTAACATCAACTATAAAAATAACTTTTAAGAACGTTCATAATATACGTACGAGTGTGATTTTTTTAAATTTGGAACTGATGTTAATTGAGATTATCAAATTTAAAAATCATCTTGTCAAATCTTTACCTGCCTAATAAAGTATTATATCTACCTATCTGTAATGCATTTCAGACGTTATTCTATTTTTGAAATGGGTGGACTAAAGCAAATAATATTTTTTTTTGGCATGTCAAGTTACATCCCGTGTTTTTTTACGAGTAACAAGTAGTTATGGGTAGCATAATTATTACATGATTATACGTATTATGTTAACGGATAATTTTTCAGTAAAATATTATTGCGTTTTTTTATATGTTCCTACGTTTATCTCACAAAGTGGTGTGTATAAATAAATATAGGTAGGTATTTGTTAAGATAATAATTATAAAGTGTATTTAAATCGAAGACAAAATAGTTTACTTATCACGAAAGTTTAAAGTAAAGCTGAGGATATGAAATTATACATAAATACAGTCGAACTTGCTTATAACGATCACGTTTATAGCGGGGTCACGGCTATTACCAGCAATTACTTAATGATGCGTCAGTTTGGAGCTTGTTTTCATACAATCGTGTGAGGTTATAACGAGGTCGCTTCACCGATATAACGTTCAAATAATATTGTCAACTCAATGCGCCCGGGTATGACAAAAAAACCCAACTGTCGAAACAGTCGAATAATGTCATAAATAAAATAAAGAAAGCCGCCCGTCCGGCACGGCGGCGAACTTTCCGCAAATAACGTTAAGGAGGGTTTATAATCCCCGATAGTTGTTGGTCTCAGAAATATTTCTATCCAGTACTGTGCGTACAGTTTCTTATTATTATTAGTGTTATCTTAAATTAAATCATTTCCTAGTTAGTTAAGCATGATTTTCGTAATAAAATAAGTGTTGCTTCATAATATTCAAGCTTTCTTACCCTGAAGTCAATATTGATATAAGTAGGTAGGTGCTTTTTTTACTTTTTACCTACGTACGTTTATAACCAGTAATGGCTATAAGGAGAAAATTTTCGTTGATCCCTTTGCACTCGTTATAACCAAGTTTGACTTTATATGAAAAAAAAAAACCTTAATGATTTATTAAGTGGTATCATGATCTCTTGAGGGAGAAATAACTTAATTAAACAATGTTGGTAAGAAGTTTTTAAGTAACTACCTTGGTATAAATGTATTTTTTTAAATATTATTCTAGATAAATTATAATAGTTTCACATGGTTGTAACTTGCTTTTGAGGTTACACCTATATATTTATTAGTAATTATTAAATAGCATTAAGTAATGTCTGCTCAATACTAATTAATAAACATTAGAATTCACAAATAACCAATCTTGAGTTAGTCTAAAGATCTAGAAAAAAAAACTCCTAAGATGCTAGAAATAAGATTTGTTGCGGTTAGTTAGAATTATCCAGAGTGGTAGATACTTTAAGTATCGCCCTGGTAAAAGGCGACCACTCAGAACGAAACGTTGCTTTAAATAGCTTTAGCCATGTTACGTGACCAGATTTAAATAGCTAGGTACTTCTCAACCTTAATCTTGCATCTCCTTCCCCCTACACTACCTCCAACTTTACAACATACCCCAATTAGGGATGCCGTAGTCTCACTGGCTCTAGACAGTTGGGAGCAGTCGGGACTCTTGCGCGATATTCACTATAAAAAAGCCTTCCAACAATGACAGAGAGACTCAGATATTCGAAAATTTATGACGGCCTTCGTGACTAGTGGTAAGACGCTCAACTTCGAATCAAGAAGTCACGGGTTCGAATTCGGCGTGCCCAAATAACTTTTATTTAATATTAATATGTGTCATAACACATTTGATTCATAGAAAATAGTATAAAGTTTATTTGCGGCACGTTCCACAGTGGTAGATACTCTAATTATCGTCCTGGTGAAAGACTACCGTTCAGAATCGAAACGTTGCTTTAAATGGCTTTAGCCGTATTTGGTGATCAGATCTGAATAGCCAGGTACTTCCCAACCTTCATCTTTCCCATCTCCTTCCCTTTCTCTTAAACCCCTAATATTTCGGAACCTCATTGACCACAATGCGTTTCGCATGCAAAGTTCCTTTACCGTGTTTGGTGACCAGATCTGTAAATAGCCAGGTATATCACAATCTTCCTCTTGCCCGTGTACTTCCCCTCTAAATACCTCCATTGAGAATGCCATAGTCTCACTGGCTCCAGACGGTTGGGAGCAATCGGTATTCATTTTATAAAAAAGCCTTCCAACAGCGAAACGGAGATTCAGATATACGGACGCCTAATCACGTGTCGGTCAGCTCCCGGACAACTTTATACAATAATCTCTTTGGTAATATTTTAAGCCCGAACCCTCGTTATTAGCATAGCAGATAACAGTCATCAATCTTCCCCTCGTCCTTATCTCAGCGGCGACTATAAACTAAGCAAACTCTGCTTATAAATCGCTGCATTTCTCGGAACCTCGAATGGCGAGTCCGCCGTCATTTATAACCCGTACGGGCATAGGAAACCAGAATGTTTGTATCGTTATTTGGCAAAACGTAAGAAAAGGCCAACGCGTGCCCGAACCATCAACACCACTCATACGTTTATTTCTTGCACGTTTTTTATACCTCTCCGTATATTTATGGCGCCTTTGGGCCTTTGTTCGCAGATATCGTTGACTTAATGGCGGTGGCTGTATAAATTCTATGGCGAATTTAATTTAATGAACATTTCCATACGAATTGAACGCCACTTCTATAATATAGTGTCGCATAATAATAAATAATTTGACGGCCTCCATGGTCGAGTCGAATCCAAAGGTCGCGGGTTCAAACCTGGCGCGCGCCAATAACTTTTATTTAATTAATATGTGTCATAACACATTTTATTCGTATAAAATAATAAAAAATTACATTTGCGGCACATTTCAGAGTGGTAGATACTCCAAGTATCGCCCTGGTTAACGACCACCATTCAGAATAGAAACGTTGCTTGAAATGGTTTTAGCCGTGTTTGGTGACCAGATCTGAATAACCAGGTAATTCCCAACCTTCTTCTCGCGCATCTCCTTCCCCTGCCCATTACCTTCAGCCTCACAACATATCCCGATTGGGGATGCCATAGTCTCACTGGCTCTAGACGGTTGGGAGCAGTTGAGACTCTTGTGCGGTATTCAATATAGAAAAAATTGTGGTGGAAATTCTTGAGTAACGCTTTGGTGAAAGAGTACCATTCAGAATGAATTAAAGATTTTAATCAATGCAAAGTAATCAAAAGGTTTGTGCCAAGACAGACCTGTGTGGTGGTCCATCCTCTAAGCCTACCCTTACGGGGAAACGACGCGATAGTTAGCTAGTTAGTTTTTTTGCAATAACTGGGCATTATCATCTTTATACATCTATACATTTTAAAACAAAAAAATTCCGACTGCCTGGAGTCAGTGAAACTACGGCATCCCTAATTCGTATGTTGTAAAGCGAAGGGAAGGAGATGGGAAGATGAACGTTGGGAAGTACTAGCTATTCGCGTCTGTTCAACAAACACGACCAAAGTCATTTCAAGCATCGTCAAATTTTCATTTTCATTCAAAATCTTAACGTCGCTTGAAATGGCTTTAGTCGTGTTTGTTGACCAGATCTGAATAGCCAGGGATTTTCCAACCTTCCTCTTTCCCATATTCTTCTCTCTTACTTCACAAAATAGACGAATTAGGGGTGCCACAGCCCTACTGGCTCCGGGTAGTCTTTTTTTTTAAACGTATGAATGCATAAAGATGATAATGTCAAGTTTTTGTAACAATCCTAACTAACTAACCATCACGCCGTTTCTCCACAGGGGTGCGCATAGAAGATGGACCAACACACAACTGTGTCTTGGCACACACTCCTTGATTCATCCACACTCATACACCGTCTCATATATACTCTTCTGTTATTCTGACTCTAGACATTACCTATTGCGCTATCCTAGCGTTTGCGTTAACCACTAATCTATCCTGTAAACCTAATGTTTTTCCATTACAAAATTATGTTTGTAAACCATAGAAATTGCCTATAATTTTATCAACAACAAAAAATAATACTTTTGTCTAATCGTGCGAAACAAAAGTTGAATAAAATAAATTGTTGTTATGGTATATTCTCCTATCGGAGTTAGGCTGTCACGGAGATGTTCCCTCTACAAGCTTTGAATAAATCAGATAATAAGATTACCGTCTTTAATTAAATTTGGTAATTTATTTTTTACAATAAGTTTTATAAACACGTTTGGAATGTTGAATATCCACTATCTATTATAAACGGTATTATATTATAGTTGAGGTGTTTTACAATCTAACGACCGGTGCAACATTTTAATGGTCCCCTTTAAACGTCAATTCTAGGCCCGTTTCAGCTTTTGAACAAATTGTAATCAGCTGGAAAGCATACCAACATGACCGGTATACTTTTCAGTTCTTCAAAATTTGTTCTAAATGCTGAAACGGGCCGATAATTTGTGTTAAACGGGGATCGTTCAAATGTTATTAAAACAAAATGGCGCTTATATTGAATGGCGAAAGTTTTAAATGGGTTTTTGTTAAAGTTGGGGTTAGAAAGACGGATTTGAAGGTCTGCATGGTCGAGTGGTAAGACGCTCGACTACGAATCCAGAGGTCGCATGTTCGAACCCGGCGTGCGCAAATATTTTTTATTTAATCAATATATGTAATAACACGTTTGATTCAAAATAAAAAAAATAAAGTATATTTGCGGCACGTTCCAGAGTGGTAGATACTCTAAGTATCGCCCTGGTGAAAGACGTAAAACAAGCTTAGATAGTTTGGACGTGTAGAGCGGATGAGCACAGAAAGGAGTGTGAGAAGAATATATAACGCTCGAATTGAATAGTAAGATAAGTCGAGGACGCCCGACATGGCACGATCAAGTGAGTCAAGAAGAAGTCAAACATGTCGGAATCTCAACCACGCATCGTGAGTTCAATTCCTCTAGTAGCTAAGTCCTCCATCATTGCACAATCATCATTTTCCGCTTATTACGATGGTAGTGGGTATTTTTCAAATATTGTCAGGTTTTTCGGAACCTGGGAATGTTTGTCTTTATTTTAATAATATCGATATTTAGTCGAGCCATTTCAAAAGTTGAATAACACCTACCAATGACCGTGTTAAAAATGCGGATATTCGGAAAGAATGCCAGCCTGATGTCAGCGTAATGAATAGGATTAAAAAAGAGTTGCTTAGATGGTTTTGTTATGTATAGCAGATGAACGAAGAACGTACTGTCTAAATAATATATGACGCAAAAGTGAATGGAAGAAGAAGTCGGGGACGCCCAATGAAAATATGGCACGATCAAGTAAATCAAATACTTGAATCGGGCCATAAGAGTCAGAATAACAGAAGAGTATGTATGAAACGATGTATGATTTTTAAAACAAGGGGTGTGTTCCGAAACAGAGTTGTATGACGGTCCATCCTCTATGTCTACCCTTATGCGAAAAATGTCTATGCGAAACGGCGTGGTGATTAGTTTGTTAGTTAATTAAAAGTTTAAGAGTATCTTTTGTATTATTTTTTGTTTCCGCAACAAAATACCGAGAGCCATTTCAAACCAAGAATGTGTGATATGGCGAAACAGTCTAGCGTTGGGAAAAACTTCAATGTTTTGTGAATGCTTCACGCACTGCCAGTTCTTTAAAATAAACCCTCCACAGTAAACACTTCAATTGAAGTCGAACTCGCAAAAAAGAGATCTAAATTTATCCGGTTATTTGTTCAGTTTGGAACCGATTCCTTGATATTTTTTCTAAAAGTACCAGCAAATCAACTAAAAGTTCCTCGCCAAAACAAAAGTACTAGTCGGTAGAGATTTGAAAGTGAAAATAACTGGAACCGGTTCCTTGCCAAAACGAAAAGAACTCCCAAACACACACGTTCCTTTAGATCGACTTGAAGACGAATTTCAATTGAAGTACTCGAAATGAAGTAGTTCTTTATAGACTACTGGAAATTGAAGTACTTCTTTGTAATCTAACTTCCATTAAAGTATTTGTTCAATGAAATGAAATAAATGAGGTTTGAACTGCCGCAAAATGAAATAATTCACACGGAGCATTCAGAACGCTAAAATGAACTACCAACTTCATTTTTTAAATTTTATTTGTTCAATGAACAATGAAGGAAGTAGGAACTGCTGTCAAAAGAAGTAGTTCTTTCAGAGCGGTCACAAAGCTACTAAACACATTTACTTTCCATCACACAAAGGTACATTTTCCCTAAGTTCTGAGTAAAAGCTCCAGCAAAACCACCTCCTTTTGCCTACTCCCCCTTGCTACTATCACATGCATTATGCACTATGCGTTACGTTCGGCTAATCCCCTAATCCAGTTAGAAAACTGATTGATAGTTGTAACTACCCCACGCTTTTTATTTAAAGGAATCGATAGAGGCGTCCATGCAGCAGAGAATCTCAATTTATTTTCAGTTTATTCCAAAACTATAATGTATCCATTTAATGAATTGTAATATTTATTTGTTTGATTGTATACGCCCGAGAGGGCTTTTACATTAAAGGTTTACAATTGACAGTGAAAAAAATAGAATTATATGCACAAAAAAAATAAGCAATAGTTGAAGAGTACTAAAAAATAGTGTTTAAATAAATAAAAATATTATTGATTAAAGATGTATGAACCTTCTTGTATCTACATTCCATGCAGTTAAATACATCGGCCACCTCTGCGTAATATGTAAGTAAGATAATGAACAAAACAACGTGCTTTTAAATAAACCACTCTACCTCGATTGTTTTATGAGGTTAGAGCAAGAATATATATGAAGAAAGAACTAAACATTTTTACCCAACCTATAAAAATTTACGATAAATCACTTTCTCCGGGTTTTTAAGTCGTAAACCGTGAGAGAGAAAGAGATAAGACAAGTTCTCACACAATACAGCTCCGCTTTTAGGTATGTAAGCATGTTCTCCGTCTCCCGCGTCTCCGACGACTCCGCCCACTACGTTTTGTTATGCGACATAACAGGACAGAATTCAATTGTTTTTTAGGTTATATCCTACATTTCTCTTTATAACAATACTGTGAAAAAGTGGTTATACAAATAAACAAAAACATTATGTTGACATGTGCTATGAATGGATGTACCAATACCCTAGCCCTAGCCACGCCCCAGTTAGACAAAAATCATAAATACAGACTACAGAAGCGTTCCCTCCTGTATATTATTGCTCTGAGGTTAGAGCAGTCTCCGAAAGAGTGGAAGGTCAAGAGTTTGATTCCCGGTCGTGTTATCAATTATTATCCTTTTGTTATATTTTCAAAATCAAAACATTTTTTTAAATTGTTTCACTATCTATCATGGAGTGTTTCCAAATCTTTTTAAACGCATTTCGGTTGGTTGAATACATACATTTTATATTTTGCAATTTTCTTATTGTTTTGTAATTTTATTTTCTATTTTGTTCTTCCTTTGTATGTATATTTAAACGCACACTTTGTATTATTTTTTAAGTTTAATTTTGTACCATGATGATGCTTAAGCTAAGCGAAACCGGTTGGGCATAAAAAGTAAAATACTCTTCGTGGTCTTTTACAAAGTTATTTTTATAATTTCTTTAAATAAATTTTATAATTAAGTTTGTTTATTACTACCGGTTCACATTGTCTTACCTGATTAAAACAGCGTTGTTTAAGAATACGAAGATGTTTTAAATTTTAGTAAAATTGCAAAAAACAATTTTAATTTGAACACTGTTTAACTTTATGTACTTCTCATTATTGCACGAATTAGCTAGCCAAAAATTAGTCAATACAAAATAATAAATAGTAAATTTGCGACGCGTCCTAGAGTTGAATATACTTTAGTATATAATTATCACCCCGGTGAGAGACCACCTTTCAGAATCGAAACGTTGCTTGAAATGGCTTTAGTCGTGCTTAGGGACTAGATCAGAATAGCCAGGTACTTCCTAACTTTCCTCCACCCCATCTACTTCCCCTCCCCATTACCTATAGCCACAGAACATATTCTAATCGGGGATGGCATAGTCCTACTTGCTTTAGACTGTTGGGAGCAGTTGGCACTCTTGTGCGGGACTTACAAAAAACCGATTCCAGCACAACCGTGTAAGGGAAAATTTGAAATGTTTATACACTTTACATCAAAATAATTATAAATGTGTATGTATGATATCCAATTTTAATCACTTCAAATTAAGTATTAGTAGCACATGATATTACTCCATCTCTAAGCACGAGAATTTTGTCAGTTAGGGAGTTAATGATCACAAACTAGAAATTATAAGGATGACATTGTATATTCATTAACATAGTGAATCGAGTACTTGAATCAGAACATGCGAAGAGCCAGAATAACAGAAGAGTATGTACGACGGCCTCCATGGTCGAGTGGTAAGACGCTCGACTACGAATCCAAAGGTCGCGGGTTCAAACCTGGCGTGCGCCAATAATTTTTATTTAATCAATATGTGTCATAACATATTTAATTCATATAATAATAGTAAACGTATATTTTCGGCACGTTCCAGAGTGGTAGATACTCTAAGTATCGCCCTTGTGAAAGACCATTCAGAATCGAAACTTTGCTTGAAATGGCTTTGGCCGTGTTTGGTGACCAGATTTGAATGGCTAGGTACATCTCAACCTTCCTCTTCCCAATCTTCTTCCTCTCCTCACTACCTTTAGCCGCACAACATACCCTATTTGTGGATGCCATAGTCTCACTGGCTCTAGACGGTTGGGAGTAGTTGAGACTCTTGTGCGGAATTCATATAAATAAAAATTTAAAAAATGAGACGGTGTATGAATGTGAACGAAGCAAGGAGTGTGTGCCAAGACAGGGTTGTATAGCGGTCCGTCCTCTCTGCCTACCCCCACGGGGAAACGGCGTGATGGTTAGTTAGTTAGTTAGTTACGTTGTATATTTATTTATTTAAATATTACCTACTGTTAGTATTGAGTGAAACATGTTTATTATGTACGAAAAATCAATAAAAATACCTGTCATGACTAAGGCACGGTTGTGCCGAAACCGGTTCGCGTTTTCGTAGAAGTAAAATAATAATAATAATAATGTTTTGTTCCGGAAGGTATGCAGGAGTAGTGCAATGCAATACCTTCCATAATTGAAAAATTAAGGAATGCACACAAAGTTTCAGATTTTATTTATACTGTAGTGGTCACATACACACGCTATTTTTTCATATCTTCATAAATGGACGATTGGGAGTCTTCCTCAGTAAAATCATTGTCTGTCTGTAAATAAATGTATGAACTGCCTTCCAAGAGCAAGGGAGTGCATCATATCGATGGGGAATGATTGAGGTTTTCAAGAATGCTGATGCGAAGAAGATTTCGCTTGGATAAGCGGATTATTTAGATAATGTTGTCATGTTGTATCCGCTGTGGTTCATCATGACATCTCCGAACTGACTCATTGTGACTTGTTACGACTGATGTTGTTAAGATACTTTTATATAGAATGCAGACCACCATAACACGGGCATATACGTAACAAACACACTAATCCAGTTCAACATTACCTGCCGTAGACGCAGAAACAATGCATTGCTGTTCCTCAATCATCACTCTACTAATTATTGGTATAATTTTCCACTCACCAGATTTTTTATTTTTTTTACGTGAATACCGCACAGAGTCTCAACTGCTCCCAACCGTCTAGAGCTAGTGAGACTATATCATCCCCAATAGGGGTATATTGTGAGGCTGAATGTGAGATTAGATGAGGAAGGGGAAGGTTGGGAATTACCTGGCTTTTCAGATCTGGTCACCAAACACCGCTTTAATTCTGGATGGTGGTCTTTCGCCAGGGCGATACTTAGAGTATCTACCACTCTGGAACGTGTCGCAAATATACCTTTTTTTAATTTATGTCAACTAAATGTGTTATGCCAGATATAAACTAAATTAAATTTATTTGAGTTCGAATCCGTGACCTCTGGATTCTTAGTCGAGCGTCTTACCACTCGACCATGCAGGCCGTCAAATGTCAAGAATGTCGAGACTTGTTAACTCAACCAACGGTCTTGAAATTTTTGGTAGCAGTCTAAATGATTTTTGTCATTCTTTACGACTCTACCAAAACTTTGACTTGACCTTGGCTTTGATTTAAATTTTCTTTCTTACGTATATTTTGTTCTATTTTTGTCATAGCTTCATTTAACATTATGCATGTGCTGTTCTTTCTCTGTTGCCCTTTTATATCATTTCGTGTTATGTATGTTTTGTAATAAAAAAATAAACCTAGTTTGAGAGGTCGTAATATGTAAAAAAAAAACTATCAGATAAATGGAATAAATTAAATTATTTAATATCTAACATGCATGTGACGCTACCAGAGAAAACCATTGCAACTGTGAGGCAATCAAACATGCACATACTATTAAGTATCTAGGCATAACAATTGACGATAAGCTTCGTTGGGAATCACACATAGAAATTTTAACGGAACGTGTTAAAAAATATATTTACTGTTTTAAAATACTAAGGAATGTACTTAAACTGAAAGAGTTGCGTAGCGTATACTTTGCCTTATGTCAAAGCCATATAGGATATAGAATAGCTGGTTGGGGGGAAGTTGCTATTACCTTACTAGGTCCTCTTATAAAAATACAAAAAGTAATTTTACGAATTATATTTAGAAAGCCCTTCAGGCACCCAATAACGCCACTCTTTCAACTTTTAGGAATCCTCAATATCAGACAGTTATATCTTAAAATAGTGTTAAAAATAACTCATTCTTCAAAATCCTTAATGTATATCACACATAATAAAAATATAAAGGGTCAAACAACAAGAAAGACTTTTAGTACCAAAATACAATACAGCTTTTGCACAAAGACACCATATGTACATCGCGCCTCACACTTACAACAAACTCCCACCACAGACTGTAGCTATCACCAATATGTATTGCTTTAATCAAAACATTACTAAATGGCTAATGAGTAAGGACCGTAAGGAAATTGAAGACCTCCTAAAATAGCACTTGAAATTCTTCAACATGACAAACTAGAACATTGCGTAACAAATATCATCATTTTTAAAAAAATATTCTACTTGTACTCACTGTCACTTACTTCAAAACAGGTTTTTATGACCTAGTGAGTTAGGTAATGTAAAAAAATAATGTTAGAAACAAAAAGTCAATAAAATAAAATAAATATATGTGCAATGCTAAGAGCCACTGGAATTGAAGTGCAACAAAGGAAATATCCAGCCTCAACTAACATTCATTACCATCCTGGATATTTGGGGTAGATTCACAAACTTTGTGGTGTTTGTGGAATATCCCTTGTTTGGAAAACACAAAGCTAAATCGGCTTAGCTTGTTAAGATACTTACATCTATCACCAACTACCTACGCTATGTGGCTTACTGAGCTAATGTTTCCCGCAAATTGCCAAACTAAGTCATATTTATTTTAATGTTTCGGAAATTCGCGCAGATGGCGTTAAAAGAGCTATGTCATAATATTTTTGTAGAATGCAATCACTTTGTGGTTTGACACATTTCATGAAAATGAATTAATAACTTTGTATAAGACCAGTTTAACTTTGTACCCTGATGATTTTTAGGCTAAGCGAAACCGGTCAGTCATAAAAAGATTAATATCAAATTTGATAAACCCATTTTTAGACATTTTCGATAGATATATACTGAGTCGAACACAGGTGTATTGCTTGCACCTTGCTTGCGATTGCTAGCGTGTTTCAAACATGTTTTTCTAAAAATTTCACAAAAGAAAATTCTAGCAATATCTTAAAAAAAGTTGTTTTAGTTTTTTTCGAACTAATAAACTAAAATGAAAAGAACACTATCTTCAAACTTCCTGAATATTCAAAATACAAATGCATGCACTTGTTCCTTTTCGCATTAAAATTACGAAAAAAATACGTAAGAAACCTATGTTTTTTATCTGCAGTTTTCTAGATATTGTGATAAATCATTATTGCTTTTAAATAAAAGCATATATGACCATAAAAACCCTTTCATTCCCTGCACTAATTTGATACTTATAACAACCCCATTGATGGCATTAACCACATCACAATAGATATTAAGGCAAATCTTTACCTATCCGCTACATCTAATTATCACATTCGATGAGTACACAGTATTATTAGTAATATCGGCTGATAACACAATACAGCTTCCCCGACATCATAAATAATCACATTGGTCGGACACAAATCCTCATGAATTTTTATAAGGATTTCAATAATTTCGCACAAATGCTAGCAATATTTGTGCAGAAAGTTTCGTGGGTGCAAGTTGTGTTTGCGGCTTGGCTAATGCAGTGTCTAATAACAGAAGCTTTTGTTGCCTGATTCTATCAGACAGGGTGGAGGGTGCTCAAAGCATTATCGTATTGAATTAATTGATGGAATTTAGGAAAAACTACCTATTTATAAAGTTAGGTAGTTTCGGCATAAACACATGACCGTTATGTTTTTCAGCTGATTACAATTTGTTCTAAAGCTGTAATGGACCGACAATTAGGGTTAAACGAGAACCGTTCAAATGTTAAGAAAGTAGCGCTAATCATTGAATTATGTGACAATATCAAATATGACGATGTCAATAATAATAATAATAATATTTGGCTAATTTATGTAGCGCCATTTTTGTGAAATTTCACCTCAAGAGCGCTTTACAAAACTTAAAAGTTATGACTAAATTTACCATAACTATCTTTATACCTAGAGCCATAGCTAAAATTACGTTATTGATATTCATATATTGATTATTCACATTTGACGCCGGCTGTGTAAAATTGACCACCTTTTTGTTTAGCAGTAGATCTAGGATTGAGGATTGCGGATCATTACTTGAACATATGTTATGGAATAACCTCCCTTCACATTTGCGAAAGATTGACAGCTCAATTGTGTTCAGAGCAAAACTAAAGACTCATCTTTTTAAATTATCATACCCACAATAACGTAAATTTCCTTAACTAGAGTTTTGATCACTTAAGTCCGAGTGCTATACATAGTTTATAAATATAGCTAAATATTACTTACTTCACTATTTTTCTACCCTAGGTCTGACAGCACGGGCAACAACCATTATAAATATGTGCTAATTTTCATATGTTAGTTGTAAGTCACTAGTTATAAGAATTAGGCATAAGTTAATATTAAGCCTTAGTTGTAATATTATGTTGATTACGATGTAAAGCGCCCTTGAGGTGATATCTCTGTCACGAAAACGGCGCTATATAAATCAGCCAATTATTATTATTATTATTATACTGGTGAGTTTAGATGCTAACGGGTTAGCCTAGCTGTGTAAATAAGGCCAATTCTGTTATTCTGTTATTTATGGGTTTGATTTTCTGAAAAGATGAGTTTTGAGTTTAGCTCTGAACTCTGTCGAGTCTTTTATTACATGTGACGATACAAAATGTGACTATGTCAAATGTATCGATGTTAAATGTGACAAAAGTTTGAAAAACAAAAACCTTAATTCATCAATATAAAAATTGTATTCACTATAAAAATTCACAAAAGTAAACCCAAGTAAATGTATAAATATTTATGTAGGGTTGGGTAAAGCCTTAAGCTAAAGCCGTGTAAAATTATTCTGCAGCATGTTTAGGTAATTCCGCTAATGTCAGCGGCGAGAAGATCGCGTGGGGAAGATTCACCCCTACCCCTAGCGAGTAGCGAACAAGGGGTGGTTTAATGTTATCGAAAAATGCCATATGCACAAAAAACTCGACTGATTGTTGATTGAAATATTTTTTGATTGTTTTGGTCAGTTTTATGCAGATTGAACGTCTTTTATTTATGTTAATTTTGACTTTGTTTTAATTTTGTTAAAAAATCTAGAAGCTTGACTTTTGCTCACTTGCCATTATTTATCGCTAATCGAATAGAGCTCTTGTTTGGAGAGTAAAATGTATCAATAAAGTTATAGGCTTTTACATAAATGTTAACATATTAAAAAAAAAAACAATAAACTCACAAGTGCAAAAAATGTGTAAAATAAAATAAAAAGAGTATTGAATAGCAGATACAAAAATATTGTAGATAAAAATAACTAATAATATTTAATAAATAACAGGTTCCAAAATATTGTAAAAGAAAAGAAAAAAATAATACTAAATAATAGGTCCAACTATTAGTTTAGCTCTGGCAGATGACAACAGCTGTACTAAATTAAACTTATAGTATTATGTAGAATAATGATTGAATTAAAATATTTCTCTCTATTGGTCTCTTACTGTCTTATTAGGAACCATTAAAAACAAATACATTATAATAAAGGTTATTTATAATTTTGTAACTGACAATTCGTGGTGGAATTCCATTTTAATATGAATTTATAATTAAAAAAAACCTTTGTAACTTATATCAACTTGTTTATTTTTGATCAGCCCGGTTAGACCTTACAACGGACACCTTCAGACTGGTACCAGTCTAGTTTGTAGCTTCATCTGACCAGTCTGAAGATGCTTGTTCTAAGGTGAAACTAGTCCAATTAAAAAAAAGTAAATATGTGAGTAACAAAGGTTTTTTTCAATCATAAATTCATATTATAATAAAAGTTATTTCCATCTCCAGAATTCAAACACAAAATGTTTCTCCTATCTTGTCGGCTGTTCTAAACAATTAAGCTATCGAGGCAACCTACAGGTCACTTGATAACAAAAGGTGTATTGAATATTTGATGAAATGATAACAAAAATAAAATAAAAACTAGCCTTCTAAACCTTTCTGTACGTACATAATACCTACCTTATATTAAGTTGAGTTATTTATTTTTGGATTTTATAAACTAACTAACTAACCATCACGCTGTTTCTCCGCAGCGGTAGGCAGAGAAGACGAACCGCCATACAACTCTGTATAGGCACAAACTCCTTGCTCATTCATATTCATACATAGTCTAATACATACTCTTCTGTCATTCTGACTCTTCACATTGTCCGACTCAAGTAATTGATTCACTTGATCGTGCCATGTCTTCCTCAGGCGTCCCCGACTGCTTCTTTCATTCAATTTCGTTTCATATTATTTTCATACTCATTTCTTCGTTCATTCGCTCTGCATGCCCAAACCATCTAAGCGTCCCTTTCTTAATCCTATTCATTGCGCTTATATCGACCTTGCATTTTTTTCCGGATACCCTTTAACACGGTTATACATGGTTTTACCAAACATACTTTTTTACTACTTTTAAAGATAGGCAAACATTTCCGGGTTACGAATAACCTGACAATATTTGAAAAACTCTTACTGCCATCATAAGAAGCGGAAGATGTTGCTTCTGCAATGAAGGAGGACTTGGCTAGCACAGGAATTGAACCCACAACGCCTATGTGGGAATCGGACGCGTTTGTCCACTCAATCACTAACCGGTCGAATTATAATATAATACAGATCTATAATCAGGGATCTCATTTTTACAGCATTTAGTCGGATTGGATTGAATTTTCTTAGTTAAAAAAAAGTTTTTTATAGGTATTGAATTATAAAAATCTGTCTCTAGTGCAGTTCCAGGAATGAGATTTATTTCGACATTGAAAAATAATGTCGAAATACCATCTGGTAAATATCTAACAGATTTTATACAATATCTCACAAATGGCCACTACGCATTTTAAGTTAGTTTTTCTCAATCTCCATGTTGTAATTAGGTGCATACTTTACCCAGCAACTTTGCTTCAAAATTAACTCGAAATACAAAACGAAAACCCTCCCCTCGAATTCACCGCCGTCAAAATAGTTTAAAAAACGGGAACAAAAAATGAACAAAAAGCATTTGAAACAAAAGAACTTCGCCATCACTTAAAAAAAAGATGTTGACGAATTCTGCCTAGTCATCATTGGTCTCCTCTTTATTGGTTTACTTATGTTTTGAGTGCTCCAATTGGCGACCCCTGTAATTTGCGTTTGTCGGCCCTTATTGTGGATGCAAACCATGCATTAGGACCCCTGAGTGCCTCGGGTAGGGGTGCAATTTAGATTTTATCTAATTCAGAAGGATAAATCTCTGTGACCTTCCTGTAACGCAGTTTAAAAATTTGAAAATAGTCTATCCTAATGAATCTGACGGACTCTGTGGCAGAGCGGTAAACTCCTTGATTCTGCATCGAGAGGAATTTGAAGCCTTGTGAGAGCATTTGACGGCCGCTGGTTAAAACTCGGCGTGCGCAAATAATTTTTATTTTATCAATATGTGTCATAACTCATTTAATCAATGTAAAATTATATATAGTATATTTGCGGCACGTTCCAGAGTGGTAGATACTTTATGTAACACCCTGGTGAATATCCACCTTTCGGAATCGAAATGTTGCTTTAACCGTTTTGGTGATCAGATCTGAATAGCCAGTTACTTCATGACCTTCCTCTTTCCCATTTCCTTCCCTTCCCTACATCCTTTATCCTAAAAAATACCCCCGATTGGGGAATGCCATAGTATCACTGAATCTAGACGGTTGGAAGCAGTTATAATTTTAACTTATTTGCATTAGAGATTATTAATTCTATTAGATACATTTATATTGAACTATATTTGCACCTTGTTCCTAACTTGAAGGTCTTCCAGTATCACCCTAGTGGAAGATAACTTTCCAGAATTAAAACGTTGCCGTTGTTTGAAATGGGTATATATATTATTTTAAATATAGTTTAACTTTAATAATAATACTGTTGAGTTCTGCTAGTTTTCAGTTTTGATTATTAGTGTGACTGTTTCGGCGTTCGAGGTAATTTTCAAACGTTTAGGCCACATGACTAAATTTAAATTAAGGCTAAAGGTTAAAACCTCAGAGCGAGAATATATGGAGAGATAGCCTAATTTTTTTACCTAACCTATACAAACTTGCGATAAATTACTTTCTCCGGGTTTTTACGTCGTAAACAGTGAGAGAGAAAGAGAAAAGACAAGGTCTCACACAATATAGCACCGCTTTTAGGTATGTAAGCATATTCTCCGTCTCCCGCGTCTCCGGTGACTTTGCTCACTACGTTTTGTTATGCGACAGAACTCAACGGTTTTTCAGGTTTATAACAATACTGTGAAAAAGTGGTTACACAAATAAACAAGAACATTGTGTCGACATGTGCTATGAATGGATGTATAAATACCATAGCCCTAGCTCCAGCCACGCCCCAGTCAGGAAAAAATCATCAATACTGACTAAACTAACGCTCCCTCCGGATATATAATTGCTCTGAGGTTTTAACTATATTTTGAGCTATCACAGCTTTTATAAAGCAGAGATGTAAAACACGTTAAGGAGTAGAAAAGTACACGTTATCAAATATAAAATGATAGAAAAATACTTTTCAAATATCTTCCTTGCATTTGAAATACCTTTTGCTGTAGTGACGTTATTGAAAAAACCGTTTCCATTAGTCAATAAAATGATTCAGCAAAAAATTAAGCCTCTTTTGAACAAAATCATTGAATGATTGCCCAGCAAATTAGGTCATTTAAAAAATCGACGAACTTGAATTGAGTTATTATTTGGCACTGAACAGATAAAACCAACAAAAACGTTGTGGTCGTGTCTATTTGCCAGAGGTAAGGTCAATCATATCTTACTTCTGTTGGAATTGATCAAACATTTACAAATAATTTAACACAGTCAATTTCATTGGTTTAAGCGTTAAAAGGACTTATGTAACTTGGCGAAATCATTCGTCTTCTATTAAATCTCTATAGATCACATTTCTAGGAATAATATGTTCATTAGTTTTCAGATATTAAACTTCGTATTCTGGATTTTTAGTCAGTTAGTTAATTTTTTTAAATTTTTTTTTAAATTGAATATCGCAGAGTCCCAACTGCTCCCAATCGTCTGAAACTAGTTGGACTATGAAATCTCCAATTGGGGTAAGTTGTGAGGCTGAAGGTAGTGGAGAGGGCGAAGGAGATGGGGAAAATAAGGTTGGGAAGTATCGGGCTATTTAAACAGATTTGGTCACCAAACACGACTAAATTCATTTTAAGCAAAGTTTCGATTCTGATTGGTGGTCTTTCACCAGGGCGATAAAGTATCTACTACTCTGGAACATGCCGCAAATACACATTATTTTGTTTGAACTAAATGTAAAAAAACACATAAATTAAATTAATTGTATCGAAATAAATAAGAATTTTTTTAAAACCACGAATTTTTACTATTTTCATGCCAACCGGTTTCGTTTAGATCAAGCTTCGTCAAGGCACATATAAGAACTATTTTATTGTAAATACATATAACTAAGTTTATATGTACTTAAGCAAATACGAATAATGATCTATATTTCTATTTAATTAATGTTTAAGTAATATATATATATATATATATATATATTTACTGTTTACAATGTATACATCTCTTGTTAAAATATATAAATGTATCTACACCTTTATACACCTTATGTATTTTATATGATTATTCTGTTTTTATTTTTATTATTTTGCTGTTATTACTGTAAACTGTATTTAAATAAAGATTTATTATTATTATTGTTATTTAAGTTGTTGTGTGTTCCTCGAATAAGCTTGATCGAAGCGAAACCGGAAGACGTTAAAAAATAATAAAATTGTGGATTAAAACAAAGTGTTCTTTTATTTGAATATAATGACAAACCACAAAGTGTTTGCATCTTATGGTAAATAAATAAATTTATTTGTGCACGCCGGGACGTGAGCCCGCGACCTCTGGATTCACAGTCGACGGTCTTGACCACTCGAACACGAAGGCGGTCAAACAGTGTGTTCGAATGTCAAGAACGCGGATGAAATTCTGAATTTAAATTGAATTTGCAGCCAAGGTCGGGAGAGATGGAGAAGAATTGAGATATTAAATGAAGGCTTTGACACGTATTGTCCGCGGACACGAGCTCTGCATCCAGTGGCCGGAGGCGGGCATTGTGCCGATGGGTGACCGCTCCCGGAGAATACAAACGGCCGCGGCGAGACTTTGATCTCCTGTCAGATATAATCTTATATCGTTCTGAGAACAAGCCGCAAGTTACAAGTACGTATATACGTGTGATACGTACACCCTATAATATTGTAGCCTCTTCGGAATGGGTTGTTCATTTTATTATTTTGATTCCTACCCAGCTGCTGCGCACTTGGAGAAACAATGTATGGAGAAAGAGCTAATTATTTTTCCCCAACCTATACAATCGTGGGATAAATCACTTTCTCCCTGGGTTTTCACGTCGTACACGGTGAGGGAGAAAGAGACAACAAAAATAACACACCGCTTTTATGTAGGATAATTTTGGTCTCCCGCGTCTCCGGGGACTCCGCCCACATATTTTTACATGCGACTAAACTCGACAAAACTAAACGGTTTTAAGGTTATATGCTATACTTTGTTGATAACAATACTGTGAAAAAGTGGTTGTACGAATAAACAAAAACATTGTGTTGACATGTGCTATGAATGGATGTATAAATACCCAAGTCTTAGTCCTAGCCACGCCCAGGTTTTTGCCGGGTCCGGCGAAAATCATCAAAAACTGACTACACTGTCTTGGATAGGTACCACTCTATGTACTCTAAGGCTGCGCACAAGAATAACATGGACATTTTGATTCACTTGTGGATTTTTTTAAACTAAATAAAAATTAAATCAGTGAAATTATACAAACTTGTTTTTTCATTTTTTTTAAAATTTCAAACCGCAAAGTGATTACTTTCTACGAAAATATAAATTACTTTATTTCCAAGTTTTTACAACTCGATTTATGTTTTTTCTTTAAAATATTAATTCAGTTATGTTCTTTATATTTTATATTTATCGTTTACGAATCCAGAGGTCACGCGTTCAATCCTGGAGTCCAAACTGCTCCCACCGTCTAGAAGTTTAGGGCCAGTGAGACTATGGCATCCTCAATTAGGGTATGTTTTTGTGAGGGTTAAGGTAGTGGGAAAGGGAAGGAGATGGGGAAGAAGAAGGTTGGGAATAACCTGGCTATTCAGATCTGGTCATCGAACACGGCTAGAGTTATTTCAACCAACGTTTCGATTATTTATGGTGGTCTTTCACCAGGGCGATACTATGAGTATCTACCACTCTGAAACGTGTCGCAAATATACTACATATTATTTCATATAAATTAAATGTGTTATGTCACATATTTATTAAATAAAATTTATTTTCGCATGTCGGGTTTGAACCCGTGACTTCTGGGTTCGTAATCGAGCGTCTTACCACTCGACCATGGAAACCGTCGCTAGACTTGTAGTCTTAGATGAATTAAATAATGTAGATACGTTACTGAGATAAGCCGAATCCACGAGACACACCTGAAACTTACTGCGTTTAGTATCACAAAAACATTCGTTCGACAAAAAAGCTGTCACCAGCTATCACAAACGCGTCGCCGTAAGCTCCTTTTTGATAAAAAAAAATGCCTCGAGAGGTGTAAAAATCATTCAGGAGCAAAAAACATATCTCATTGAGTTTCTTTCCATTCATAATTACCCACAAATCACTTCTTATTATTTTAATAAATACAATTATTCACAAGGTTTTTAGCTACTCGAAAACGGTTTGAGATAGCGAATGCAGAAATACATAGTGTGTGGAGAACAACCACGGCTAGTGACGCGATACCCGATAATATTAGTAGCGTGGGACGTTCATTTAGCCATCTCATCCGTAAACACATATTCTTTGAATGGCTATCTTTTTCATAAGCAGGTGAAACGGAAAACAAGACGGTTCTAGTTGTGCTACATTTTTAGTAAGATTTGTATGAATATGACGTGTCTTGTATTTTATGAATATGCTTGTAGTACACCTTTTCAACCGATTATGAATCCTTATCTTTTTCCGACTGTTAAGATTTTATTTTTATTTTTGAATTGTTTCAAAAACTTCCATAAAAGACAACACTTTAAAACGACTGTCTGATTTTCAAAAATGTATTAAATTTAATTTACAATAATAAATAATTTCTTATTGAGCAGCGCTTCCATTTAAGTTGTTACTCCTCCATCATGTCTTACGTCTTCATTAGCCATCCAGGTTTGACAGCCATTGTGCTGATGTTGATGGTGGAGTCGGGGTCGATCTCCGATCTCCGATCGCTGATCGCTGTTACCTGGTACCTGTTACATCTTACATCTTCTCTCTCCTGATCTTGCGTGGACAATCTTCTCCTGTAGAGGCGGGTTAAGGCTGATTTACACGGAACGTTTCGTGAACATAAATTACAGATAGCAAAATTCTGTACCCACCTTCGTTAACTATTACATTCATAACTTGTAATAATGAAACAAAAACTTTGTATAAGACCACAGATTTTATTTTAATTTTTATGAACGACTGGTTTAGCTTAGCTTAAGCATCATCAGGATACCCAGTTAAGCTAAACAAAAAATACAAAGTGAGGTTACATATATACATACAGAGAGAGAAAAAAAAAATAAAATAAAATAAGAGAACAGTAAGAAAACAATAGCTTTAAATTATGCCAAAGAAACATAGAAAAAGAGAGAGACACTATGAAATGAAAGAGGCAAAACTTCAACTAAGAACGTGATCAAAGAATAATGAGAAATTTTATGAGTTTACGGAAAATATACCTTAAATTGGACTGCTGGACAAATTTCAATTCGTATTATCTGTCTATTTCTCTCTGTTCGTTTTTTATGTTCTTTATTGTTATGTTTTTTTATTGTTCTCTTAGTTTTTATTTTGTTCTCTCCCTCTGTATGTGCTAGTATATATAGCCGCTCATTCCGTATTATTGTTTAGTTTAATTTTGCACCCTGATGATGCTTAGGTTAAGGGAAACCGGACGGTTATAAAAATAAAATAGTATCCGTGGTCTTGTACAAAGTTATTTTATTCATTTCATCAAATATGTTAAACCACAAAATAATTTCTTTCTACGAAAACATAATGAATATGTGTTGAAACCTTAGAGTATACTAGAGGTAGCCCAAGCCAAGGCAGTGAAGTCAGTTTTGGACTTGTTTTTGATGATTTTAACATGACTCGGCGCACCTGGGCATGGCTAAGACTAAGGCTACGGTATTTATACATCCATTCATATCACATATTGACATAATGTTTTTGTGTATTCGTATAGCCACTTTTTCACAGTATTTTTATCAATAAAAATATAGCACCAAACCTAAAAAACCGTTTAGTTGTGTCAAGTTTAGTGGCAAAATAAAAAATGTGGACGGAGTCCCGCCGTTAACCAGCGAAGATAGCCAGCTAAAGATCATTGTGACAGTATATAGAAGCGGTCCAATAAATTTGTTGTCTCTTTCTCTCTCATGGTGTACGATGTAAAAACTCGGAAAAAGTGATTTATTACAATTTCGGATGGGTTGGGTAAAACAAATTAGCTATCCCTCCATATATTGTTACTTCAAGGTTAAAACACATTTTTTTCATACAAAATAATGTATGGTACTAGTAGATTTCACCAAGGCGATACTTTAAGTATCTACCATTCTAGAACGTGCCGCAAATAGACTATAAATTACTTCATACGAATTGAATGTGAAATAACACATATTAATCAAATTACATTTATTTGCACACGCCGGGATTTGAATCCGTGACCTCTAGATTTGTAGTCGAGCGACTTAACCATTCGACCATGAAAGCTTGGAGAAGTTTGACGCATCTAAAATGTGACTTAAAAGTAAGGTTTTTGCTAAAAAGTGCAAACTTTCTAACTCAGCTTTGATTATAATTGCATTCCTTTATTTATTAAATCTTCCTCTCTTCTCGTGTAACTCCGCCTTTAGTATCGCATACTTGATTGACTCCTCAGACGTGAGAACCAATCACAGCATCCTCTCAATTCGTCATCAGTCTCAGCATCTCCCACCCCGTCCGTGGACCATACCCCGTTCCTGATCCCCGAGGCACGAAACCGCACCACCTTACACCGGCTGATAAAATCTGCTTTATTGAAAAGCTTTTGCGGTTTCCGAATCGACCGACTTGTGAAAGCGGCTCCGTGTGACAGTGAGCTTACACTTTTTCATACAATAGTCTCGGAGATCGTAATCGAGTCCTTTTCTGTTGAATGGAATTTAAGCTTGACTGTTAGAAAATATGATACCTTTTTGATGAGGTTAGATGGAAAATCATATTTGTTCGATCAAGACAACTTGCCAAAATCGATTTAGTACTCACGGTACGTAAAAACCTCAGAGTAATAATATACAAGAGAGCGCTGTAGAGAGAGCTGTAGTCAGTTTATACGAGGTTTGCCAGACTCGGCTAGACCTGGGCGTGGCTCGGATTAGGGCTAGGGTATTTATGCATCCATTTATAGCACATGTCAACATAATGCTTTTGTTTATTCGTTTATTGTATCCTAATAAACCGTTGAGTTATCCCAATAATTATCAATAATTGACGCGGGACACAAATAACATTTACAATTACAATACTTTAAAGCGGTGTGATAATTCGGGAAAATTAGTTGTCTCTTTCTTTCTCACAGTGTACGACGTAAAAACTCGGAAGAAAGTGATTTGACGTAAATTTGTATAGGTTGCATATTACATGGAAATACCGGTAGGACAAGGACAGCATTCCCACCTTGACGTCTGTGCTTCAAAGATTGCAATCTATTTATTAAGATAGGAGGAACTTTCCAACGGATCATCAGTTTCTGCACAGATATATCATCAACCAATAATAATTCACCATTTTGAAAGAGCTGGGCAAAACTTCCCAGGAAGGACTTCATACACAGTAGATACAGAAAGCTCAGAAAAAATACATGCACAAGCTTGTATGTCTCTATCTTCTCCATAACCCCAAACAAACTTAAAGTGACACAACACATTTTTGTCACATAATTTCAAAAGCTCGCTTTATATGTGACAGAGCTAAGCAATTAGGAATTTCTTGTCATTTCAACGTGTCAATGTCATATTTAGTACCTTCGTATAATGCTCATGGTAACATTGTGTCTATCAGATGTGCCGTGAAGATAAATAAAACCTGAGTCAAAAGATCGCTCTTTTCTTCAGAAAGATGATCCTTGGACCCGAATAAAGGCATCTGTCCGTATTGAGTGACGTGCCCTGTCTTCTTGGACCTCTGAGAAGGCAGATGATTCAAAATTTAAGGCGCTATACGTGGGGAAGGTGAACTAAACACGTGCATGAGCACATACTACCATCTAGGAATATCCACGGTTTCCTTCGGTTAAATGCATGTTTTTAGAAAATCAAAAGACAATAATACACGGAAAAAAAACTGAATTAATATTTTTTGGCGGTTGAGAAAGTTGAGACTGAAGGGAGTGAGGGAGGGGAAGGGAAGATTTATTTCATTTTTTTATAGTGAATTCCGCACAAGAGTCCCAACTGCTCCCAACCGTTTAGAGCCAGTGAGACTATGGCATCCCCAATTAGGGCATGTTGTGAGGCTGAAGGTAGCAAGGAGGAGAAGGAGATGGAGAAGAGCAAGGTTGGGAATTACCTTGCTATTCAGATCTGGTCGCTAAACACGGCTAAAGCCATTTCAAGCAACGTTTCGATTCTGAATGGTGGTCTTACATCGAGGCGATACTTAGAGTACGATTATCTACCACTCTGGAACGTGCCGCAAATAAATCATTTTACATGAATTAAATGTGTTATGACACATATTAATTAAATAAAAGTTATTAGCGTACGCCGGGTTTGAACCCGCGACAATTGGATTCGTAGTCGAGCATCTTACCACTCGACCATAGAGGCCGTCAGTGTTGCAACCTTAGAGTATATAGAGTGGTATCTATCCAAGGCAGTGTAGTAAGTTTTTGATGATTTTTACCGGACTCGGTGGACCTGGGCGTGGCTAAGACTAAGGTTAGGGTATTTATACATCTATTCATAGCACATATCTTTTATTTATTCGTATAACCACTTTTTCACAGTATTGTTATCAACAAAAATATAGCATATATCCTAAAAAACCGTTTAGTTGTGTTAAGTTTAGTGGCATAACAAAAAGTGTGGGCGGAGTCCCGCGGTGACCCAGGAGCCCAAGATCATTGTGATAGAAGCGGTGTATTATATCTGTTGTCTTTTTCTCTCTCATGGAGTACAACGTAAAAACCCGCAGAAAGTGATTTATCGCAAGTTTGCATAGGTTGGGTAAAAACAATTAGCTCTCTCTCCATACACTGTTACTCCAAGGTTGCAACGTTGAGTTTTAAATGTGTGTAAAATAAATACAATCATTTATATAAAGGTACAACGTTTTTGAATATTGGAAACACCTAAGGTATGGAAAACATTTAGAGTGTCTTATATAAATAATGTTTCCCTTCCTGACCTAATATCTCCCCTACTATATACAAGATGGTTGGTGGTAGTACTGGCTCTGGTAGGTGGAGGTACCTAATGGCATGGCTCCGGTGGAGATATTATCCCCCCGCGGGCCTTGATTACAGTTATTAAGCTAAAAGCTTTTCCGTATTTATATTCAAAGTCATCCCTTATGAATCGACGCCTCCGCGAGAAGGCTCGAGCAAGGAACAGTGGGAACGCAACGTGCCACGGACATTGTGTTTTTTTTAGTTTTAAATTTATTTCAAATTGTGGTGGTTACGTTGGTGAAAATAATTTCACACCTGTTTATTAGATGGTGAAAAAAGAATGTATGCAATAATATTTTAACCAATTACGCTTCATTGAAATAATTTTGCCTTACTATTTTGTATGTACTTAAAAACTATATTCATCAGTAAATACCATCGGTAAGTTATTACCGGTTTTCTCAGTTGACGTTTTGCCTCTTTCAATTCATATTATCTGTCTTTTACTCTTTCTTCCTTTGTTATAATTTATATTTATTTTTTCTCACTGTTCTCTTATTTTATTTTATATTGTTTTCTCTCACTGTATGTATATAACCGCACCCTATTTAAAAAAAAAAACTTTTTTGTACCCTGATGATGCTTAGGCTAAACGAAACCGGTCGGTCATAAGAAATAAAATAAAATCTCTGGTCTTGTACGAAGTTATTTTTTCAATAATAATTTAATGTTTTGCCCAATTACTAGACTTATAGGGAAATTTACTTAGCTTAATTACTTAACTATTTACTTAGCCCCTGTTAAACATATCCATAATAGGTGGTGTTAATAATACAACATGCTCAATATTATTTCTGAATATATTATGTATACTTCCCTATGTATTTTTATTTAGAATTTGTTAAAATGTGTATCACAAACTATTTTTTAATTATTTTTATGTAAATATTGTTGGTATGTTTTTTTAAATTTACTTTTTCATTCCATTTAAAAGGTTATCTTATTGATGTTGGATATTAATAATCATATAAAGATTAATAATTATCTTATTCCAAGCTTGTTAATTGTCACAGAGTTTAGTTACACATTGAATTCTGTGAAATTCTGTTGTCTATGTAATTAGGTACTGTTATACTGTATATAAGTGTACGTAGAAATGTTAAATAAACTGATGAATCCATAAAAAAACTTATACCTAATAGAACTACTCGATCAAAAATTACATTCAAGTGTAAAAATAATATCAGGACTGAGTCATTTAGATACTTGCTTGTACCTAGATTGTATACGGTGGGTAATTCCTTCGCAGAAATAGTAGATGTATTCAACTGCACTGAATGTAGTTATGTTTTTGTGATCTTACAATTGACTTCGGGCTACTTCCGTATTACTAATAAATTATATTATGTATTTCACCAATATGTTAAAGCCCATAAGGGCGCTTATAATTAATTAAATAAATAAATCTACGCATTACTTTGAATTGATTTTCAACATTTGTACATTATTTTTCAAAATACTAGAAGATCTGGAGGAAAAATAATGGCCTATTAAAAAAATATTACCACTTCTTTTATTTTTAGGTAATGCGGTTAAATTTTTATTTTTCACACCTATTTCTTTTTAAAATTACCTATTTAGCAAAAATAGTTTGTTGAACGTTTTCAAGTAGTTGCATTTTGCAAAACAATGTTTATTCAATTTTAAAGACTATAAACACTACCGGGCCCAAAAGAGGTTCTTGGGGTACCCCTGGTGCATTTAATCCAATTGATTTAACATTTAAAAAAAAATACAATTGAAAAGTCTTGGCCCTTTATTATTTTTGCCTTGTGCCTTTTATGTTTATAGTTTCAAATTCTCTCTAAAAATCTTAAAACAAAACAAAAAATCTGTTCATTCTACGTAATCTTCTCAACTATAATTTTATTTTAATGAAGTTAACACAATGTATGACAATATTAAAAATGTGGATATCCGGAAAGTATGCAAGGCAGATGTTGGCATAATGAATATGATCAAGAAAAGGACGCATAGATGGTATGGGCATGTAGAGCGAATTAACGAAGTCCATAATGGAATGCTTATACCAACCCTGATGTATGGCAGTGAAGCATGGAACTGGCAGAGGAAGGAAGAAAGTAGACTGAATGCTGTGGAAATGAGATCCTTGAGACGATGTGCGGTAAAACCATGTATGACCGTATTAAAAATGTGGATATCCGGAGAGAATGCAAGGCTGACGTGAGCGTAATGAATAGGATCAAGAAAGGGACGCTTAGATGGTTTGGGCATGTAGAGCAAATGAACGAAGAAAGGAGTGTGAAAAGAATATATGATGCGAAAATGAATGGAAGGAAAAGTCGAGGACGCCCGAGGAAGACATGCCACGATCAAATAAAACAAATACTTGAATCGGGTCATGTGAAGAGTCAGAATAACATAAGAGTATGTATGAATGTGAATGACGCATAAAATGTGTGCCAAGACAGAGTTGTATGGCGATCCGTTCTCTCTGCATACCCTTGCGGAGAAACGGCGTAATGGTTAGTTAGTTTTAACACAATCGTGAGTTCTCAAGGTCACACCTGAAATAGCAACAGCAAAACACCTTGACAGGTGCATTACCTTCAAATAATTTCATTAACGACGACGACCTGCACGGTCGAGTGGTAAGACGCTCGACTACGAATCCAAAGGTCGCGGGTTCAAACCCGGCGTGCGCCAATAGCTTTTATTTAATTAATATGTGTTATAAACACATTTAATTCATATAAAAATAATAAAAATTATATTTGCGGCACGTTCCAGAGTGGTAGATACACCAAGTATCGCCCTGGTGAAAGACCACCATACACAATCGAAACGTTGCTTGAAATGGCTTGAGCCGTGTTTGGTGACCAGATCTGAATAGCCAGGTACTTCACAACCTTCCTCTTCCCAATCTCCTTCCCCTCCCCACCACATTCAGCCTCACAACATACCCCCATTGGGGATGCCATAGTCTCACTGGCTCTAGACACGACCAAGCAAAAATAAATACCATTCAAATCTATCTCAATAATATTACTCACTGGTAATATGGTAGATATACTAAGTTTCGCCCTGGTAAAAGACCACCATTCCGAATTGAAACGTTGCTTGAGATGGCTTTAGCCGTGTTTGGTGACCAGATCTGAATAGCCAGGTACTTCACAACCTTCCTCTTCCCAATATCCTTCCCCCCCCCACTACCTTCAGTCTCACAACATACTCTGTTTGGGGATGCCATAGACTCACTGGCTCTAGACGGTCGGGAGTAGTTGAGACTCTTGTGCGAAATTCAAATAAAAAAAAAATAGTTAAAGTTAATTTTTTGAAATATTTTATCATTTCGTGTCGTGGACACGACCAAGCAAATAAAATCACCATTCAAATCTATCTCAATAATATTATTCACTGGTGATATTTATAGGCAGACAAGTTTAACAACAACTGCAGCAGTCGAACGGTGCAGTTGATCTTCCGTGCACTGTATCCAACAGATGTCCAATAGATAACGCATCACGCGATACCCAACAAACCATCCTCGTTACGACTTCAACTATTCGATCTACCCCCTCCCAACTATCACCTATTTCCAGCTAGTAACTGACTACTGACCGGTGACCAGCCCTCCAGTGACTAACTGACTAAATGATTACTGATCACTGATTACTGATTGCTCCTCCTGCTAGCTGGCTGGCCAACTCGGCTAACCGCGGTATTGCGTGCCACGATCGACTAACTACCGACTGATCAGAATGCCGCTTCCCTAATTACGAGCGCTGCTGCTATCTCGTGCCGTGCCGGGGGCGATGGACTCATCATTTCACTTTGAAACTGTTTCTTTGTTAGTTACAGGCGTAGACCGAGTGAAAAACTGCAAGTTACAACAAAGGATAAAATTCATCGTAGGTGAAGCGAGTACGTAGGAATAATTTAATCTACCCAGACTCAACCAAGGGGAGAAAAAAATCACAACTAATTTAATTAGTATCCATACTATAAAGTAGAAAATCTGTTCAATGACTTTTCACTTCACGACCTGATAGAGGCATCTTTATAAAGTTTTAAATCTTAACTAACCAACTAACTAACCATCACTCCGTTTCCCCGCAGGGATAGGCAGAGAGGACGGACCGCCATATAACTCTGTCTTGGCACACACGCCTTGCTTCATTCACATTCATACATCGTCTCATACATACTCTTCTGTTATTCTGACTCTTCACATGACCCGATTCAAGTATTTGATTTACTTGATCGTGCCATGTCTTTCTCGGGCGCTCTCGACTTCTTCTTCCATTCACTTCCGCATCATATATTCTTTTCACACTTCTTTCTTCGTTCATTCGCTCTTCATGCTTAAAGCATCTAAGCGTCCCTTTCTTGATTCTATTCATAACGCTTAGATCATCCTTGCATTCTTTCCGGATATCCACATTTTTAATGCGGTCAAACATGCATGTAATCTTAATATCTAGTATAATCTTAATATTAGTATTATATATCTCACCTTCTCTGTTGCAACTCATCCAGTTCAATATTCCTTGCCGTAGACTCAGAAACAATGAATTGCTGTTCCTCAATCATCGTTCTACTAATTATGGGTATCATTCTCCACTGTCCAGAATGTCGAGACTTGTTAACTCAAGCTATGGTCTTGAGATTTTTGGTAGCAGTCTAAATGATTTTTGTCATTCTTTACTACTTAACCAAAATGTTGAATTGACCTTGGCTTTGATTTGAATGTTCTTTCTTACGTATATTTTGTGCCATTTTTGTCACACATCATTTAATATTATGTATGTGCTGTTCTTTCTCTGTTGCTCTTTTTCACTATTTCGTTTTAATACGGATAACGAATCCTGGAGTATAAAGTGCCCAAAATGATCAATATGTTACCAAACAATATTTAAAAAATGTGAATTGGTAACAAAAGTCAGATAGCTGAAAAAATGGCTTTTAAGTAGAAATACCTTGTATGTGTACTAAATAATCTGTATTTATTTTATATTGTACTTCATTTATAATGCATTTCAAATCCTGTTGCCAAACTACTTAGTTATAGTTTAACGGGATAGAACGGAAAAAAAAAACAATTTAAAAAAAATATATTTTAAATTATCAAATATCATGTATTTTTTGTAATTGGACAATAGTCCGTAAGTTTATAAATAAATAAAAATAAAATCGCTAATTCGAAAAAATACTGGCTTTTTAACTACAGTATCTCGTTCACGTTTTGACTTCGGCATTACGATGCAAGGAGAAGAACTAATTTAAAAAAAAACGCTGTAGAAGCCGATACATATCATGTTAATATTCGCCAACAATACATTCGTGTACTTTCTTCAATTTAATATCATCATCAACTATTAGCCACGCGTACAAACGACGATGACACGGTGTGACGGCAAAATCACATGTTCCCCTAAACACGCACCTTCCCCTAACTAACTACGGGGCTAGTCCAGGAAGCCCTAATGAAGTTTCAATATTACACGCGAAAGTCAGCCGTAAACTCGTATTATTAATCTGAAAGTGTACCTACCTCACCTGGTCTAATTAGCGGTCAGGTGTTGGATGCATGATGCACAGTACCTAATACACCCTTAATGTACCCTCGTACGCAGGGACCTACTTGGATATCTAATTCCTATATTTTTTGTATTGGTAAAGGTAGTACGTTTGCAATGTATTCTTTTGGTACATCGTTGTCAGTCAGTCAAAAAACTAGCTAAAAACAAATTGAGTATACAGAAGTGTGATGTAATAATTTATTTAGCTTTAGAAAATTGTTTTTATAAAAACCTTTTCAATCTAGTAACTATAAAGGCTTATAACAACTTTTGTAGATATTTATAGAATTCTACACAGTACGTGCAAGAGTTTTAGGTTAATAACATACTTACCTAACTGTAGCACACGAGCCTAATGTTATTTGAAACAAAGTTTTTGGCTTCT
This sequence comes from Drusus annulatus, assembly GCA_022651775.1. Lineage (NCBI taxonomy): Eukaryota > Metazoa > Arthropoda > Insecta > Trichoptera > Limnephilidae > Drusus > Drusus annulatus. The sequence goes on from JAGWCC010000072.1 coordinate 659,219, forward strand.
TAAAGCCAGGTATGTTTGACGGAAGAGAACTAAAAATGCCAAGCCATGTCTAGGTATGTTTGAATTGTGAAAAGTGAACCCTAAAAAAAAATGCTTTAAAAAACTGAAGTAAAACACATCTGTCTTAACAATTAACAGTCTCCAATCATTGACTTGGCCACATTCAATGGTGCAGGCAGGAGGAATTTAAAAATATTGTCAGATTATTCATAACCTGGGAGTGCTTATCTTATTTTTTAAATAAAATGAAAAAAATAGCAATTTGTTTTGACCTCATCAAATCGATATGCGGTGGCTCCTAGACATCTTGGAACATTTAAAAATATATGTAGATAGGTACTTACCGCTTTTATTTTGGATAAACGAAAAAGTTTATGTTGGATTTTAAAACGATAATTTGTGTGGTTCTTATTAAAGTTTATCCTATCCAAATGCCTATATACTTAAACATTCCACTGTTTTATTTATTTATAAATTAACGGACTAAAGTCCAATCACAAAAAATACATACAAAACACTAAATGGAAAAAAGAGCAACAGAGAAGGAACAGCATATACATAAAAAATAAATGAAGCGATGACAAAAATAAGGCAAAATTAACATAACAGAGAACATTCAAGCCATGGTCTAGTCAAAGTTTTGGTAGAGTCGTAAAGAATGACAAAAATCAAAAATTTTGAATAAAACGGCGTCAATTCAAAATATTTGACAGTCAAATAGACTATTTTTTTTTGTGAAAAACGTTATTACGCGTTCGTTTTGCTAGTTCGTTGGTTTGTTGCTTTCTTTTCTAAAAATATAAAATAAATGTGGTGTTTTGTAGATTAGACTATTAAAATAAGTGTGGTGTTTTCGTGGATCGTTTCGTAAAAACAAATGTGTAAAATGAATCATCAATCAAGAACTTAAACTTCGTTGGTGAGTGAATGGTTTTTTCTTCCTTTCCCCAAACTTTCCTAGCTATAATTAAACATTTACATCAAGTATTACAGTATTTAAAAAAAATTGCATTCACCGTCCACTATTTTTCTAATTCGTCTATCAATCTAACAATCTACGAGTAATCCTGTACAATTGTATATTGAAAAATATGACTTGTGCATTTAAGTTTATAAGTCAATAGGGTGTGTCTGGATTACGTACTACTGCCATTAAATAAAATGACGTCATATACCACCCCTCTCTGTACGCCAGGTGTCCCTCTAATGAGGATGCCACTATCGCCAATCATCATATATAATGCTTATCTTCATTTTTCATTATTACCTTCGCGTTTTTAAGCACGGGCTCTTTGTTCGACGGCGTGTGTAAAAATTTGTAATAATTACTATTGGTCAAGTAAAAAATAAACTCAGCGTGGTTTAATAAAATGTGCATAAATTTGATGCATCCTTTTTTTAATATTGTTGGATCTAAAGCTGCGGTAAAACACCGAATGTGTTTTCAGCTTCAAATGAATTTGGAAAATAGTGGACTGTAAAACTATACTACTTGATGGAAGTGTCTAATTATGGATGTGGAGAGATTATTGAACGAAGGAAATAAGGAAACCCATTGACTCACCGATGAAGTTTTTGATTATTCTTACACCTTGTATTATTAATGAAAACCACAACAAAATACAATTAGTTTAATATTATTTGAAGAACAACAACGAACCGAACGACCAAACGAGACACTAACGAACGAACGAGCAGTTTAGACTATTGTGCGATATTCACATAAAAAGGCAAGGTCAGTCCGAAAAAATCGCCCATCTCCATTGTATAGACTTTCTACTGAAACAGCTTCGGCAAAGCTGCGCAGTAGACGAAAGACCATCCGCAGTCTTTAATCGTTTTTTTTTTCAATACGTATAGTATCTATTTATTTATAAACTAACGGAATATTGTCCAATTACAAAAAAATACATACCACAAAATGGTAAAAAAGAGCAACAGAAAAATAACAGCACATACATAATATTATAATGAAGCAATGATAAAAATAGGACAACATATAAATTAGAAAGAAAATTCAAGTCAAAGCCAAGGTCAAGTCAAAGTTTTGGTAGAGTCGCAAAGAATAACAAAAATCATTTGGACTGGTACGAAAAATTTCAAGACCATGGCTTGAGTTAACAAGTCTCGACATTCTGGACATTGGAAAATGATACCCATAGTTAGTAGAGTGATGATTGAAGAACAGCAATTAATTGTTTCTAAGTCTACGGCAAGGAATGTTGAACTGGATGAGTTGCAACAAAGAACGTGAGTCAATAATACATTAATAATTTAAAAATTCAAATTAAATCAAAGAATAATGAAGAAATTTTTAATTTCAAATAAATATCCCTTGCATATTCTTTTAAATATATTTTCCTACAAAAAGTCAGAAGCAAAACAGTGGCAAGAGAATAGCAGTTGACTGGTTGGTCGTTGCACATGGAAGGCATATCCACGCACCCAGTTCCCGGCTGGCTGCGGCGCCCCACGCGAGGGTGCTCTCAGCTTATTGGGGGAAGCTAAAAGCATATCTGTGTAATGCTGCTAAGTGAATTTTCCGACACCCTCGCTTCAAGGAATATTCTGTGAAAATAGGTTCCTACTTCCATACTCTGTACGCGGGGCACCTTTCTCTTGCCTTGCCTTGCCTTGATGTGTTTTGCTTTGCTTTTGCGTACAGTTTCTTTCAAACGTTAGGTACTGTAACCCTCAGTAAACCACGCGGGGTGAAGTGGACCACCGACATCACAAATTCTTAATAATAATAAGTGAATTGATATAAAAAAATCTACTCGAGAACGTTATTTAAACAACAACAACAGCACACGTCATGCCGCTAGTATATTTGGTTCTATTTGATTTGATTAACTGAAGGGTTCGTTTTTCTGCCTTCAGTTTTTTGCTTACTCGGCAGCATAATATAATTTAACATTTACATTCATATTTTTGTTGTTTGTGATACATTGTTTCTTAACTTCTCTAATTATTTGCATTTACAGTAGCTTCTGATACTTTTGTATCAGGCTGCAAAGTACCTACCAACATATTAACTGCAGTGAAACTTCAATACCGTTTTGTTTTTGTATTTTATTTTTCTTTACATGCCCTCTTACTATGTACAATATCTATCGACTACCGTTAATATTCAATACTACAGTTTTTTTAACCTTATAGATATTATGCAAACACACAGGTGAGACACGTTGCGAAGTGAAAGTATTTGGTTCTTTAGAACAGGTAATCTGCCTAGCTAGAGCTAGAAACTAATATCGACCAAACAAAACATAATAGCACTATATAAAAATATTTACAATTATTATAGAGCGCAGTTTTGTGATATTATAGTTCACCGCAAGTGCGTAAACGTAAGTCGGCAGAAATGGCTTTTCTATTCACATTTCACGATGTATCACAATATTATTGGGCTCACGTATGAAATGGTTGGTTGTGTAGTGCGAGTGCTTAGTATTTTTAATTTAATTTATTCGTAAATGTACTGTTTTTTTTGTTTAAATGTAATTTTTTAGTTTTATAAGTGCTGTACATAAAAGTAAAGGATTATGTGTTTTAAACCGATTTATATTGTTCCCTTGTACCTCACGTAAGTTAAGAAACATTATTACAGTATTATCACTTTTAGGAAAATATATGTTGGGTTGGGTTGGACATATTTTTAAGTAACAACTGGATGGTAAGAAATTTTATTTGTGTAGACCTTTTATAAACTAATTTGAAGCCAATACTCCGGTCAATTATTGGATTGGTGATATTTATTTATATTAATTGGACAACAGTTATTAAATCCAATGAAACTAGATGGATAAACAACAAAAATGCATTAAAAAAATCTAAGTTATTTAAGCATTGCTAAATTTTGGATAATTTATTTAATTTATTGTTTTCGAAGGAAGCAAAAACTCGGAAGTGTGACATTCTATATTAAATAAAACATCACAGGTTTTATTTAATTTAAAATTAAATTACAAAGTCATGTTTTTTTTGCCCTGACGAAGCTTGAGATAAGCGAATCCTGGTCGGCGGTTACCTCAAATAAAGTGGCGTCTTAGAAAATTTATTGTTTTATTTAATAAATATATATTTATTGATAATTTATTCAGTAGAATCATACCTCTTCTTATGCTATGCTGTGTCAAAACATTTGTCCAACCAAGGGATATGCTAAACATGGCATGGCGTCTACTGCGGTAGTATTTTTTAGGCACGAATAAGCAGTAGCAGGTCAATCAATATAGTGTTTATATTTTTAAAGTTTATTCTTTTTTTTATTTATTTAATAGTTTAGTGTAATTAGATGGTATTATTTAGATATAAAAAACAACTAATTTGAACTACAAAGTACTCAAACTTCCGTTTTAGTGTATTGTATCATATTTTTAACAAATATATCTTTGTCAATGTTAAAAATTATTTTTTAAAAAACTTTTCCCATGAATTTGTTAGTACGTATCAATTAAAAATAAATTTATAAAAAAAACATGATCTTCCGTTTTTTAAATTCAGTGAACTTTTGAAAATGAAAACAAAGCCGAATAAGACAAGTATTTCACTTGTAAAAAAATGCTAAATGCTGGGTGAAAAAAAAATCGGAATCGCTTAAATAATGAGTAAATTCACCTTAAATATATTTTTTTTCAGAATATAATGTTTAAGAAACATATTTGTGAAATAAAATAAACCTTCACATGTGGTACCACTTCACCCCAGTTGACGGTTTATCTCCTCAAAGCTACATGCGTATATTGTGCCAGCATGTTTTGTTCTTTGCACTTCAAGGCGGGTGGGAGTGCATTTTTCAGTGTGTAGTTGAAAGGAAAAGGAAAGGTGGTAAATACTTTCAGTATCGCCTTGGTTAAATACCACCATTCAGACTCGAAGTGTTGCTTAAAATAGGTTTAGCCGTGTTTAGTGACAAGACCTAAATATCCAGATACTTCAATATATATATTATTTATATGAATACCGCACAAGAGTCTCAACTGCTCCCAACCGTCTAGAGCCAGTGAGACTATGATATCCCCAAATAGTGTATGTTGCGAGGCTGAAGGTAGTGGGGAGGGGAAGGAGATTGGGAAGAGGAAAGTTGAAAAGTACCTGGCTATTCAGATCTGGTCACCAAACACGGCTAAAGCCATTTCAAGCAAAGTTTCGATTCTGAACGGTGGTCTTTTACCAGGGCGATACTTACAGTATCTACCTCTCTGGAACGTGCTGAAAATATACTTTTTATTATTTTTATATGAATTAAATTTGTTATGAAACATATTAATTAAATAAAAGATATTGACGCACGCCGGGTTTGAACCCGCGACCTTTGAATTCGTAGTCGAGCGTCTTACTACTCGACCATGGAGGCCGTCAGAATACACAACTACTGACTTTTTTAAAAGTGCGCCCCACTGTTGAATTTGGCAGCCACCTCTGGTCTGAAGCCCCTAAATACGTTAGTAAAACAATTGACTCTGTGCAGAAATGGGCGGTTCGTTTGATAGATTCTCTTATTTTAACAAACGGTTTGCAATCTTTGGAGCATAGACGACTGGTGGGAATGCTGTCTTTGTTCTACCGATATTTCAATGGAAAATGCTCTGAGGAACTTCCGTCATTGATTCCTTCAGCACCAGTGCATCGAGAAACTCGCCAAACCCGCGCCCAACATTTGTACATGGACACGATATTCAATTCATGGGAAAGGATCGCTTTACGACTCGTTCTTATGTTCAACAGCTCGGCTGTGGAACGATTTGCCGGCCTCTGTGTTTCCTCCCTCCTTCAACATGGGTCTCTTCAAGACCCAAGTTCACTCCTTCCTTTCCCCAAAAAGACACAGCATCCCCAAAGATGACATAGACCCTGAGAGAAATTATTTCCTTCAAGGCCTCCTGTGTGGAGTATAGTAAAAAAAAAGAATGAATGTAAAGTAGGATACAAAAAGAAACAATTAAACACAATATTTCATAAAAATGGTGTAAACAAAACAATGGTATGATTACATAAATAGCAGAATGCTTGCCGTTTGAACCAAGCTTCATTTATGCAAAATATATCGACATCCGAAGCGATTTAGTTCAACTACAAGATTGCCCTCCCCACTTCTTCCTTTCCTCAAAAAAGACCCTCCACACAGCATCCCAAAAGATGACAAAGGTCCTGAGGATTTTTTTTCCTTCAAAGCCTCCTGTATAAATAATAAAAAAGTACTTTCAAACATTCTCCCTCCCCATCCTCATCCCCTCCCTACTGTATTCAGCCTCACAACATTCCCCAATTTCAGATGTCAGTTGGGACTCTTGTGCTTCTTGAATCATGGATTGACGTAATATTGCCTCATTAGATAAATTTACCCTAGTTGACCTTACGTAATATATACGTTTACCACTCAATCTTACTTTACGTATGAGCAAACAATTTGCATTCGTATCACTGTAAAACGTACCTTAAAAGTATAATAATAATAATAATAACAGTGAACTAATATAGCGCAGTTTTGCGATATCTCACCTCACCTAAATTAATTATGCTAATAAGATTAACTAACAAAGAAAAAATAATACATAATATGTATTCAAATTAAAACTATCTAAAATCATGATCGTTATCATAAATCATGAGAGAAAAAGGTTCAGATATGGGTATAACAGTACATGTGTACAACAACAGATTAAAAAAAAAACAATTTACCAGAAGCTAAGCATATAAAAATTCAGATGAAACGTATGAATTCACATTAACATATTTGTCAAATCAATGAAAAAGAAATTAGATTGAGGACAGTTAATATGTTGGTACCTAAAACATTAATATTCGTAGACGTAAAAGCTCACTTGAACGTATTAAATTAAATAAATAAACACAAATACTATTATTATTATCTTGAAATCATAATACATAACACATGCGGAAAAAAAATAAATTGTAAATATATAAAAATAAATATATTTAATAATCTCGCATAAGCTGGCGCAGGTTAGAAGGTGCAAGAATTCACCGGTACAACCCTCCATCTTCAGTCTTGTTTAATTGAACTTAGCAACTACAGTGGCCCCTCTCAAAGCTAAATCTGACCCATCCAGCCCGGGGCTGCAATTACGCTGATGAAATGTGGCCCGCGGAAGGGTGAGGCGACAGGCACAGGAAGGGTTAAGTCTGCTTCAGCCCCCGGCTATGCCCGTGTTATTATTTAGACTTTTATAATGATTGAATATCGCGTTACATAATTGTTATTTGTTATGATAATACAGAACTCTACTTTACCGGCTAGGATTAAAAACAATGAATAACATTGTAAATTATTTAGTTCTATTAATTTTTTTTGAAAAGTGGTCTGGAAATTTTCACTTTTCTTCTACCCTCTCTCATCTTGGAGGGTTATCCTCTAATTATTGTGAACACTCGCACCAGTTATTCAGATTTTGAAGCCACTTGGTACAAAGTCTTCTTTTACCACATTCGTAGAGTCTTAAAGAAAGCCTCAATTGTCAAAACTTCCATAATACCACTAGCTCCGGACAATTGGGAACAGTTGAAACTCTTGTGAGGAATTCACGTTAAAAGAAACTTTCTTATTCTCACTTAAAAATAATGAACAAAACATGGAAGATTGTTTTGGTTTCGGATTATTAATTTTAGAAAATGAAATTTTCATTATGATGTTACAGCACGGATTTAGTAGCCTGTTTTTACACCGGAAAAATGACGAAGCTCGTGAGTTCCAAGGATTCACTTACTTTTTTAAATACCTTCCCGGTCAGCTCTAGCTGATAGAACGGGTTTTTTTTCGTGTTTGAAATTTGTTTATTTTGATAAGAGAGGACCTTTTTCTTCCACGTTAAAGATGGCGGTTACAAAAAGGACCCATGCTTGCAGGGTTTAAGGAATTTTAACAATAATACGCTCGCAAATGCTCTCTTGTATTATATCTGAGAAAAATGTGATTAACTTGGTAAATAACGTTAGAATTCGGTACTCGTAGAGACAAACTATTAAACTAAATTGTTCAATTATCATCGATACTGAAAACGCGTAGAACCTGCGCGCTCAGAGACCTTCTGTCCATTCTGATAGCCGAGAAACCCCGCTAATTCGCTCCTCGATGGTGGCTGCCAGGGATCGTAGCGTCTTTTCTCTCACTTTCCGCCCCAGATTATCCATCCTAATATTTAATTGAATTTACTATTTCCCCATAGGCAAACACTGTATTCTCTAAATACTTTGACTGCTCTATTCGGCGTCTACTGTAAAACTGTCTGATGTCTTTTCAGGGGGGCAAATAGACAAAACATTACACCATAATAAATATATTTTAACTAGCGCGAAAATTCAAAATTGCATTTGATCGAATTTATCGTGTTTCATAACACAGATACATCCCAAAGATTTAAAAATATATTTATATATATTTTCCTAGAAAGAATTTTTCTCAGTGTTTTGTAATTTTATTTTATATTTTGTTTTCCTTCTGTATGTACATATATAACCGCACATTGTATTTTTTGTTTAGTTTAATATTGTACCCTGCTGATACTTAGGCTAAGCGAAACCGGTCGGTTAAAAAAATAAATATAATATCTGCGGTCTAATACAAAGTTATTTTTTGTATTTATTTAAATATTTTATTTATTTAGGTTGAATTTCTACACCGATTTCTGACTACCTGCTCATGCTGATTTAAAAAAAAAAACTTAAGTGACTACAGTTAATAACACTATCGGAAGGTATAAGTGATGTAGAAATAACTGTTCCACCCACCGGAAAAAAATCTGTATCACTCTGCTCCGGCATTCCGCTAATAATGACGGAACTGATTCAAGTAAATGTTACGCTATAATGCCGGTCTCATACATGTATACGGCGCATTCTGAACTAATAATTTATTTTTATTTTTTTTGTTTGTTTGGCGCCAGTTCAATCCCTTCAAGGGCGCTGTAAAAATCTTACTTCCTAGGCTCCATCTTATTACTAACTGTATATAATCAATGGCATATTAATATTAATTTATATTATCGTCGCCGAAAAGCTAAAAGGTCTGAAACGTCATTTTGGGAAGCTTAAACCAAAGCACTGAAAAGCTTTTTTTTGTTTTCAGTACCTGGTTGGATTTTGAAAAAAAAAACTCAGGTAATTCAATGCTTTCACTGAGTTACTTGAAGTGACGAAAAGTTTTAAAAAAATCCCGATCTTGTGTCGCTTGAGTCAAGCCTTCTCCCAAATGATGAATATAATATAATTTAGATGGCTAAAGGGACACAGAATTATTCACAATCAAACGAAAGTCAAAGCATTTGATGCAGAAAAAGCAATTGATCAAAACTGTTTATCGTCGATGTAAGTTCAATTCCGCGGACGAACCATTTGTCAAAATGTTCAGGAGAGACAAAAAACGTTTCCGTTTCACGCGGTCTTGCTTGCTTCTTTGTATTAACTTTAACCGAGTGCAAGCGTTTAATTAGTCAATTTCAGAATTTGTATATGCCAATATATGCGGCTTGTGCCGTTTAACTGAAAGCGCCAAAAAACGTATTTTGAAATTACTGGCTCATACGCGGTATTGGACTTAGACCGACGATATTTAACTTATTTTTGATTTAAGTGTTGCCTTAAGTCCTATTGCCTTTCCAGCGACGATATTTTTTATTTTTTTTGTATTTGCAAAAACAATTTTATACCAAAACATTGCAAAAAACACAAAAATGGTAATCATAATTACAAAAAGATTATAGTAAAAAGAAGTTTAAAAACAAACAAAAAATAGTTTTCAAGAAGTACATAATACAGTTAGAACTTAATAGCTAGTTCTTGCTTAAACTTGTTGTAGCTCGTGTGAAAAATATCCAAATTTCCAGCGAGGCAGTTAATTAACCTAGTTAGTCTTCCCAGGGGCATCACCATTGGTAAGTTAATTCTGCACCTGGGAAGAAACAGAAGCCTGTGTTGGCGGCCTCGCGTGAAATTATCAGGGACATAAAATCCAATTTCCGACAGGATGTCGGGTATTAATAATACACCGTTCAGGAGTTTATGGGTAAAAAGCAGTAATGCTATATCCCTCCTCGAACTAATGTCCCTTATGCCCTTACTACTTTTATACTCTCGATATGTCCCTTACTACTTTTTATTTTCTGAACTGTTCGTGTTTTCTTAGAGCAAAAGAATTTGGCTAAGAAAATCAGAAATTACAAAAAAAATCGTTCTAAAAAATTGACCCTTACTCGGTTTTAAAATTGGACAGCCGTAGTGTGAGGCGGGCATAATAATAATTGACGGTGATTGCGCGCTGATCTGCGCAGACTCCCGAATTACGCGGCAGATGGAGTGCGCAGGGCAGTGGCAGCGGCTACGGCAGTGCGCAGGTCCATTGCTCCCGAACACTCATTACAACTATTATTATTTCTGAGCCGTCAGTCTTTTATTTATTTTGACGGGCCGCTCCCGTGCATTATGGCGGAGATTGCCGGAAGAAATTTTTAGGGGCGGCCAACTGTTTAAAACAAGGAATTGATTGATATTTCCCCAGAAATAAAGATCGACAGCTCAACTGAGTTCGGAGCAAAACCAAAGACCTTTTTAAATTATCATACCCACAATAACGTTAATTTGATTCGCTTGAGTTCTGATCACTCAGTCCAAGTGCTATACTTAGTTTTACTATTGCTTATTCCTTTTTTTCTACCCTAGGTTCGACAGCACGGGCAACAACCATAACATATATTTGTAAATGTAAATATATTATTTGTACCTCACAAGTTATAAGTTTTTAAGTTAAGTCAATATCAATAAGTTTTAGTTGTTAATCTAAATTCTAAGTCACTAATAATATTTGGATAATTTGTATAGCGCCATTTTTGTGAAAAATCACCTTAAGGGTCGTAAGTTTTAGTTATAAGTCTAAATTCATAAATGAGTCATAAGCTGTAAGTACATAGTTATAAGTTACAATTTATACGTCACTTGTTATTAGTCTTGGTGATTAGGCTGTAGATTATGTTGTAAAGCGCCTTAGATGTGATGTTTTTTTATAAGGAAACGGTGTTATAGAAATCAGCCAATTAATATTATTAAATAAAAGTGTGATGAAATAAGAAAATTGACACAAGTTATTAGACATCAACAAGCTATTTATAATATTTGCATTGTATGCCTTCAATATGGGGGAATGTGTATAGCGCAGCCTTAAAAAAAAAAACTTTACTCCATTAGTTATTATGCAGAGTGTTTTTTTATAGTGAAACCGCACAAGTGTCCTAAATGCTCCCAAATATCTGGAGCCAGTGCGACTATTGCATCCTCAGTTGGGGTATGTTGTGAGGCTGAATATAGTGGAGAGGGGAAAGAGATGGAGAAGAGGGAGGTTGTGAAGTATTTGGCTATTCAGATCTGTTTATTTATTTATTTTTAAATTAACGGACTAAAGTCCAATTACAAAAAATACATATAAAACACGAAATGGAAAAAAAAAGCAAGAGGGAAGGAATAACACATGCAAAATAATAAATAAAGCGATGACAAAAATAGGACAAAATAAACATAAAAGAGAACATTCGAGCCATGGTCTAGTCAAAGTTTTGGTAGAGTCGCAAAGAATAACAAAAATCATTTAGACTGCTACCAAAAATTTCAATACCATGGCTTGAGTTAACAAGTCTCCATAATTAGTATTGTGATGATTGAGGAACAGCAATTCATTGTTTCTGAGTCTACGGAAGGAATGTTGAACTAGATAAGTTTCTACAGAGAAGGTGAGTCAATATAACAGTTTATAATTTTGTAAATGAAAATTATATCCAAGTATTTCTTGCGCTTTTCTAATGAAGACATTTTCAATAATTGTTCATTTTCATCATATGAATAATCTCCTCTTTCTCACCCTAATCTTTATGCAATACCGCGTTAGAAGCGATGTTGTACGGATGCAATCTGGTCACTCTTTCGTCAAATGGCATTCAGGGTGAGATATGACATCATCGTGTAAAGATATTGCGCTACTTTGCAGCGCCTTCTTATATTTACTGAGTGTTGCAATCTCTCGCCTGATATTTGACGGGGAATCATTCGGGGAAACAGAGAATCAAAAACAATAACGAACGCCGATGGTTGTCTACCCCCGACTTCGCAGAAAACACTTTGCATCGGCCCGCGGTAATTTAATAATGTATGTGTAATGTGAATGGAAAGCTTTTTGGATCACTGAGCTTTTTATAGAGAAGGGGGGTAACACCAGCAACAGGGCTGGCACAACAGAATGGGGCGCGTCTAGTGAAAGTTTCAAAGTATAAAGTACCAAAAAATATACGAGAAGCGTAAAAATCTGTGTTTTATAAACATATGTACGTACCTTGGAGAAACAAAGCATGGAGAGAGAGCTGCTTATTTTTTACCCAACCGATAAAAACTTGCGATAAATCACTTTCTCCGGGTTTTTACGTCATACACCATGAGATAGAAAGAGACAGCAAATATAATACTCCGCTTCTAGGCACTGTCACAATGATCTTGGGCTCCTGGGTCACCGCGGGACTCCACCTACATTTTTTATTATGCCACTAAACTTGACACAACTAAACGGTTTTTTAGGTTAGATGCTATATTTTTGTCGATATGAATACTGTAAAAAAGTGGTTATACGAATAAACAAAAACCATTATGTCGATTTGTGATACGAATGGATGTATATATATCCTAGCCTTAGTCTGAGCCACGCCCAGGTCCGCCGAGTTAGGTAAAAATCATCGAAAACTGACTAGACTGCCTTGAATTGATACCACTCTATATACTCTAAGGTACGTACGGTTGAGTGAGTTGATAAAACGGCGCCTTAAAAAATATTTGTAAGATATCGTTATTATAAGATGAGACAAAAGGGCATGAAACACTTTCTGAAGATGTGTAAAACTTTGCCCCTAACTATGGACAGCCTCCGTGGTCGAGTGGTTAAGACTCTCGACCACGAATCCAGAGGTCGCGGGTTCAAGCCCGGCGTGTGCAAATAACTTTTATTTGATTTATATGTGTCATAACACATTTAATTCGTAGGAAATAAAATATACTGCTGTTATATTTGCGGCACGTCTCAGAGTGGTAGATACTCTAAGTATCGCCCTAGTGAAAGTGTACCATTCAGAATTGAAAGATTACTTGAACTGGCTTAAGCCGTATTTGGTGACTAGATCTGAATAATCAGGTACTTTCGTTAGATGGGGAGGACGAAGGTTACTTTGTCCTCCCCATCTCCTTCCCCTCCCCACTTCATTCATCCTACAGTAATTGAGGATACCATAGTCCCACTGTCTCCAGACCGTTAGGAGCAGTTGGGACTCTTGTGATCTTCGGTATAAAAAATTATGTGGTTTCACTTTTAAAAAAAAAACTAGTAATTTTAATTTTTGTACGTGTGCCATAGTCCTAACTGTCGGGGGCCAGTGGCATTCCGGGACATATTATGAGGCCAAAGAGAGTGGGAAGGGGAAGGAGAGTTGGAAGTTTGGGAAGTACCTGGCTATTCAGATCTGGTCACTAAAGACGGCGAAAACTATTTCAAACAACGCTTTGATTCTGAGAGTCGGTCTTTCACCAGGGCGATACTTAGACCATCTACCACTCAAAACACTACGTCTATCTCAACACGGAGTTTTCTAGTGAGACAGACTCGGAGCGATTCTTTATATTTTTAATTTTACCAAGATAAATAATTTAAAAAATAATCTTAACAAATAATCATTAAAAATTTCAAAAATTATATTTCTCCTAAATAAGAAAATATAATATTATTATATTTGACATTAGTTACGTATTTAGGCACAACCCTTAAATCCGATGCGAAGAGTGAACAGTGTACAGCAAATCGATTTATCCTCTGATTTTTCAAGCAATCATCGTTTTATTACATTCTAGCTACAGAAACGAGCTTTACATTGTCTTTCTTTTCCTACTTACCAGCTCTGTCCTAAACTAACTAACCATCACGCAGGGGTAGGCAGAGGGGATGGAAATCCGCATGGTCTGTTTGAACTAGTTATTACTTACGATTAGCAAAAATTTCTGTCTCTTAATAATAATAATAAAAACATTGAACTGATATAGCGCAGTTTTGTAATATTCAACCTAAAGCCTCAGCACTCAATGACGCTGAACATCACTTTTTGGCTTTCTGATATAAGCAATAATACAAATGATGTATCTGTTAATTCTATACGGGCAGTTCCCGTTTAGAATCAACCAATAAATCATTCGTAGTATTGCTTGTATTTGAAAGCCAAAGAGTTTGTATGTTTGGGTGCTGACCCTTAAGTGTGTTTTATACTAAATTACCTAACCTAATTATAACAAGGAGGAAATAGAATAATTTATAAATGTATACAAAATAAAACTATTTAAAATCATGATCGTTATCATAAATCGTGAGAGAAAAAGGTTCAGATATGGGTATGACAGTGCATGTGTACATCAACAGATTGAAAAAGTCAGATCACTGCTAATTGTATTTTTCTATACTTTTCATTACGCCACTCAAATTATTAATGATAATATGAAACTCGAAGTAGTTACTCTCCCGATTAGTGAAAATTGCTGTTATATACCACTTCGATAAAATTATTGTTGTATTTTGGAATGGTGTGAATGCTCAAACTAATATAAAATGTGAGATTTGATGTAGCAATGATTAGCTAAGAGTAATATTTTGTTTGGCTTGCGTTCCCTTAGATCGTTTTGTCTCCAGCATGAAGACGTGAGTGCTTTCCTTAATACATATTATGCACTTCAAAGAGGCTATATAGGTCAGGGATAGGTTGCATCCGCTTTTGAAAAGATCTGTTATATTATACGAGAAGAACGTACACACCTTCCCTCTGCTTATTATAGTCTGCTATTTTTTTAGTATTTGTCATAAGTCACAACCCATAGCGAAGCTATGAAAGGTACAGTTTGTATCTACTGCAGATACAGCATTTAATCTTTGAGCTTAATTAAATAAATGTATTTATACAGTTGCTTGAATGCATCGATATATTTAAAGAAGAGAGAATTTTAATTTAAATTACTTCAAACCAAAGTAACTAAGAAAAATAGCAGCATTCAATTTGGTTTGGTAGCACAGTGGACAGATGCGTTATTCCCGGATCGGGTATCCCGAGTTCGAGTCTCGGTTGCAACCTTTTTTCTGTGTCTTTTTCTATTTTATATTCTTTGAAAAGTATCATATTAATACTGTGGCAATAATTAATATCATAACAAAGCGTAAAGCAATACGTAAATTCTAATTTACTACAAATATAATAATTTCCTTTGTGAGTACGTTACCGTACGAGTGTTAACTTTTCTAATATGAAACTGATGTTAATTGGAATTATCAAATAAATAAATAAATCTTTCCAAATACCTATCTAACTAGTAAAGTACCTAACTATAAAGTATTTTAACAGAAATGGGTGGATTGAAGCAAACAATATTCAGTCAAGTTAAATCTCGTGATTTTTACACTAGTTTAAAAATGTTAATTTATTTAGGTATGAACGCGAAAGTACAATATTCAATATTATAAAAAGAAATCAATCTAATCTATTAATGTAATGTTAGTAGTTGGCCGGTTAGCAGCTAAGTGGTCAAACGCGTCGGATTCCCGACCAGGCGTCGTGGGTTCAATTCCTCTGCCAGGTAAGTCCTCCATCATTGCACAAGTAACATTTTCCGCTTATTATTATGGTAACAGAAAATATCGTTAGTTTATTCGTAGCTTAAGAATGTGTGTCTTTCTTTACACATATATATGAATATAAATATAGATTTAATAAAAATGTAATGATTACTTTGTGTAAGACCACAGATTTTATTTTAACGTTTATGACCGACCGGTTTCGCTTAGCCCAAGCATCATCAGGGTCAAAATAAAACTAAACAAAATATACAGGTTGTGTGGTTATATACATGGCCTGTTCAAAAGAAAAGGTGAATTTTGAATTTTCGCGGGCTGTGTACATTCGATTATCGATTTTTTCGTTGTTGTTATGTTGGTACACATATGTTTATCATATTATGTTAGCATAAACTTATAATTTAATTTTAATTAAATACGTCAAAACACAACGTGATTGCTCTCTACAAATATATGGTCGTATATATCTGTTCATATTATACATACCGTATAAAACGTGTTTGTCAGCTTGCTTACTAACAGAGCCCGAGTACACAAATCGAGTCCGTGCCTTAAACTAACTCCATCGAAAGTAAATACTGAACTCGATGTCAAGTATTGCGATAACCATGTGGTCCGGGTCTCGCTCCACTGCTTGCATTGACCAGTCGACCGTGAGTTCGAATCCCAGCGGAGGCAATCTAAAATATCATTAGGGGATGAAGGGGCAGATACCCAGGACCTAAAGCCCGTATCGCGTTAGCGGCTGAGTGGTGTGTTTGTTCAACTCTCCAGCCAGTGTAATCATTGCTTTGGTTCATTCTATTATTTTCCGAGTTTGTTTTGGTTTGTGAATGAATGTTAGGGTTAACATAAGAATAAGGGATGATCTGTTATTATCGAGGACAGCGGATGAATCAATATATAAAGAAGATTTTGTAAATGAAATGGAGTACACATTAGCTTACTGATATATTCAAATATGCTTTACAACCTTCTTTGGATAAGGTTCAATGTGGATACCCGGAAATAATGCAAGGCTGAAGAAAGCGTAGAGAATAGGATTAAGAAAGGGACACTTCTATGGTTTCGGCATCTAGAGCAAATAAACGAAGAAATGAGTGTGTAAACAATATAGTATGCGAAAGTGAATAGAAGAAGTTGGCGACGCCCGAGGAAGACATGACACGATAAAGTGAATTAAATAATTGAGTCAGGCAATTTCTTTTATTATTTTTTCTTACGTGAATATCGCACAAGAGTCTCAACTGCTCTCAACCGTCTAGAGACAGTGAGACGATGGCATCCCCTGTAAGGGTATGTTGTGAGGCTAAAGGTAGTGGGGGGGAAGGAAATGAGGAAGAGAAAGGTTGGAAAGTACCTAGCTATTTAAATCTGATCACCAAACACGGGTAAAGCCATTTCAAGCAACGTTTCAATTCTGAATGGTGGTCTTTCACCAGGGCCATACTCGGAGTATCTACCACTCTGGAACGTGCCGCAAATTTACTCTATTTTATTTTTTAAATGAATCAAATGTGTTAGACATATTGATGAAATAAAATTTATTTGCGCACGCCGGGTTCGAACCCGCGACCTCTGGATTCATAGTCGAGCGTCTTACTACTCGACCATGCAGGCCGTCTCAAGAGTCAGAATAACAGAAGACTATTTATGAGACGGTGTATGAATGTGAATGAAGCAAGGGGCGTGTGCCGAGACAGAGTTTTATGGCGGTCCGTCCTCTCTGTTTACCCCTGTCAGAAACTGAGAAACGTCTCTTACGCCTGTTATAGGAGAAGGTGAAATCAACTACCTCCGCGGTAGAGCGGTAAGCTCTTTGCCTCTGAACCCAGAGCTCTCGGGTACAAAACCAGACTCTTTTATTTTTACGTATCTGTACAATATACTCATCTATATGTGTGCCCCAATCCATCCATTTAGACGACCTTCGTGGTCGAGTGGTTATGATGCTCGACTACGAATCCGGAGATCGCGGGTTCAAACACCGATGATACCAATACCGATAGTGAATTTTATTTGAATAATATGTGTTATTTCACATTTAATTCATATTAAATAATAGATGGTTTATTTGCGGCACGTTCAAGAGTGGTAGATACTCATAGTATCACCCTAGTGAAAGACCACCAATCAGAATCAAAGCGTTTATTGAAATGTTTTTAGCATGTTTGGTGACCAGACGTGAATATCCCGGTATTTCCCAAACTTCCTCCTCCCAACTCCTTTTTCTCTCAACTATATTCCGTCCCACAACATACCCCGATTGGGGATACCATAGTCACACTGGCTCCAGACGGTTGGGAGCAGTTGGGACACTTGTTATGTGTTGTTTCACATTTAATTTATATTAAATAACAGTGGAAATACTCATAGTATCGCCCTGGTGAAAGACCACCATTTAAAATCGAAACTTTGCTTAAAATGGCTTTAGCCGTGTATGGTGACCAGATCTGAATTGCCAAGTATTTCCCAACCTTCCTCTTTTCATCTCCTGTCCCTCCCACTATTTTCAGCGTCACAAAATACCCCAATTCGGGATGACATGGTTCCACTAGCCCCAAACGCTTACAAGTTAATTATTAAATATCGAACCCTTTTACAAAAGATGCCATCTAATAATTATATGCAATATATATTTATCAATAAGTTAGCACGAAAAAGCCAAGGGGGGCGTATCCAATAGAAAGCTGTCGTTTGAATATTTTATTGGATTTATCTTTACGGATTACTGACGATTCGCTGCTTCCTGATTCGGTAACACATGTTAAGGTTATTTTACGTAAAACTGCCCGTCGATCAATGCAAGGGTTGTTCCGCGTTTATTGCACATATTCATGTTCACGGTTGAGATGGTTTTGTGCTTTCACTCATATTGGTGAAAAAAAAGCTGAGATGGGAGTAGGGGTTGAGAAATCATATTTCAAAGGTTATCTTGCTTGCCATGAATTAATTCGTAGTAGTATTAAAAAACCAAACACCTTTGTACCTTGATTATCACATTTTATTAGTCAGGAATTGTCTGGCCTTTCTTTGTACAAATTAATTCGATTATTTATAATCTCAATTATTTTATTTCACTCAGCGAATTCTGTTTTTTTTTTTACAATAACTCCACACAGGAGGCCTTGAGGGAAATAATTTCTCTCACGGCCTATGTCATCTTTGGGGACGCTGTGTGGAGGGTTTTTTGAGGAAAGGAAGGAGTGAACTTGGGTCTTGAAGAAGCCCATGTTGAAGGAGGGAGTAAACACAGAGGCCGGCAAATCGCTCCATGGCCGAGCTGTAGAACATAAGAACGAGTCGTAAAAGCGACTTTGAATGTCACCCGTGTACAAATGTTGGGCGCGCGTTTGGCGAGTTTAGAGACTATCTTCCATTGAAATACCCGTAGAACAAGGACAGCATTCCCACCTGACATCTGTGCTCCAAAGTTTGCAATCCGTTTGTTAAGATGATTCTAATTCTAATCTATCAAACGGACCCAATATCTGAGTATGGCCCTGGTGGAAGACCACCATTCAGAATCGAAACGTTGCTTGAAATGGCTTCAGCAGTGTTTGGTGACCAGATTTGAATAGCTAGGTATTTTCCAAACTTCGTCTTCCTTATCTATTTGCCTTCCCCACTACTTTTAGAATTACAACGAATATTGTGACTTATGTGTATGAATTAAATGTGTTATTACACATATTAATGAAATAAAAGTTATCGACGCACGCCGGGTTTGAACCCGCGACCTTAGGATTCGTAGTCGAGCGTCTTACCACTCGACCATGGAGGCCGTCAATATTTCATTCCTTTTCGACGAATTAATAAATTTTAATAAAAGTAAGTGCTTAGGTTTCACTAATTTAAATACCTTTACCAAAGAATATAAATTCTAATCTGTGAAATTTAGAAGAGCTAAAATAAAATTTAAAAAAACAAACAACAAAATTCAGTAGACCAGTTGTTCTTACAGATTTTTGTTGAATGAAAGATATACATTTTCGATCGGAACAACACACAACTACCTACGCATCTCGTAATGATGTAATCTATTATCCAATATTAGTTCCAGTATGTAATGTCTCTCGCATCATTACCTCCCACTGCCACTTCCACCCTTTATCGCTTTATTCTCCTCACCTACTCTCCTCTACATAATTACAACAAGAATTATTAGAACTGGGGGAGGATTCCATACTCCACTTGTCATGGCTGTTACAATCTGTCCTATTTTGTAACCCGCCGTGTCTAGGACACCTCTACTTATTGCCTATAATTTACCTGCATTTATAGAATACACATATTATTTATAATCATGTATCGTCGCTGAAAAGGCAAAAGGGCTGAAGCGCTATTTAGGGAAGCTTAAGTTTACACCAGAGCACTTTAAAATTTTATTTTACAATAAAATTTATGGTTGGATTTTTTTTAAATAAACTCAAATTACTCAATGCTTTCACTAAGTTACCTAAAGCGACCAAAAGCTAAAAAAAAGTCCAAAAATTATGTCGCTTGAGTCCTGTTTTCTCCCAAATGTTAAATATATTATGGATGGCTGAAGGGCCACAAAGTGTTCAGAATCAATTGATTCTAACATTGAACACATTGATGTTTACACATAAAATGAAGAACAACTTGTTACCAAAATATTTTTCTGACAAAATTATCTACAATGTTGATATTCACAAATATAATACAAGGGCATGCAAATAAATTAGACTACCAGAAAAGAATAAAACCAACACACAAAATAGCTTACTGTACAAAGGGATGAAATCTTATACTGCGCTGCCGGAAACCATCAAAACTATGCCCATTGATAAACTCAAATTAGCCTGTAAAAATTTTATTATTTTAAATGCATATAAATCAAAATAATAAGTAGTATATATAAGTTAAAATATTATAAAGTTAAGAAGAAAATGAAATAATTAGCTACTTGTAAACTTGAATGTACAAAGTAACTAAAATAAAATAAATAATAAATTAAACAAAAGTCAGAGCATTCGATGCAGAGAAAAAAACGAATCAAAACTGCATTTGTATCTCATTTTTTGACCAAAACAACGCTTTTAATCTTGACTTTCCAGCGATGATATATTTAAACAATATAATTTCGGGTGTGATGTGGTGTGAGTACGTAACATTAAAAAATACATAACTCTTGTTTTCAGAACATGTATTATGGTGAAGTTATGTCGACGTTTTTAAAATTGGCGGTGGTGTAATAGTCATCATAGTTATCTTTCAAGCAGTTGATGAGATTTGATCCCCGGCCGCAGCAATAATCAATTTTTTTTTTTTTTTTTTTTTTTTTTTTTTTTTTTTTTTATTTTATTTATTTACAAAATAAGAAAAAAAAGTTTACATATATATGGAAATTATATCAATGTTACACAATATGGATAGTTACTTAAATATATAAAAAAAATATTGAAGAAAATAATTGAAGAAAATATATATATAGATTAAATAATAAAATATATATATATATATATATATACATATATATATATATATTAAACATAATACATATTGTAATTTAGCGATATAAAGGTTGATAGTACATATGATATGTTTATAACTTTTTTTTTTTTGTATTACTACGCCAAAGAAGAGAACTAGCTCTTGAGCTTGGCGTAGGAGTTTTAAAAGCTTAAACATATTTATTTATTTTTTGTTCTTATTATAAAATCCTGCGGTTTTCACGGGTCTGCGCTAGTGTTTCATAATAATTATAACATTAGGGTAGCTTTATATTACTAATCTATGTGAAGTATTATCTCAAGAGGATAATAACTAAGAACTGTTGTTAAAATTACTTCAGAATATTAAGTCATTTCACTTGATTATCTTACTGATTTATCAGTCTTTGTTCGTGTGGAAATATTACTATTCCAAGCTTTTAGGCCTCACATTTCGAAAGTTTAATCTTGGAACCATGCGGGCGATCAAATGCATATGTCAGTTTAAGGTTAAGTGGGCAACGTTTATATAATAAATCTACTGTCTGTTTTATCAATGTTCCAAACAACTCGTTAAAAGTTCATGTGTAACGTTCAATAAGTTAAGTACCTCACAATAAATTACATCAGTCACATTTTGCACAGTCGAAATCAATAAGGTTTTTTCTATTCAATCGATGCTATTTTTAATCCAGTACATTAAGTCACTTTGACTGGAGTATTTGTTATAATCACAACCAAAACACACTCCCAGCAACAATAAAAAATCATGAACTTTCGGTCGGTTTAACCCCGTCGTGTCATTTGCACAGTTGATCGGAGATGTGTTTTATCGACTGTGATAATGATGAAAATAAATACCTGAGGGGTGCAGTTTGCAAACGAAGATTTGGAATATCACAATATATATTTGTTAAGGTTTTCTAGGTGTTGGATCCGAAGCTGCGGTAAAAAACCGAATGTGTTTTCAGCATCAAATGAATTTGGAAATAAGTGGACTGTAAAACGATAAACTATACTACTTGATGGGAGTGTCCAATTATGGATTGCGGAAAGGTTATTGGAATGAAGGAAAAGTGGGAAACCATACACTCACCGATGAAGTTGAAGTTGAAAGTTCTTGAAGTCTTCTTACACAATTGTATTTTTTTATAAATGTTCTTTTTTTATTTAGGGGAAAACACAGATACAGACGCAATATAACAAATAAACAATACTGATCATAAAACATTTAGAATTCGCCTACATCCAAATTATTTCTCACAGATTAAGCACTTATCAACAGCAATGAATGAAGCAAAGTAGATGGCGTAATACCTAAATATAAATAAATTTGATGTACATAAAGTGATGGTAGGTGTCGTTTAAATACAATAAGCAGTAAATCTTATGTTATTATCGTGTCCTTTACAGAATTGCAGTCTTTATATTTAAAGAAACGAATACACCACACTGGTTTTAGTATTTTTATTTAAAAAAAACACCACAGTTATTTTATATTATTTGGAGTACAAAACAACAAACCGACGAACAAGTGAAACGAACGAGCCAACAAGTGTTTTCACATCAAAACTCTTCTGTTTTGTTGTCAATTGTTTCGAACACGGTGGTGTTGTTAAATACGGAAATCGAATTTGGTTGGATAAGGAAGAAACGGATGAAAAACATAAAGGTTAGGTTAGGTTAGGTTAGCAAAATTATATCGGAACAACATTAAGAAAATAGATGGCTCCTTAGATAGAAATAACCATTTTTATTTTAGCGAGTATCTTTGACTTTTTGCAAAGCCATTGTAATATTGATTATTGACAGAATATTAACAATTTTTAAAGAATACGAAAATAGAAAAAGACACAGAAAATTAAAGATTGGGTTGCAATTAGTAATTACTCCCTGAAGTTTTGCTATAGGAGAGTGGAACACGGTGTGTAGGTACAGCAGATTATTATTTTTACTGAAGATATTTCAAGCCCCCGAAAACACCGAAATAAAAACTGTCCCATAACAATAAATTCAGAAGTAAGGGACGGGATTGTTCATCGAGCCGCGAACAGCAGCCTGGGGACTCTACCACCGTGCCACTACGCCGCGCCTGTACAGTATTGCACGAGATGCCATCTGCCGGCCAAAACTGGAAGGGAAGAGATCAAAAGTTACAAAGGTACCTATTACAAATATTCTGGCAACTGGTAACTTTTCTGTCACGCTTTTGTCATACTGTGTCGGCGTGTCAGAGTTGAATAGAGGCTTTGGAATCACACTAAATAATAATGGAACTTTTTGAATGGGCATAAAATAATGTTTGGGTCATCAATTGATTAGATTAATTCAACTAATCGGTCACCTAAATAATATTTGAACACCAAAAATTATAATTTTGCACAATTACGCTAATATTTCAAAAGAAATGAAAAGTCAGAGAAAATAATTTGTATCATCGCCGGAAAGGCAAAATGGCTGAAGCGCCATTTTGGGAAGTTGACACAAGAGCACTACAGATTTTTTTTTGTTTTACAATAAAATTCATAAGTCTTTAGTACCTGGTTAGATTTTGAAAAAAAAAGTTGACTTGGGTAACTCAATGCTCTCACTGAGTTACCTGAAGCGATAAGAACCTAAAAAACGTCCCAAACTTGTATCACTTAAGTCAAGCCTTTTCCCAAATGGGCGATATATTTAAGTTGGCCGAAGGGCCACAAAAGTCTTCAGAATCAAACGAGAGTCAAAACATTCGACGGAGAAAAAATAAGTGATCAAAACTGCATATTTAACTATTTTTTTTACTTAAGTGTTGCTTAAGCTCTTTTGCCTTTGCAGCGACGATATGTATTTTTCAATTAATTTAAATGTGAGATTACACATGTTTATTAGTTAAATTTTAATTATGCATGCCGGGATTGGAACCGGTACTCAAATATGACTTACAGATTAAAATTACTGTCTCATTCTTGGTTTTATAAATACTAAAAACCTTTAATTAGTTAAATACAGCATTAAGAAAACTGACTGTATTTTTATATAGGAACAGTACAGTACAAAGTCGAACGATTAATGATACAACGGATTGACAATAAGGTGTCCGTAGCCAACCATTGGCCATCATAAACATTTCATCATTATCTATTCCTCACTACGAAAAACTTAAAAAGACCTTTGATATGCTATATTTTAAATTTGCTCTCATGCCCTAATATATATATATTTATATACATATACAGTCCAAATTGATTATAACGATCACGGTAATAGCGAGGTCACGGCTATAATGAGTAATTACTTAATGGTATGTTAGTTCGGAGTTATTTTCATACAGTCGTGTGGGGTTATAACGAGGTCACTTTACTGATATAACGTCCAAATAATATTGGCAACTCAATGCACTCGGGTACGAGAAAAAACCCAATTTTCGAAACAGTCGAATAATGTCATAAACAAGACAAAGAAAGGCGCCCGTCCAGGACAACGGCAGATTTTTCGTAAATCACCCTAAGGAGGGTTTATAATCCCTGATAGTTGTCGCTCTAAAAAACATGTATATGCAGTGCTATCGGACACTATGTAAAAGGGTCGTTTAAAATCAAAGTCACACGATTTTTTTTCTTTGCATTCTGTTCCCTTTTTGGAAATTCGTTGGTACTCTACGTCTAATTTGTATCTGGTTTTCCCTATTTCTTAAAAACAATAAATTTAAAACTATGCAAGCTTTCGTAGCCTGCCTTAAATATTAAAATTAGAAGGTAGGTATTTTATTACATACCTACGATAATAACGAGTAACGGCTTTAAGGAGCAAATTTGGTTGGTCCCTTCACGCTCGTTATAACCAAGTTCGACTGTATGATATTCAATACATCTGTCTCGACACAGGAATGTCCTAGTGAGACAGACATGAACCAAACCCATGTATTTTTATTATATTTTAGCAAGAATAAATAAAATAAATAAATATATGTATTTACATGTAAAAATCAGCGAAATTCTATTTTATTATGGTAAAGGGATTGTGTCCTGCCAGAAATGACCTGCCAGGAAAGCACGTTGCTGTATATTTATATAAACTAGGAATTGATATTAACTTCATTTATTATTATGAATGTGCTATTCTTTCTCTGTTGCTCTTTTTTTCCATTTCGTATTTAATGTCTTTTTTGTAATTGGGCTTTAGTCCGTTTATTTAAAAATATATAAATAAATAGAATTTAAGGTTTATACAGCGTCCTTCGGGTAATTTTTCACAAAAACGGCGCTGTACAAATTATCCAAATATTATTATTATTACGAAAACTTTCCTACGCTCAGTTAAATCCTTACCCTCTACTTACATTCAGCTTCACAATAATTATTATTCATTTCGCTGGTAACTACTGCGAGTCCACACTAAACACTTGTCACCGTGAAATCCCGCACTGCACTTAGAACGATTGCATCATCACACAAATTGCAGACCTGAAATTGCCTTTGCAGATCATTATTAGTACTAAAGGGTCCGCCGTCAATTGATTCTGCCGTTTAGGGGACCCTTCTTTAGTCCTCTCGACGAGGGATATTCGCGGACTCTTTGTTAGGAGCTTCTATTATTATTGTTTTTACGCGTCGCCACCTTCGGAGCTTTTAACGACTGATGGTGTGTTTTTGTAAAATGATAACAGCTTATCAAATTAATATTTATTTATTCATGTTGAAAATACTACGTTATCTACGAAAGTCAAATTAAGTAAAAAATAGTAATTAAATAATAATTCTTCGATCTAACTAACTAACTAACTATCACGCCGTTTTCCCGCAGGGCTAGGCTGAGAGGGACAGACGGCCATAAAACTCTGTTTTGGCACACACTCCTTGCTTCGTTCACATTCATAAATATTCTTCTGTTATTCTGACTCTTTACGTGGCCTAATTCAAGTATTTGATTCACTTGATCGTGCCATGTCTTCCTCGGGCATCCCCGACTTCTTCTTCCATTCACTTTCGCATCATATATTCTTTTCATACTCCTTTCTTCGTTCATTCGCTCTACATGCCCAATTGCATTCTTTCCGGATATCTACATTCTTCGATCTGAAAGTTTTAATATGTTCAATTCTTTCAGCAAGTAGTTAAGGTTTATACTATATTTCAATGGGTAGATTTTGAGTTCAGGGGTGGCTCGTAACTTTTCAGTGTGCTAGAGTGCTAAGATTTGAAAAAAGTTATGATTGATGTTTTCGTAGCAAAAAGGTTTTTTTTTTAAATATATATATATATATATATATATATATATATATATATATATATATATATATATATATATATATATATATATATATATATATATATATATATATATATATTTATATATATATATATATTGTATGAAGATTTTCAAGATTTTCAGTTTTAGTGGGTTTGGAGTTCTATAGTTTGGTCAAAAATATATAAAACGGTTTAACTACATCTGTAAAGTGAGGTTCTATAATCTTTGTTTGGTCTTATTTGAACATTCACGTATAGCACGTATCACCGTCATGTTTGATTTATTTGTAAAACCACCGCAAGTTTTTTAATCAACACAAGCATAGAAAATAACCTCAAAATCCGTCGACGTAAGTTATGCGACTCAGTGATGTGAAGTTAGCGCGAACGGAGAACATTCTTACATACTTAGAAGTGTTGCAATAATATGTGACTACTTTTCTTGTCTCTTTTTTTCTCAAGGTATACGACGTAAAAACGCGGAGAAAGTGATTCGTATAGATTTTATGTTGCAAATTTGTATAGGTTGGGTACAAATATTAGCAATACTTTCTATATCGTTACTCCAAGCTTCAAACGAACCCAAGATATATATATGATGCCTGTTTAAAAGAAAAGGTGAACTTCGAATTTTGGCGGCCTGCGTACATTCGATTATTGCTTTTTTTTTGTTGTTATGTTGGTACACATATGTTTATCATATGTTAGCATTATCAGCCATTTTGGATTAGTGGTTTGTTTTTGACAACTGAAAAGGTTAGTCACGTTTTTGTGTGTTCTTCAATTTTTTTACTAAAAAAATGGATGAAGAAATAAAATCCATGATTTGTTTTTCCACAACTCCAGGACGCTCATCGTCATTAACATCTTCTTGGCCTTCTGTAAAGCGCTTGCACCACTTATAAACACTTTTTTGAGACAAAGTAGACTCGCCGAATGCCACAGTCAACATTTTAAGTGCGTTGGAGCACTTTATTCCATTTTTAACGCAAAATTTAAAACATATTCTTTGATACATTATTTTCAAAAGTAAAAAATCGAAGAACACATAAAAAAGTGACTAACCTTTCCAGTTGTCAAAAACAAACCACTAATCCAAAATGGCTGTTAACGCTAACATATGATAAACATATGTGTACCAACATAACAAAAAAAAATCGAAAATCAAATGTACACAGCCCGCGAAAATTCAAAATTCACCTTTTCTTTTGAACAGGCCATGTACTTGGCACCCACCCTTCACCCTGTACTTCTAACATGGTCTATGGTGTATGGTGTTCTCTTGTCATTGATTTGACAGCGACGCATTGTGACAATCCATAGAAATAAGCGCCTCGATATTTCCCTGAACGAGATAATGAAAGTTGACGTTAGATTAAAAAGTGAGTGGGGTCGCCCCTCCCCCCACATTGACGGGGGTGCAGAACTAACCCCCCATCCCCGTATATTAATAGTAACTACAGGGTCGGTTTCAATCTTTCGTCTAGATAAAATAGACTTACGTATTATACAGGCTGTTACTATTTCATATTTGTAAAAAAAAAATCGATCGTAATTTTTTTTCACCGAGGAACGTTTTTACTATCTAAAGATAAAATGTGTTCTGATAATCTGCCCGTTAAGTAATTAGGTACTACAAATTTTTATTAAAATAATATATTCACATATATGTCTTTAGTTTGTTAATTTTATTTTTGAAATTAATTTCAGATTTTGTAAAAAGTCAAAGATCTTCAGTGGAATAAAAATAGATAATTTAATCCATGGCACCACCTATGTTTACGATTGTGTTCGAATGGAATTTTGCTAATGATTGTATAGAAGGGTGACGGATATCGAAAACATGAAATAAGAATAATAATAGTCTTCGAGAATTAAGTTTGTTAAAAATGGTGAATAATAAATTGGTTGGGATGGCAAAGATGGTTACTGCGCTACTCCCGTATAAAATAGAGGCTCCGAACTTACAAAATAATCTTTTTATTTTTTGTGTTTTTTTCTATTTTAATATTCTAAGAGGATTGTTAATATTCTTCCGATGAAGCCTTAAGCCGTTATAAGTTGATATAAAAAAAAAAAACAAATATTTAAATTATAAAAAAAACAATCAGGGTAAGGCTCCGTGGTCAAGTGGTCAAGATCTTCCTGGGATTCCGACGTGCGCAAATTTATGTATAATAATTCATTTGTATTTTCACCTTTAAGTTATTAAAATTAATATATTTGCGGCACGTTTAAGAGTGGTAGATACTCTGAGTATGGCCCTGGTGAAAGACCAGCATCCAGAATTGAAACATTGCTTGAAATTAATTTAGCCATGTTTGGTGATCATATCCTTATAACTAGGTATTTCCCCACCTTCTTCCCCATCTCTTTCCCTTCCCACTTTCAGTCTCACAGCATACCCCAATTGGGGATGCCATAGTCTCACTGAAACCAGCCGGTTGGAAGCAGTTGGGACGGTATTCACATATATGTTAGTATATATTATGTTTATGTTTATTTTTTTGGAAGATGATTTTTTGTATGTTCACAGATACCACAAGTATTTTTTGAACTGATTCGTTGAACAATTCAATAATATTAGAATTAATTTTCAGTCTTCCTTCGAATGTTCTTGTTTGTAAAATCGTCTATCGGTGTACGTTCGTTACTTCAACCGATTTAATTCACATTATTGATTTGTTTGTTTTATTTCAAAATGCTTGTGTGCGTGCTTAATTTTACAATAAGAAAATTAACTTTATTTTTATATTCATTTTTTTTAAGTTTATTATTTAATTCGCTGTCTATGTACAAACTGCCAAACTTTAGATATACGTTTTTCTTTAAAAAGAAAGACAAAAATTCCCGGGCTACGAATAACCTGACAATATTTAAAAAAACTCCTATTTCCATCATAATAAGTGGAAAATATTGCTCGCACAATGATGGAGGACTTAGCCAGCAGAGGAATTGAACCCACGACGCCCGGGAGGAAATCCGACGCGTTTGTCCACTTGTTCAATATAAATGATAGAATGACTCAAATCACTCTGTCATCGCAGAGCCTTCAAAGCTACAATATTTACCTTTCATGTACTGAATTAACAAGGCAGAGCCGAGCGTAGAGCCTTAACACAATGTTAAAATAAAAGTGTTCAAAGAGTGTTGAATTTGAATTTATTTTCGAATCACAATAATCCATGTGCGCTTAATCCTCGACAAATGTAAGTTATCACAAACTCCAAGATTTACGACCTTTGTTTTAAGGGCCGTCATCATACAGTGTTTTTGAGTTGATTACAATACATTATCAAAAATTTTACTTGCAGGTACATTGTCAAGGTGATGCTTACCGCTTCCCACCATTCGTGAAATTATAGCTGGACTAACAAATATCACTATTATTATAAAGTCGTAGCTTGTAGCTTTTCCCTCGCATACAGTTCTGGGGTAGCTGGTGGCAGTAGATCCAGGGCGCGGGAGGCGGTAGTTGGGAGTATTGTCATCACAGTAATTGTTAAGCGGAGCAAGTGCTCGCCATTGTTACTGGGAGACATCGCGCGTCCCCGACTTGCGCGCCACTGGAGTCGTGATTGATTCGGCTAAACAGTACATAGACCGAGCTTACGTAGCCGATAAATATGGCACAATTTTTTTTTACATTGAATTATTTTATTAAATTAATCGTTTCCTGACCAGCAGAAGAAATAAACTATTCGTAAAATTGGAACAACATCAGGTACTTTTTACACTGGTGGCGATAGGGTTTAAATTTATTAAAATACTAACGGACTTAGAGTAAGAATATATATGGAGAGAGAGCTAAATATTTTTACCCAACCTATACAAATTTACCAAAAATTACTTTCTCTTGGTTTTTAGGTCGTAAACCGTGAGAGAGAAAGAGACAAGACAATTTGTCACATCAGAGGAATAATATACCAAAAGGGAGCGCTAGTGTAGTCAAGATTGATGATATTTTCCTGACTCGTGCGTGGCAAGGGTATTTATACATCCATTCATAGCACATGTCAACATAATGCTTTTGTTTACTTTTATAACCACATTTCTACAGTATTGTTATAAATTTAAATATAGGATAAAACCTGAAAAAACCGTTGAGTTATATCCTGTTATGTCACATAACAAAATGTAGTGGGCGGAGTCGCCGGAGACGCGGGAGACGAAAAACATGCTTACATACCTAAAAGCGGTGCTATATTGTGTGAGAACTTGTAGTATATCTTTCTTTCTCACGGTTTACGACGTGAAAACCCGGAGAAAGTGATTTATCGTAAATTTGTATAGGTTGGGAAAAAATATTTAGCCCTCTCACCATACATATACTTGCTTTGAAGAAGAAGAGGAAGATCGAAAAGTACCTGACCATTCAGCTGTCTTTACCCGAGTTTAATTTAAATTTTAAAGCTTTTGTAAACCGAAAATAATTGGGTTCACCTAAAAATTCCAGATAGATAAAACTAATAGATTTTCATAACCGTTTGAGTTTTATGGTCTGAAAAGAAAATTTTTACATCACATTTAGGATGTAAGAGTATACCCATAATCTAATAATAAAAATAAAAAAACAAATTTAAAAAATCATCGTTTCATAAAATCAGTCTCAAATATAGCCGCACCGCTCAGCAGTGGCAAGTCGCGGGTGATATTAAAATGTATTGTCGTGTGCCGCGCAATCTATCGAGACTGATTTCCTCGGCAGTCATTAGGCGGCTGGGCGGCTGGGCGGCCGGAGGGGTGGGCGGCCAGAGGGGTGGGCGGGAGCAGCCCGATAATTACGCGTTGAACGGCGGGATAATAAATATTTTGACGTGTGCGGGGAAGCGACGAATTGACGCCGATTAGACTTACTCAGCCATTCCCTAGAAGTCAGCAACTTGGCTAGAGGATGTGACCTTCCTACCCTTTCTAGGCGTAGGTAGTAATTATAGTGAACACCGCCAGACCATGGCATCCCCGATCGGGGTATGTTGTGAGGCTGAAGGTAGTGAGGAGGGGAATTAGATGGGAAAGAGGAAGGTTATAAAGTATCTGGGTACTAAGATCTGGTCACCAAACTATTTTTTTTCTTCTGAAAGGTGGTCTTGAAACATAAGTCAATTTTTTTTTTTTTAACTGGTTATTGTATTGAACCAGCACGGCGATATGACGCGAAAGTAAATGGAAGAAGAAGTCATGTCACAACATGGCGCGATCAAGTGAATCAAATACTTGAGTCAGGCCTTGTATAGAGTCAGACTAACGGAAGAGTATGTATGAGGCGATGTATGAATGTGAATGAAGCGATGAGTGTGTGAGAGTTGTATGGCGCTCCGTCTTCTCTGCCTGCCCATACGGGAAAACGGCGGAGTGGTTAATCAGTTTTTTTTTATGACTCAAATTAATAAAATACAAGATATAGCGCACGCCGGGTTTGAATCCGCGACCTCTCCCAGCTGTTCGGGAAGTAGACAATGTACAATGGCGACAGGCGATTTTTTTTGGCTAACCCCACCTCCTACCGAAATGCGTTTCTGCATATCGGCCGTCAGCCGCACTCTTTCGTTTGTCGGACTCTACGCGTAGGTATAAGTCCTACGGTAATCCCACAGTATATTTTTATAGTCGACATGGATATTTATTCAATTTTTCCATTATTCCGACGACATTATTCCCCTTTTCCAGCTTTCCCAGCAACTTTCCCCGCGTCCCATCAATCAACCCCTCCCCCTACGGGATGGGGTGGGCTACGCTGTTCCCCCACACCGCCCGATGGGAAGGGGGGGTTTAATTCCACTAATGGACCGCGGCGGATACACCTCGCCGTATGTAAAGCACACAACGCAGCAATGCAATGGTGTTACTCACTACATACTATTAATTATACTGTTTTTTTTTCATGGGGTTGGCTCTGAATTTGTGTTTTTTTTTTGTAATTGAGTAATGCGAATATTAGTTACACCGGTATAAAAATTGAAGTAAAAAGCTTTATGAATCAATAAAAATAAAAGTTTTCCGCACTATCAAAAAAAGTACGTTGATTTGTTTTCTTTCAATTCTAGTGTATTAGACACAATTGGAAATTAGACCTTCTGTCGAAATCGTTGTACTCTAGGTACCACATATTTGCTAGTAATTTCTTGTATCACGACAAGTTTATACTTTTGTGAGACTTTTTTCGTGTTTTATCTAATACAATAATATTTGAATAATTTGTACGGCGCCATTTTTGTGAAAAAACACCTGAAGGGCGCTGTGCAAATCTTAATTTATACTTAATATTAATTCCTAGTTTATATAATAATACGGTAACATACTTACCTGGCAGGTCACTTCTGGCAAGACACAATCACCATTTCATAAAAACTTAAAATTTAGCTGATTTAAAAATCAAGCCCTTTTGCCTTTCCGGCGATGATATGTTGAATTTTCGTAATCAATTTATAAGTTGTTATTAGAAAAATATGTTTGCAATAATCGTAGCTGTATATAAATTTGATCTTAACATTAGAGCACTGAACGATGGGACCTTTCTTTAGATAAATGAATATTTAATAGCTGAATAAAATCGTCTCAAAAAGGTATTTTGCAAACACAAAAATCATATATTTATTTTCCTTCGTAGTTCCTATTATATACACAATGTACGTGGTTATTTTTAACAAATGTAAGCTGTATTTAGAAATGTATGCACACTATTTTTAAGTTCTTACATAAAAGTACAAGAAGTTGCTTAAAAACAATTTGTGTTATTGGTGCAATTTTTTTTTTTTCACAATACGATATTTCGCTAGTCGTGTCACCGGGTACAGCGACTAAAATCGAAATAAAAACCTCCCAAGTTTGACCAAAGCCCCAACGGACCACTTCTTGTTATTCCTTACAAATTACACAAAAATATTATTTTGGTTCTACGAGTATATGAGTACGTGTAAATATCATTAAACTCTACTTGTTTTACAGTAAATAACTCACAAGAGTCCCAACTGCTCCCAACCGTCTAGAGCCAGATAGACTATGGCATCCCCAAATACAGTATGTTGTGAGCAGTTGCGGCTTGTGATTTTTTAGTGTGCTAGAGTGGCGATATTGAAAAAAAACCGTCATTATTGATGTTGTTATAGCCGATTTTTTTTTCAAAATTTTCAACTTTTTATATGAAGAGTTTTCAGAAATCCGTGCAGTGCACCACCAAAACTAAAAAGTCCTGAAAATCTTCATACAAAAAAAAAATCTAGAAAAAAAAAAACATTTTCGGCTACAAAAACACTAACAAAGTCGTATTTTTCAACCTTAGCACTCTAGCTAGAGATTGGGACAAGAAAGGTTGAGAGTACCTGACAATTCAGATCTGGTCACCAGACATGGTCAATGGTGGTTTTTCACAAGGGCGACACTCAGTGTATCTACATTTCTGGAACGTGCCGTAAATATACCACACATTATTTTAAATTAATTAAATGTGTTATGACACATTTATCAAATAAAAGTTATTTCCGCACGTCGGGCTCGAAC
Organism: Drusus annulatus; assembly: GCA_022651775.1. Taxonomy (NCBI): domain Eukaryota; kingdom Metazoa; phylum Arthropoda; class Insecta; order Trichoptera; family Limnephilidae; genus Drusus; species Drusus annulatus. The sequence goes on from JAGWCC010000072.1 coordinate 693,055, forward strand.
CCTACCCTAGCAAAGTACAACACATTTTATATTCACCCAGGCTAGGTAGGTAGCAAGTCAGTTCCCAGAAAGTAGCCAATGTCGTAACTAGATGATTAAAATTCCCACATTGGCTCAAGCTTACCTCCCTCACACGAGTATGGTGATGGGTGTAAGCCCCTTTCCCCTTTGCGCTCCCATATTGATTCTGGAACATTCATGCGCCGTCATCCAATTTAGATTGGCTCCACAGTTCTCTGGTCGGGTGTGTTGATTATCCACTCTAATTATGGCCGGAGAATCTAATACACATAACCACACTATCAAAATAAGTTTAAATTTTCCTTTTGTAATATAAAAAAAATACACATCATTTTCAGTTGCATGTTTTTTTTTTATTCACGCTTTAAAAATAGTAGAGGTACAAAATAGTTTTTTTTTTAAATATCCAACGCAGCTACCCAGACCAATTAACCATATAGACCAGTTCCGTGGTCGAGGGATAAGACGCTCGACTACGAATCCAAAGGTCGCGGGTTCAAACCCGGCGTGCACCAATAACTTGTATTCAATTAATATGTGTCATAACACATTTAGTTTATAATAAAAAGTATATTTGCGGCACGTTCTAGAGTGGTAGTTACTTCAAGTATATTCCTTGGTGAAAAACCACCATTCAGAATCGAAACGTTGCTTGAAATGGTTTTAGCCGTGTTTGGTGACCAGATTTAAATATCCAGGTACTTCCCAACCTCACTCTCCCCAATCTCCTTCTCCTCTCCACTACCTTCACAAAATACCCTATTTAAGGATGCCATAGTCTCACTGGCTCTAGACGGTTGGGAGCAGTTGAGACTCTTTAGTATTTATTTCAAAATAATAAAAAAATGTCGGTTCACATCTTTAGACTGCGAGCATGGGAACGCAGTTTATGATACCGCCTCAAGTGGGCTGCTATCCTGGTTTTGAACACTGGACAACGTTATGCAGCTACTCTAACATTAAAAACATGGGCAGGCGTGTTTCCAGATATCATGTTTTATCACTTATCACTTGGAATGTAGACAATTTTACTATTATTACATTTTGAAAGATAACTTTACCACCGCGCGCACTTACCGAAAAAAATTACATTATTGGAGGTTTCTGCCTCGTCGGGCTAAAAACTGATCGATTTTCACCATTTTTTTAATGTGGAAAGTATTAGATACAGAATTTTGATAATAATAATAATAATATTTGGAAAATTTGGTTAGCGCAGTTCTTATGAAAAATCACTTCAAGAAAAGCACAACGATCATATTGACCATATCATACTGATGACGATTTGAGGGCCTAATGTCGACCTATTAAAATGTTAAAAAAGTTAAAAGTGACGAAAGTTTAAAACACCTCAACCTTAGAAACACTCAAACCAAAGATGATATTTACGAATACATATTATATGTCGCCCTGGTGAAAGACCACCATTCAGAATCGGAACGTTGCATCATTTTTATTTTTATGGTAAATACCGCACAAGAGTCCCAACTGATACCAACCGTCTAGAGCCAGTTAGACTATGGAATCCCCAATTAAGGTTTGTTGTGAGGCTGAAGGTAGTGGGGAGAAAACGTAGAAGGGGAAGAAGAAGGTTGGTAAGAACCTGGCTATTCAGATCTTGTCACACGTGTCACACGGCTATAACCATTTCAATCAAACAATATTTCAATTTTGGATGGGTAGAAATGCTGTGGAAATGAGATCCCTTAGACGTATGTACGGTAAAACTACGTATGACCGTGTTAATAACTTGGACATCCAGAAAAAATACAAGACTGATGTAAGCGTAATAAAAATGATCATGAAAGGGACGCTTAGATGGTTTGAGCATGTAGAGCGAATGAATAAAGAAAGGAGTGTGAAAAGAATATATGACGCATAAGCGAATAGAAGACGAAGGGATCGGGAAGAAGATCGTGCCATGTTTTTCTCGGGGACGCCCGAGGAAGACATGGCACGATCGAGTGAATCAAATACCTGAATCGGGCCACGTAAAGAGTCAGAATAACAGAAGAGTATGTATAAGACGATGTATGAATGTGAACAAAGCAAAAAGTGTGTGCTAAGACAGAATTGTATGGCGTTCCGTCCTCTCTGTCTATCCCTGCGGGGAAACGGCGTGATGGTTAGTTAGTTAGTTAGAAATGACTTTAGTCGTGTTTGTGACCACATCGAAAGAGTCAAGTACTTCTAACATTTCTCTTCCCCATCTCCTTTCCCTCTCCACTACCTGCAGCCTTACAATATAACCCGATTAGGAATGCCATAGTCTCACTGGCTCTAGACGACTGGGAGCAGTTAGAACACGTATGCAGTATTCACTATAAAAAGAGAACCAATTTTCGTTACCGTCCCAAAATCATGATTGCTACCTTAGAGTGTATAGAGTGGTATCAATCCAAGGCAGTGTAGTCAGTTTTTGATGATATTTACCTGACTCGGCAGACCTAGGTGTGGCTAAGACCAAGGCTAGGATATTTTTACATTCTTTCATATCACATATCGACACAATGTTTTTGTTTATTTGTATAACCACTTTTTCACAGTATTGAAATCAACAAAAATATGGCATCTTACCTAAAAAACTGTTTAGTTGTGTCAAGTTTAGTGGCATAATAAAAAATTTAGGCGGAGTCCCGCGGTGACCCAGGAGCCCAAGATTATTGTGACAGTACGCAGAAGCGGAGTATTATATTTGTTGTCTCTTTCTCTCTCATGATGCACGACGTAAAAACCCGAAAGTGATTTATCGCAAGTTTGAATAGGCTGGGTAAAAATAATTAGCTCTCTCTCCATACATTGTTTCTCCAAGATTGCTACCGAGTTATGATCGATTATTTGCCATTGAAATAGAATGAAGATGTGTCTGTACAAGTTTCCCGTGACGTTTATTCTATTAATATGGTCAAACACCGTCGAGCGCCGGCGCTACATCTCCGCGAGAAGTGCTATAAGTAGGGCCTTCAAAATTCCCATGAAATTACATGACTTATTTTTTTTTTGTATATACGCCCATAGGAATCTTCTATAACAATTCAGTGTATAATATTAACTAATAATTGTAAAAAATAATTAAATATCTTCGCTGGAAAGGCGAAAAGGCTAAAGCGACAATTTGATCAAACATGAATTAGACATGCAGTTTTTTTTCTGCATTGAATCTTATGACTCTCGTTTAATTCTAAAAACTTCTGTAGCCCTTCAGCCATCTAAAGTATATTTACAAGTGTGGGACTTTTTCAGCTTTTTACCGCTTCAGGTAACTCAGTGAGAGCATTGGGTGCAAGAGCTAACTTTTTTTTTTAAAAATCCAACCAAAAAACTTTAAAGCGCTTTTGCGTAAACTTCTTAAAATAGCGCTTCAGCCCTTTAGCCTTTTCTGCGACGATATATTTAATTTGCAAATTTTTTTTTTTTTTAAGAAGAATTTACTTTTTTTTTTTAATAATAATAATAAATGAATAACTTTTATAGCGCCGTTTTTGTGGGAAAATCACCTCAAGGGCACTTTACAAATTTATTTGTCCAACCTTCAACTTATTACTTAAGCTTATAACTAATAACTTACAGTTGAGATTTATTACTAATGGCTTACAACTAATATTTTCAACTAGTGACTTCCAATAAGGACTAATAGCTAGTAACTAACTACTGAGTATAACTTATAACTAGTGACTAAGACTTCATTATTATTACTTCATTACCTTTTCATTATTGCTCCACATTTGTATTACTGTTCAACGATTCTTTTTTTGTGTAACGATAGATAATAAAACAAGTTTCAAATTTTCCAAAATAGAGCTTTGTGAATTTTATTAAGGCAAAATAGATATTTATATAAATGTAGCATGCACTTTCATAAAATAATGCTCTACGTTTGTCAACATAACCGTATTGTATAAATTTGATGTAAAAGCTCACTAAGGCATCAATAAATAAATATAGATGATAGATCAGCAACGTCATCGACTGTCGGAAGGCTGATAGAACCCAAACGCAATCCAAATACTAAGTTTGGAGATCGCGCTGCAGGAATATCGGGGCCGAAGGCTTGGAATAAACTCCCTCCGGAACTAAGATGTATAACGAGCCAAACAGAATTTCGGTTCAAACCGAAAACTTACCTTTTCAGACTCTCATATCCTTAAATTCATTAGAAGAATGTAAACATAATCTGTTTCTCGACCTTTAGATATACAAATTGTAACCATATCCTATCTGTAAGACAAATTCAGAAAGTCCATTTTTAATTTCTCCTATGTCCTGAATCAGAAAAAAAAAATCATAATTATAATTTTAAGTTGAAAAAGTCTATCTGATGGGACCTGCCAGGTAAGTATGTTCCCGTATATTTTCTCTTTAAACTAGGAGTTAGGCTATCTAATAATAGAAAATAAGATCAGTACAGCGCCCTTGAGGTGATTTTTCACAAAAACGGCGCTATGCAAATCATCCAAATATTATTATTATTATTATAAAATTAAGTTTCAAATAATCATACAGAAAAAAAAACCTAGTCCATTCACGTAACGAAAAATTAGTACAAACTACAGAATAACGATGATTTTATTTCATATACCGAAGACTATTTATAATTACCTACGGGTAATTTAAGAATAGAATTTAGTTACCGGTGTTGCATGCCCTAGCTAAAATTTACCTATTACCGGCCGCCGTTTGATGCCCGTCTCCAGCCTCGGCTCCTGCTCCACTCCACACCCTAAGTGGCTTTCCCAGGCTATAAGTGGCGCTTACATTCCCACACGTGTCTCGCGCGTTACCGCCAGGACACGTGAAGTGGCCTCATGCTCCTTTTTTTATCGAGACGGGATAATGAAGCTGCCGGGAAACGAAACAGTTTCGGTGAAAAAAATTGTCGCGCACGTTCGTGAGAGTCGGCCGTCAAACGAAGCCGAAATTGGCCCGGAGATTCATGGCGGTGTTAAAAAGTCCGCGTGAATTATGAAAGGGTGGAGTCGTGTGAAATCTGCCTGCCGAATATTTTTTAGAAAACGCATAAAAATTGATTGATGTTGAGTTTTTTAAGGTTTTTTTCCTCCCAAGGTAACAGTAAAGTGGTGAGTGTCAATGTCATTAAAAACAAATTTAAAGAAATGAAAAAATAACTTTGTATAAGACCACGAATATTATTTTACTTTTTGTAACCGACCGGTTTCGCTTAGCCTTAGCATCTTCAGGATACAAAATTAAACTGAAAAAATACAAAGTGTGCGGTTATATATACATTGATACAGAAGGAGAACAAATTATAAATTAAAATAACAAAACAATGAAAATCAAAAGAATAAAAGTTGAATTATAACAAAGGAAAAGATAAAAGAGACAGATAATATTAATTGAAAAATGAATTACATCTTTTCAATATCAATATCGTTTTTCATAAGTTAAATGTTTTTCTATTGTTTTGTTATTTTAATTTATAATTTGTTCTCCCTCTGTATTTATATATAACCGCACACTTTGTGTTTTTGTTTAGTTTGACATGATGATCACTTGGGCTAAGCGAAATCGGTCGGTCATAAAAAATAAAGTAATATTAGCGGTCTTATACAGAGTTATTATTTCATTTCTTTAAATAGGTATGTCAAACCACAAAGTAATTGCTTTCTACGAAAACATAATAACAAATTTCTTAAAAAAATCCGTCTATATATTTATATTGCCTACTTTAACCTTTTGTCTCAAATGCTTTGACTAAAACATAAGATAGAGTGTGTTAATGTAGACATTTTCGTCGATAAGTAGTTTCAGAAAAAAATGTCCTGCTATTGCTTAGGTACATACGTAATAATAAAAAGGTAAGCTTTCAGTTAGGACCAAAATTCTATTCGATATTGACATACTAAATATATCAACAACATTGGAGTGCTTGTTTCCTAGATGTTAAATTCTCCCCATAGGAGTGTAATATTTTGAGGTTGAATTAGAATAGTATTTTGAGACACCTAGAACATACAGCTAACAACATAGAGAAATTGTTGCAATCTCCGATCGCCAACTCAATTGAGTTGTTTTACATGTCCATTCAGGCAATTTCCGTTGAAGAATGAAGTCTTGAATTCGTTTATTAACAAAGAAAAGTGAACTTCTAAAAGGAATCCAATGTTTTTACCGGAAGAATGTCGTGTATTTACTTCATATTGTAAATGTATACGGCCGTAAGTTATTTGCTAAGTGCGGCGGCTATTTATTTCCTTTTAACGCGATTGCACTTAATGTCACACGGAATTAACACGAGCAATCGGAACTGAAGGGCTCAGAATGGAAAGCTTTTAAAGTCATTCATTAGAATAGAACATTAAGAAGAAAAAACTCGAGACGTGAATGCATCACAGTGCACCGCGGTCCAGACGCCGTTGACATTTGGGTCAAAGCAATCGAAAAAATATGCGGTGGACGGAATTGATGAAAATTAAAAGGGCGGTTTATTTAATTATTTTTTAGGTATTTACTCTTCGTAAGACGTATTTGGCAAAGACAAAATATTTATCATAAACAGCCTGGTAAAATTGTTTACTAACCAACACGTTTACAATAAATTAAGGGGTAAAAAATCAAAACTCACGAACTCCACTAAATGTGAAATTGTGTCAAACTGAAAAAAAAACTGTTTTTGTTATTTAGTGGACTGCAAACCTCAAAATATAATAAATATTTTACATTTCACCGCTGGAAATGTAAAAGGGTTTAAGCGACACTTTTGTCAAAAATGAGTTAAATATGCAGTTTTGATCAGTTTTCTTTCTGCATCGAATCCTTTGACTCTTGTTTGATACTGAAGACTTGTGTGACACTACAGTCATCTAAAATATATTTACCATTTGGGAGAAGGCTTGACTCAAGCGGCACAAGTGGAACTTTTTAAAGGTTTTTGCCGCTACAGGTAACTCAGTGAGAGCATTGAGTTACGTAAGTTTTTTTTTTTAAATCCAACCAGGCAGTGAAGACATAAATTTTACTGTAAAATAAAGAACTTTTAAGTGCTCTGGTGTAAACTTCCCAAAATGATGCTTCAGCCTTTTTGCCTTTCCGGCGATGATATTGGTATTTAATGCTTTAAATACAGTTTTTTTTTAGATTGTAATTCTTTCTACCAAGTTCTGGAGTTTGTTAGTTTTGTTATTCAATGAGAAGAATTGAGTGAGTTATGGAATGACTATTTAATAGATTGGGAATTAAAAATCAAATTCAGTGCTATCGAAAATACTGCAGATGAGTAGTACTTTCAGCTTCAGATGAAATTTGAAAATAGCGGACTGTAAAACGATAAATTATATAATAATTCATTATATATTATAATTATTTTTACACAATGAATCACAACACTGAACTCAATTTACTTGAAGATAACAACTAAACGACGACCAAGCGAGACACCAACGAACGAACAACTTGTTTTAAATTATTTGAAAATCAAAGCAACAAACCGACGAACAAGTGAAAAAAACGAGCAACACATTTTTCACCAAACTTTTCTGTTTCTTGATTGTCAATTGTTTTTTTAACACGGCGTTGTTGAGTGAGAAATCAAATAGCGAAATGGCGGGATAGTTAGGAACTGGAGGAAAAACCAGAAGGTGAGAACCTAACAAATTATATGTTTTAAATTCAACACTATCAATAAATTGTGTCGATCTAATGGGACCTGCCAGGTAAGTATGTTGTCTCTATATGTATATTTTCTCTTTAAACTAGGAATTAATATCTTATAATAGAAAACAAGATCTATACAGCGCCCTTGAGGTGATTTTTCACAAAAACGGCGCTATACAAATCATCCAAATATTATTGTTAAATACAGATACGTTCATAAGGTTTAACCAAAAAATATCAAAGTATAGGAAAATTCAGTCGCCATTAGAATAAAAAACGAATGCTGCCAGGAGCACATCCGCAGTTAGGGAAAGTTTCAGTGAGCAAGCAAATTCCTTAGAGTGGAATATTATTTTTCACGACTTCGAACAGTCGAGTGGAGAAGAGATTTAAACAAGATGTTTCTGGCAAATCTAGAAATATTTACGATATTGTTTCCGAAGGAGCAGATAGAAATGTTCTCCAAAAAGACTTTATTTGGACTGTTAACTTCTATAGCCATTTGAAATACCTATGTTGCTTTTTCGGGAGTAGAATGAATCAAGCAGACCTTTTGCATAAAGTGATTTGAAGCAATTTAAATGTGTTGTTTTATAGTCTTAACTGATCCCAACTCTCCGGAGCCACTGAGACTATGGCTTGCCTAATCGGGGTGTGTTGTGAGGTAGAAGGAAGTGAGGAGGAGAAGAAGATAGGGAACATGAAGGTTGGAAAGCATATTTTTTGTAGAGAATACCGCACAAGAGTCCCAACTGCCCCCAACCGTCTAGAGCCAGTGAGACTACGGCATCCCTAATTGAGGTATATTTTTAGGTTGAAGGTGTTGGGAGAGGAAGGAGATGAGGAGAGGAAGGTCGGGAAGTACCTGGCTATTAAGATCTGGCCACCAAACACAACTAAAGTCATTTGAAGCAACTTTTAGATTCCGAATGGTGATCTTTCCCCAGGGCGATATTTGGCGTATCTACCGCTCAGGAACACGCCGCAAATAGACTTTTGTTTTATATTAATGTAATTTGGTATGACACACATTCATTAAACAAATGTATTTGCGCACGCTAGGCTTGAACCCGCTACCTCTGGATTCGTAGTCGAGCGTCTTACCACTCGAACACGCAGACCGTTATGCATATATAATTCATATTAAAATCATATATAGTATATTTGCAGCATTTTCCAAAGTGGTAGATACTCTCAGTATTTCCCTGGCGAAAGACCATTTATTCAGAATCAAAACGTTGCTTTAAATGGGTTTAGCCGCGTTTAATCACCAGATCTGAATAGCCCGAAACCTCCTAACGTTCTTCTTTCCCATTTGATTCCCTTTCCCACTTATTTCAGCCTCATCAACTATATTTTTAATTTATTGTTTTCCATTCGTCTATCTCACACTTGCAAGAAGATAGCTTTGTAAAATCTAAGTAAAATATCCAACATGCTACCTTCCACAATAAATTTACATAACTCTTTACGTAGATAGGTAGCTAGGTACCTTCCACCTATAAATGTATGCTAAGTTTGTTTATGTTCACTGAGCCAATGAGCCAGTGAGCAAGTGAGTACCTCCAACTATATCACTTGCCAAGGGCAGCTGGTTGGGAGGAACTGTAGGTACTCTCATTTCGCGCCCCGATTCAGGAGGGCACTTTCCAAACGGAAATGAAATGTTCAAGTGTTGAGAATTCCCTCCGATTGTTTTAGGTGGCCTCCCCCCACCTTCCACTTTCACAAAGATACACGTGACTGTCAACAGTGTCAACCATTGACAATACCCGAATATATATTTTACAATTTGAAAATTGACTGCATATCGATTGGTCTTATTGATACAATATAATGATATGTAAAATATACTGTTTTACTATGCGATTTTAAACAATATTCAAAACCATATGGGAACAACGATAATTTGACCTCTTGTTTTATTTTTTACAATAAAGACATCTTTCACTACAATCTACACATCTGTCCTGATCTTGAAGTAAGAATATTTATGGAGAGAGAGCTAAATATTTTTACACAACCTATACACAATTAATTAATTACTTTCTCCGGGTTTTTACGTCGTAAACCGTGAGCGAGAAAGAGACAAGACAAGTTGTCACAATAATATCGCACCACTTTTAAGTATGTAAGTATGTTTTCCGTCTCCCGCGTCTCTGGCGACACCGCCCACTACGTTTTGTTTTAAGGTTTGGTTTTAAGGTTTAAAGGTTTTTGAAGTTATATCCTATATTTTTGTTGATAACAATACTGTAAAAAGTGGTAATACAAATTGACAAAACATTACATCGACATGCGCTAAGAATGGATGTTAAAAGGTGTGTCGATGAAAACCCTAGCCACGCCCAATCAGGAAAAAATCAACAATTCTGACTGCACTGTTTCGAAAAGTCATCCCTCCTGGTATATTATTGCTCTGAGGTCCTGACGATGGACGCTGAAAGGCTGTCTGAAACGTTGGCTAAAGGAGAAGGATGCATATCATGGAATAGAACTCTAAATATCAATCACGATAGTAAAATTGATTTTTCAAAGCACCATCCCACATTCATAGACACTTCAAAGTACATAAAACCGACAAGATATTTGCATAAGATCTCATAAAAATGTACTAGAAGTTATAAAAAAGATATTTTAATTAGATTTAAGTTTAAAGCTTTAAGCTTTTCAAAAGCTTTAATGTTAGATCTAATTTAAATATTAAGTCTTCTCTAAATAAAAATGGATAATTTATCCAAAACAACATTTTGATATTAAATTGTGCTTAGGTAGAGCATACTATAACAAAGATAGCTGCATATGATACATATTTATATATATATATATAAATAAATAAGTTTAAAAAAAATTAAGTAAGTATGATATTGATAAAAATAACGGTTTCTTAAAAAGTTTTGGTAGCTCAATTGGTAGTTACGTTACTCCTGGATAAGGCAAAGGTTCCGAATTCAATTCGCGGTCGCGGTCTTATTTTTTTTCATTTTTGCTTCTTCTACTGTTTCTTATTTTGGTTGAAAATTATAGATATTATTTCAATAATTAATATTAAATTATTGATGTATAAACCACGATTAAATTATTTAACAGACGCCTAATCCTAATCTCCCTAACGAAAATAAACTCTACGCGCTTTTAAATTAGCAAACTGTGTAAAATAACAACATCTTATTCTATTAAATCATTAATCAAATCTTTTTTCACTTATCAGCTGTACCAACATAAATGACCAAATAAATTATTACCTCACAAAAAATATATTATATATAGCATTTATCTGCAGTCAAGCTAATGATGCACTAAATCCGTGAAGTTAAGGCAATTGATCAGTAATTTGGCATTAAACCCAACAATGAAAATTATTTTTGCTATAACATTGGTTCGCCAGCAAAAAGTGTAAAAGGAAAACCAAACATTATAGTTAAATAAATAATTCGGGGCTTAATCAATAACGGAGGGCGTACCTAGAGTGTTCTATTTCTCTGCTGCAAACTGTAAATCCTCCAATAATATGGCGGCTCAGTTTCAAAATTGTTTGTAATCCCCGGCATCTCGAGCCCAGTGCAAACATTTTGAAAACAGAGTGGGTATAATAATAATTGTTCGTCAGTTCAATCATCGGATGAGAGAGCAGTTGGCAATCGAGATAACTGCTTGCTTATTATTCCTTTAAAGATCTTCTAAATGTAATAGAAATATTAAAACTGGAATTGACTTTAAAGCATTAGTTCTTATTTATTATTAAATAATATTAATAATCTAAAAGACAATATGAAACAGAAAAAAGCCAGAAACTAAAAAGAACAATGGTCATAACCACGACTCGAACCCGAAACCTCTTCTCTATCCGAGAGTAACACTGGCAATCAAGCCATCAAGACCTCATTGGAATGCGCATTTTTAAATGATCTCATACTTATATTGGAAATTATTGATATTATTTTCTTTTTTTTTTTTAAATGGAAATTTATCCATGACACCATTTAGATATTCAATATGTGTTAGGGTAGAACTTTAAAAATCTCCAAAAGATGGCAGCCTAAAATCGAGTAAAAATCAAATATAAATATCAGTTGATGTAAAAGCCCTGACGAAGCTTGAGAAAAGCGAAACCTGGTTGGCGGTTAACTCAAATAAAGTGGTGTTTTACAAAGTTTATTGTTTTATTTAATATAAATATAAATTTATTATTATTTTACTTGAACATACATTTTATATTAGTTGGTAAATTGCCCATCCTACTAGGCATGAGCCTGTGTTGGGATGGCAATTTGCAAGAGTGTTTTATTAGTTACATAGTAACATGTTAATATCGAAAAAAAAGTACATACATAATAAAAAAATAAAAATATATACATACGAGTATATAAGTAAATGACAAATTTGAAGATATAGAATCTACATATTAAGAACTAAATTAAACTTGGTTTTTAAGGGGAGTAATGGTATTGCTTTTAAAGGAGCTTTTGGTTTGTATGTTTCTGATGGTGCTGGGCAGAGAACTGAATTGCTTAGTGGCGTTGTACTTAAAAAAAATTTTGTCCGTTAGCGGTTTTATAGGCAATAATAATAATATCCAATATAAAAATGCCGCATTATAATGAAGTCTTGATGGCTTGATTAGCAGAGTATTACTCCCGGATATAGTAGAGGTTCCGAGTTCGAGTCTCGGTCTGACTCGGTCTCTGTTCTTTTTGGTTTCTGGCTTTTTTCTGTTTTACATTTGTGTTAAGATTAATTATATAATTTAAAAATTAAATAATTCCTAGTATCAGACTGATGCGGATTCAAAGGAGGTTTGATATCTCGAACTACCAGAACAAATTGTTTATTTCTGTGAAATAAAGATACTAGGACAGTTGAATTATCTTTTTGATTTTGAAATGAGGTTGTTGAACAAGCCCCTGTGAATTAAATATGACATCTCAGTTGCTAGCTTTCAATTGCGTATCTATACAGTTTGTTACATATTTACTTTCATATACCTTTTTTGAGCCATATCTTCTGAATACCCTGTTTTATGTGAATACCGCACAAGAGTCCCAACTGCCACAAACGCCTCAGTAGTAGGAGAAAGAGATAGAAAATAGGAATATCGGTCAGTACCTTGCTATTCAGATCTGGTAACCTAACACGGCTAAAGCCATTTAAAGCAACTTTTCGATTCTGAATGGTGGTCTTTCACCAGGGCGATATTTAAAAATCTACCACTCTGTAACGTGCCCCAAATATACGACATACTATTTTGATATGAATTAAATGTGAAGTAGCACATTTTAATTAAATACAATTTATTTGCGCACGCCGGGATTTGAGCCCGTAACCACTGGATTCGTAGTCGAGTGTTTTGACCACTCGAACACGGAGGCCGTCTCTAACATAAGCTTTTAATGCTTTCGTCTAGAGATCCCCTGCAGCATGGTAAAACCGATCCGATCTTGAATAAATGAGTGAAACATGGAAACAGTTGTTTATACATTATTTAATGCATTTTACAAATGGTATCGTCGCCGGGAAGGTAAAAGGGCTGAAGCGCCATTTTGGTAAGTTAACAGCAGAGCATTTAAAGTTGTTTTTTTACAAAAACAACATAGGTCTTCAGTACCAGGTTTGATTTTGAAAATTAAACTTAACTCAATGCTCTCACTGAGTTACCTGAAGCGACAAAAAGCTAAAAAATTGTCCCAAACTTGTGTCGCCTAAGTCATACCTTCTTCCAAATGGTAAAAATATTTTAGATAGCTGAAGGGCCACAAAAGTCTTCAAAATCAAACGAGAGTCAGAGCTTTCGATGAATCCTTACATTTCTAACCTTGGCCGCTGGACTCCCAGTACGAACCCTCTTCACCTCCGTCCAGATTCCATTTTATTCCCTCTCTAACCATGGTAAGTGGGCTTAAATAAAAGATTGCAAAAAGCACAAAAAACACAGTCTTCGAAATTTCACTTAAAGTACTTGTATGAGGCCTGTTCAAAAGAAAAGGTGAATTTGGAATTTTCGCGGGCTGTGTAGATTCGATTATCGAATTTTTTTGTTGTTGTTATTTTGGTACACATATGTTTATCATATGTTAGCATTATCAGCCATTTTGGAGTAGTGGTTTGTTTTTGACAAGTGGAAAGGTTAGTCACGTTTTTGTGTGTTCTTCGATTTTTTACTTTTGAAAAAAATGGATCAAAGAATAAAATTTTTCGATATAAGCTGTAAAATTCACAGTCCACATAATGAACCCCGGATCCGATGCCTAGTGGAGTCATAGTCTCAGTGTGGTACTATGCGGTGTACGGCCGCGGCCACAGGGCGCAATAACATTCATCAGGGCCCACGGTGCGGGGTGTGGGTGCGGGCGCGGGGGGAGGGTAAAAAGCTCCGATGACAAGTGTTAGCGCGGCGCGGGGCTGACGCGGGCTAAAAGCTTTCCGATGGATGCGCCCCATCACGCGCTGATAGTACATACATCCGCCAACTACAGGGTGAGGTTATTATTTCTCCACTCGCCTTTATAAATAGGTTCATTTTACAAGATACAAACGTACCCTTTTCCTCCTCTATGGCATCCTTAATCTTTCCGTACCCGAAAGTAAAAATCAAATGTACGATCCGAAGGGGGTGACGTAGTTACGCCATTTTACTTTGATTGTAAAAGCGATTTTTATGACATTGTTTTGAGTAATTTGTTTTTTTTTTTAAATAATTCAAACTGTGCCTTAAAATCTAGAACAACTGTCACTAAAAATAAAACTGAAAATATCAGAACTAAATAAAATCTCATAATTTGATTCAATCATAAATATTGACTAGTCAGTAGCTGAGTGGACAAACGCGTCGGATTCCCACCCTAGCGTCGTGGGTTCGATTCCTCTGCTGGCTAAGTCCTCCACCATTGCACAAGCATTTTTTTTATTTATTCAGATGGCAGTAGGAGTTTTTAAATGTTGTCAGGTTATTCGTAACCCGAGAAAGATTATCTTCTTTAAAAAAAAAAGAAAAATAAAAGAAATTGAATGGACTTCTACAAATGAAAAGCAAAAAGTACGTATACATAATATTGTTGTAATTTTAATAATGTGATGTAATTTTTTTTCAAAATTACGCACAAAACTCTAAGTTTGGGGTGACATCAGAATACCCTTTTGGAAAGGGAGTATTAACAATGTCAACTTACATGCTATATTAAGGTAAATTTCCTGTAAATCAGAACTTAAAAAAAAACCTTTATTTGGGTGATCTTTGTAGATACTTTTTGAAGGATTTTATGGAGGAAATGAGGGCAAAACTTGGGTCTTAAAGAGACTTATGTTATAAGAGGGAGGAAACACATACGCCATCAAATCATATTACTGTTGTTGAACAGATGATCGAGTTATAAAAAATACTCGATCTCATGTTGCACTAGAATGACAATCATTTACAATAGAAATGGTCGATAGTCCTGTCCCGGTTAAAAGAAACCGGTTCCAAGCTGGTCACTGGAACCATCGTTTTCCTCGAGGAACCGGTTCCTTTTTTTGGCAAATAAAAATCGATATTCTTTGTCCGAGGAATCGGTTCCTCTTTTGGGCACAATAGGTTTTTGGCGGAAAGAACCTTTTGACGAGGAACTGGTTCCACAGTTGCAGTTCTTTTCGTATCTTGAAAATCGCTGAACCCCCCCCCCCTCCCTCCGTGAAAAAAAAATTGGCGGCGAGAATTTTTTTCCTCATATAAAAATCTTCTTAGACGAACTTTTATGACACCAGGAACCGGTTCCAAAAAGAACTGGATAAATAACCAGTTCCTCGCCGGTCACCGGTAACCGGAACCGCAGGTACACCCAATTCGGATATCGACCATCTCTAATTTACAAGTGTTGGGCACGTGTTTGGTTTACCTTAAGGGATCAATAAAGCTAGTTCTACGGAGCACCTTCCATTGAAAAACAGGTTGAGCTGTTCTTAGAGCAAACGAATTGGTTTGATACAGTTTTCTTTTTGTATTTTGGTACGCACTTACTTGCAAAGTTAAACTACCTTCTTATGTTAAAGTAGATAATGATTTTTATTTATTTTTATTGAGGAAAAAACGCAGATAATTAAATTAATTTATAACATAAAAAAACAATATTAAACTTAAAGTATGGAGAATTTACCTGTATCCTAACTATTTCTGACAAATTTTTGCGGTTCAACAAAAAAATGTTTATTTTGAAAAGACAAATTATTTTCTAAATTTTAAATAAAAGTAACTTTGTTTTGACACCACTTTATTAGATACATATACCAACCGGTTTCGGCTCTACCTGAACCTTCTTCAGGGTTGAACCGAACATATTTGTTCAACCCTGAAGAAAGTTCAGGTAGAACCGAAACCGGTTGGTATATGTATCTAATAAAGTGGTGTCAAAACAAAGTTACTTTTATTTACAATTTAATTATGTCCTACCACAAAGTGAGTGCTTCATGTCAAAAGGTTAAATTGTTTTCTACTGCAGTATCTAGTTGGCAAAATGAATGGCAAATCATGGATTGAAAAATCACTCCACATTCAAAATCAATCTTTGTTTCATTCATTTTCGAACACCCAATGAGATACAAAAAGAAAATTAAACCTTAAATCCCCTGTGCTACGGAATTATTTTTATTTTTATTAATGTTTTGAAAATAAATAAATTATAAATCACCCTGTAGAAAAAGTTCACCACGGGATCGAAACATGATATTATTGGTTATATCTACACATAAACGTAAACATGGCTATTTTTATTTTGACTCGTTTCTAACATTATAATACAGTTTATTATATTCTAAATGAAGCATTTTAAGCTCTATTTGAGTGAAATATCAAAAGGGTTTTAGAAAAGCTTTTCATAAAAGTTTTACGTATAAAATAGATACTGGATTTTTTTTAAGCCTCAATTTAGTTATTTGGTGACTACGAAATTGGAGTCAACCTTCTCAATACCCAATTAAAAAAACTTCCTTTTGCTTTCCAAATGACACGTTGGCGTCTAAAGACTGAAATCTCAACTGTCGTTGTGAGACTGAAGGTAGTGGGGATGAGAAGGAGACGGAAAAGAGGAAGGTTGGAAAGTACCTGGCTATTCAGGTCTGGTCACCAAGCACGGCCAAAGTTATTTCAAGCAACGTTTTGATTCTAAATGGTGATCTTTCACAAGGGCGATACTTAAGGTATCTACCGCTCTGGAACGTTCCGCAAATATACTTTATATAATTTTTATATGAATTAAATGTGTGGCGACACACAGCAATTACATAAAAGCAAAATTTGCACACGCCGGGCTCGAACCCACACCTTTGGATTCGTAGTCGAGCGTCTTACCACTCGAGGCCCAAGTGTGCGTAAGCAAGTTAAACACTGTTTCTCAGTGACGTTTCGCGAGGAAATTATGTTCGGAAGTGTATATATATGCACCAATACACACAATGCTAAGTGTGTATTGTTTGGATCATCTTTAATTGCATGACCCGAACTCTCATCGAGAGTGAAAAGCAGACCTCACGAATGTCAATCATCTTGTTAGTCAAAATTAATTATATTAAATGCACCGTACTGTTCTTCATAGAATAATGCAAATATTCTCCACCCCCACGCGGCGTTTCAAAGTTCATTAATAATCATCAGATTAAACAGCTTTAGAAATCACTCCTCTTTGAGCTCGCCACTCGGTTGACAATTCCAATTAAACGAGGCGTTTACAGTTTGCAGTAAAAAGCTCTATTTCGTAATTAAGATTTCGCCCAACATGTGTTCTGAATGACGTTTTGTCCCCAGACCCTAATGTAAACATTGAAAGGACATCATTTTGGGTTCAGGAGAAAAAAGATCAAGCGCTAAAACACAAACTTCAGAGTTTTTGAAATTGATTTCGTGTTCTTACCCAATTAAGTGGTTTATTTTTTATTTACTTTTTTATAAACTTTTTGTTTCTAACATTATTTTTTTACATTACCTACCTCACTAGGTCATAAGAACCTGTTCTGAGGTAAGTGAGTGGTTTAACCTTGAAGTAACAATATGTGGAGATTAAATTACTAATTCTTTGTACCCAACCTATACGAATTTGGGATAAATCACTTTCTCTGGGGTTTTACGTCGTACACCATGAGAAAGAAAGAGACAAAGAATGTCCCAAATTATCAAATTGCTTTAAAGTATTGTTAAAATGTTCTTCGTGTCCCGCGTCTCCGTTGACTCCGCCCACACGTTTTGAAACGCGAAATAAATTGACATAACTCGACGGTTTATTAGGTTACATGCTATATTTTTGTTTGAAACAATACTGTGAAAAATTGGGTATACGAATAAATAAAAACATTATATCGACATGTGCTATGAATGGATGTATAAATACCCTAGCCTTAGTCTTAGCCACGCCCAGGTCCGCCGAGTCAAAAACCGACTTCACTGCCTTGAATAGATACCACTCTGTATACTCTAAGGTGTTACCTAAATGTATTTGTCAAGGATGTATTTTAGAAAAACGTATATTTTTTCCGCAGCGTTAAAAATTTCTAAATAATATTAATTTTCCAGCGTTGAGTGATGATCGTTATTCTCCACTGCCACCATTATTTAGCTTACAAGCGAGGGAGCCCCAGCCATTGTTTGACAGTTCGTTGTTTTATTTCATTCTCTGTTTGTTTATATTATTATGCCTGAGTCGTTTGATGTGCAATTTACTTCAAATTGACTGCGTTTTTATTCTGTAAATGCAGAATGCTTTCTATTTCTTTTGGAAGATCTCTTCCCCTCCGCCACAGTTCGCAGTCGATAATCGAAAATATCGTACCTAATAATATATTATATGTCCCCGAATAATGATTTTTTTTTTTAAATTATCAAACATAATACATTGTAGTGTTATACAAGTGTTATATCAATATATATATATATTTAAATCTAAACATTTCATTATAAATTATAAATTACCCTCATAAAAAAGCAATGCTTGTGTGTATGAGGGGGTGTTATTTATTTAGTTACTAATAATTTGCTGTAATGATTTTTCAAAGATATTTATTTTAAGTTTTCAGTGTAGTTTTTTAATTGTGTTTTGAATTTCTTAAGATCATCATTAATTAATCTTATTTTTTCTGGTAAACTATTAAAGAATTTTATTCCTAGATATTTATAACTTTGCTGGGGTATTGTTTTTTTACATATCGGGATTGGTAATGTGCATTTTTGTCTAAGATTTTTTGTATTATTGAATGGTTCGGTTTTATTTAAAATGTCTTCTTTATATATTTGTAATGTGGCTTGGTACAAATGAAGGGAGTTTAATTTTCCGACTTTAAATTCTTTAAATAAAAGTTCTGAAGGATATAAAAAAATTTTTTTTAGGATTATTTTAATTAATAATTTTTGGGCGATGTAAAGGGTTTGTATGTGATTTTTATAAGTGCCGCCCCATCCTATTATACCATATTGAATTATGGATTGACAGAAAGCGAAATAGGTCATTCTTAGTAATTCTTTATTAAGAATATGCCTTAAACTACTAAAAATATATGTTAGTTTTCGAACTCTATTTTTGAGATTAGTTATATGTGGTGATCATTTTAAGCATTGGTCGATGGTGATGCCAAGGTATTTGATAAAAGTTTTGCTTGAAATGTTTGTACATAATAAATCACAGTGGTGATGTTTGTCATTTACTGTGGCATGAATTTTAAATATGTAATATATTTATGATAAACTCGCAATTTCAGATGGTATAAAAAATACGAGTACTCCAGTGTGATTGTTGGATTTCAATGTGTTAATTTGTTAGGTTCTTACCTTCATATTTTTTATCCGAGTTTCTACCTATCCAACCATTTCGCTATTCGATTTCCGTAACAACAACACTGTGTTCAAAACAATTGAAATTGAAGGGTTTTGATGTGAACAAAACGGGTTGCTCGTTGGTTTTTTGCTTGTTCGTCGATTTGTTGTTTTGATCTCCAAATGATATAAAATAAATGTGGTTTTTTGTGAATAAGAAGACTCAAATAAAGTGTGTCGTTTTTTTTGTAATTCATTTCGTTAATAATACAATTAGATACAATACACTTAGAAGAATCAAGAACTTCAACTTTATCGGTGAGTGAATGGTTTCCCGTTTTCCTTTCGTTCCATATTCTTTTCATGAGCTACAATTAGACACTTCAATTAAAATAGTTTATCGTTTACAGTCCCCTATTTTCCAAATTCATCTGAAGCTATATTGGAAATATCGTATATAAAAATATATAGGAAAATGAATTGATTGAGAGGATAAGAGGATCTTGGGAATCAAAAAATGGAAGTTAACAAATGCATACTTTTCTATTTACTAAAACAGTGAATTCATTAAATAAGTGCAAATATAAAAAAAAAAAATTAAATTGTCCCATGAAAATTTTGTGTATCAAGATTTGTTATTTTTCCAAATTGAAAATTCATCATATGATAATTTTTTTAGATAAAACGGAGAATCTGTTTGTTTTTCTAAACCTAATTTCACAAGCAGACAGTTCCGGCGTCTTGAAATTCGCACAGCTTTCTGTGTCGCATTTACGGGTCAATAATAATAATAATAACAGTGAACTTTGTGATATTTCACGTTAACTTCAACGGTGAATTTTTTTTTATAACTCGTTACATTATTTCCACCATGAGCTATCAAATATTTTCGTACGTTAATATTTTAAGACGCCATACTATTTGCTCCTTATTTCCGATAAGAAAAAAACATTTAAAAAATAGTTTTGAAACCCTTTCCAAAAACTTTTGCGTAATTTTTTTTTTTTTTTACATGAATACCGCACAAGAGTCTCAACTGCTCCCAACCGTCTAGAGCCAGTGAGACTATGGCATCCCCAAATTGGGTATGTTGTGAGGCTGAAGGTAGTGGGGAGGGGAAGGAGATCGGGAAGAGGAAGGTTGGGAAGTACCTGGATATTCAGATCTGGTCACCAAACACGGCTTAAGCCATTTCAAGCAACGTTTCGATTCTGAATGGTGGTCTTTCACCAGGGCGATACTTAGAGTATCTACCACTCTGGAACGTGCCGCAAATATACTTGTTATTATTTTTATATGAATTAAATGTGTTATGACACATATTAATTAAATAAAAGTTATTGGCGCACGCCGGGTTTGAACCCGCGACCTTTGGATTCGTAGTCGAGCGTGTTACCACTCGACCATGGAGGCCGTCAAATAAATAGATGTGAAATAATACAGTTACTACTAGTATACACTAACTAAATAACTAACCAATTATTAGTAGGTATCTAGGTAAATAAAATACAAATTTCAACTTTTATTATTTAAATAACATTTTTTTTTTAATTAAAAAATATTTATTAAAAAAATACCAAATATTGTAAATTTTAAGCAATCAATATTACAAATAAATAAGTTTGCAACGTGTACGTTATTAAGCTATACATTATTTATCTATAATCAACACCTAACCTAACTGGAACTTGGTGCATACAACAATACCTACGGTAGTAATAATATGACGGCCAAACAAATGAAGATTTTAAACAATATATTTATACATATATATAAAAATATTTAAATAAATATATTTATATATATATATACATATATATATGAAAATATATATTTGTATATATAAATATATATATTGCTTAACATCTTCATTTCTTTGGCCGTCATATTATTACTACCAAAAATATATAAATAAATATATATATATTAATATGAATACCGCACAAGAGTCTCAACTGCTCCCAACCGTCTAGAGCCAGTGAGACTATGGCACCCCGAAATAGAATATGTTGTGAGGCTGAAGGTAGCGGTGAGGGTAAGGAGATTGGGAAGAGGAAGGTTAGGAAGTACCTGGCTATTCAGATCTGGTCACCAAACACGGCTAATAAAGCCATTTCAAGCAACGTTTCGATTCTGAATGGTGGTCTTTCACCAGGGCGATACTTAGAGTATCTACCACTCAGATTAGATAATGTTGGAGGCAAATGTCAATAAAAAATAATACCTAGACTACCTACAAGTAATAAAATATACTAATGTGTGAATTACCACCCTTTGGTACAAAAATAGCTAAACGGCTTACAATTGATTTATTCTAGAAGTAGGACAGCTTCAGAAAAAGGTAAGCTGATAACTTATTACGAGTGCAGTGCATATACATACGTAGATTTGTTGCATTACCTGCCAACTACTGTTTCGCATTTACATCTTTATTAATATTATTTGTTGGTATATCTGACTCTCCCCTTTTATCCAGTTTCTTATTTGTTTCTATTTTGTTATATTTCGGGGTATTAGCACAATTACTTGTACTCAGTGGCGTACTCAGACTTTTTGATCGAGGTAAAGGGTAGGAAAAACAACGGATTAATTGATAAAGAGAAGTACTAAGAGATGTCGCTGATTGCTATTATATTTGTTCTGGAAAATCACTGCCTAGACACCATCAAAGATACTAACACAAAAGAGCCACTTGAACGCGCACACTGCTCACAAAATATATGCATACATATTTTGTGTAGTCTAGGGAAAATAAAATAATCCAATCTGATTATGGCGGCGTTTGGGCATATGCAGTTACCGCTTTTAACACGTTATAGTAGGACGGTCGTTGGGGCGCTCGCGGCGGTGCGATTTTTTGAAATAATATGTTGTAACTACTTACAAAATTAAAAATATGAAAAACCGAAATTTTGCACACTATGTCATGGCATGAATAGTTTGTTAAAACAGACATCTGCCTAATTGGAAACTAATGTTTACTGGGCCATTATTTATTCACACTTGTATTACAGCTTATCTTCGATGTACGTATGCATTTGTATTCATGTTAACATTTGGAATTATTCATGTGTTTATTTTTAGTTTTATTTATTTTATATTAGTTACTTTGTACATTCAAGTTTACAAGTAGCTAATTATTTCATTTTCTTTATAATTTTATAATATTTCTAAATAAAACACACAAACTTTGTTTATAACCACTTATAAAGTGGTTATAAACAAAGTTTATGTGTTTTATTTATAAATATGGCAAGCCAAAAAGTAAATGCTGTTTACGAATATGTTATAATCAATGGCGGCTCGTGAGTTTTTAGTGTGCTAGAGTGCTAAGATTGAAAAAAAACCAGCATTGTTAGTGTTGTTGTAGCCGGAATTGATTTTAATTTTTTTTCAACTTTTTATTTTTTGTATGAAGATTTTTAGGATTTTTCAGTTTTGGTGGTGCACTGCACGGATTTTTGAGAAATCTTCATACAAAAAGTTGAAATTTCGAAAAAAAATAAAAAAAGTTTTCGGGTACAACAACATCAATGATGACGTTTTTTTCAATCTTACCACTCAAGCACCCTAAAAAGTCACGAGCCGCCACTGGTTATAATATTTCAACTTATATACTACTTATTATTTTGATTTATATGCATTTTAAATTATTTTTACAGGCTATTTTGAATTTATTGATGGGCATAATATTGATGGTTTCCGGCAGAGCACTATAAGATTTTATTCCTTTATATAGTATGCTATTTTGTGTGTTGGCTTTATTTTTTTCTGGTAGTCTAATTTCTTTGCGTGCCCTTGTATTATATTTGTGAATACCAACATTGTAGATAATTATGTAAGAAAAATATTTTGGTAACAAGTTGTTCTTCATTTTATGTATAAACATCAATGTGTTTAATGTTAGCATCAGTTTTACTGTTAGCCAATTTAGTTCCTCTGACATTTGAGGTATCTCACCCTTTTTAAAGTTCATTAAACATTAAAAGGATGAAGGAATCTTGTTAATGCCTTTTCATTTTATTCCTCAGGAAAAATAAGCTATTTTTACACATCGATCCATCAATGTGAATTTAGTAAAAGTACGCAAAACAAATATTTGTACGCGACTCCAATACAGCTACAGCACAAAAATATACCAGACATATATTTACTTTGTGCTTTTACCAGCGTTATTATTTATAGAACGTGAATGAAACGGAGGCAATGTTAAAAGCTTCGATGTTTTCACATTTTCACCGAACTGTTTGGTTCATCACTATTTCATTCAGTGCGGAACATAATATTTGTTCACAGCCGTCACTCAGTTGATCCATCAATCCTGATTCACTTAGCCGAGGAATCCAGAAGATGATGTTTATGCGCGGAGTGAAAAGTTAAAAGTTATCTCGCGGCTTGAATGTTTAATGATTGAATTTTACTTTGCTTTCTAAGCTCGGTTTCATTATAGGGTGGAGTTATTTGAAAAAGTTTTGAATGTTAGCAGTGGTGGCCACCCTTTGGCATCATTGGGACATTAACCTCAAGATTATAAGAAGACAATATTATATAAATCAAAACGATTGGTAATATTTTTGACCAATTTGAATTCTTCAGCGCTAAATAGCGGGCTACGGCTGTGGCGACATCTGACGTTTCAATGAAAAGCTCTGCCCATTCTGCATCTGGGTCAATTCGTGAAATGTCCGAAATTATGTCTTCTGTCTCTTTACGCGCCATACTATAAACGAGATGACAATATGTTCTCTAAGTAGACGACATCTCGCAAATAGAATAAAAGTTAAGTCATTTCTCTGACAAGGGACAGAACAATAATATTTGTATGTGTTTGAAAGAGATAGTAATATACTTAGGTCGTGTTTACATTTTGGATTTGAATACTCAAAACTTGAGAATTATTTTTGCTGCAATTGATATTTTTTTACAAAGAGTTTTTTTAAATTTGATGAGTCATTTAAACAAATCATGTCATATGATCACTTTTCAGCGAATATACTATAGGAAAACGACTCGATTTAACACACCTCTTTTTTGTTTGTTTTGACATTTTTATTTTTATGTACCTAAATAGTGAAAATTAAAAACAATTCAATATTATGACATGTTTTTGGTGAAAGTGATATATAAATTTTAACAAAAAATATAAAGCAGCATTTGACTACCAAATTCATAAGGTACCAACAAATTGAGAAATCGGCATCTATTACAATACCAAACTGAAAATCAGTCACGTACGAGCCTGTTCAAAAGGAAATGTGAATTTTGAATTTTCGCGGGCTGTGTACATTCGATTATCGATTTTTTTGCTGTTGTTATTTTGGTACACATGTTTATCATATGTTAGCATTATCAGCCATTTTGGATTAGTGGTTTGTTTTTGACAACTGGAAAGGTTAGTCACGTTTTTGTGTGTTCTTCGATTTTTTACATTTGAAAAAAATGGATCAAAGAATAAAATCCATGATTTGTTTTTCCACAACTCCAGGACGCTCATTGTCATTAACATCTTCTTGGCCTTCTGTAAAGCGCTTGTACCACTTATAAACGCGAAATTACTCGACTACGATTCCAGAGGTCGCGAATTCAAACCCGCCGTGCGCAAAAAACTTTAATTATATTAATATGTGTCATTACACACTAAATTCATATATAAATAAAAAATAATATATTTACGGCCGTTTCAGAGTGGTAGATACTCTGAGTATCGACCTGGTGAAAGACCACCGTTCAGAATAGAAACGCTGACTGAAATGGCTTTTACCGTGTTTGTTGATCAGATTTGAATAGTCAGGTACTTCCAAACCTTTCTCTACTTCATCTCCTTCTCCTTCTTAATACCTTCAGCCTCACAACATACCCCAATTGGGGATGCCATAGTCTCACTGGCTCCAGAAGGTTGGGAGCAGTTGCGAGTCTTGTGCGGAATTAACTATAAAAAAAGAGTTACAATCATGAAGATGAATTAGTAAAAATCCATCAAAAAGGTATAGAGACAACACAATCAATTATTAATGCACTTACAAACGCTAGTTAAATGTGATTTTTTAAGTAAAGATCATAATGTTGAGCAATTACGGGAAGCCGACAGTCAACAAGCACACAAATCGAATGACAGTTGTTGATTTTAAGACGCTCCATATTCACGGAGGTAGTTTTAGAACCTTTTCACGGAAATTAGACACCCATTTAAAGCGACGTAATATTATTTCGAGCTTTCCAGCTTTACGTCAAACTTGGGCGCTATAAGTTTTTACGTTGCGAGTCGGAAGTATCGTCTTTTTTTAATCACATTTGCTTTTTTTTATGGAGTATCTATGGCTTGCATTGGAAATATCAATCAGAAATATTAACCATTCCTTTAGGCGATAGCGAGCTTAAAATCTGATGTATTAATACCTAAAAGCAATAATATACCAGGAGGGAGCGCTACTGTAGTCAGAATTGATGATTTTTCCCTGACAGGGGCGTGGCTACGGCTAGGGCTAAGGTATTTATATTTCCCTTCATAACACATGTCGACAAAATGTAGCATTTATTTGTATAACCACTTTTTCACAGTATTGTTATAAATAAAAAAATAGGATTTAACTTAAAAACCGTTGAGTTCTGTCCTGTTATGTCGCATAAAAAAACGTAGTGGGCGGAGTCGCCGGAGACGCGGGACACGGAAAACATGCTTATATACCAAAAAGCGGTGCTAAATTGTGATAGAACTAGTCTTATCTCTTTCTCTCTCACGGTTTACGACGTAAAAACCCGGAGAAAGTGATTTATCGTAAATTTGTATAGGTTGGGTAAAAATATTTAGCTCTCTCTCCATATATATTCTTGCTCTGAAGCCTAAATTGAGCCCTCTTGATGGCCCTATGTAGACATGAGACCTAATATCCTCCATTGACAATGTTTACATTTATTTATAGTTTTTCTATTAATTTACGTTTTTTTTATTTATTATTGTGTATACGAGTATATGTATTTCAACTTTATTTTATGTATTATTATCAATTGTGGAATGTTTTGCATTACACTACTTCTGCATACCTTCTAAAATAAAAATCTTTCTTATTATTATTATTAGATATTTTTTTAAAGAGGAAACTGTAGTTAATTATTTAAAGAATTATACTTAGGCGAAATAGATACTTAAAAGTAACTTAAATGTCAGAGGAACTAAATGGGCTAACAGTGAAACAGATGCTAACATTAAACGAATATCTACAATGTTGACATTTACAAATATAATACAAGGGCATGCACATAAATTAGACTACCAGAAAAGAATAAAGCCAACACACAAAATAGCTTACTAAAAGGATGCAATCTTATAATGCGCTGCCGGAAACCATCAAAATTATGCCAATCAAGAAGTTTAAAATAGCCTGTAAAAAATATTTAAAATGCATACATATTAAAACAATAAGTAGTATGTAAGTTAAAATATTTCAAAGTCAAAAAGAAAATGATATAATTAGCTAATTGTAATTTTGATATGATATGATTTGTTATTGAAAGAAGGGTGAATGTAGGAGACTCCATTAATGGAGGACTGAACGCTGTTGGCGCAAATAAGAAATTGTCCAAAGAAGCGAAGCAACCAGTTCACAATGGAGTGCTTATACCAACCCTGATGTGTGGCAGTGAGGCATGGAACTGGCAGAGGAAGGATGAAAGTAGACTGAATTCTGTGGAAATGAGATCCTTGAGACAAACTCGTATGTGCGTTAAAACGTGAATGTGAATATCTGGAGAGAATGCAAGGCTGACGTGAGCGTAATGAATAGGATCAAGAAAGGGACGCTTAGATGGTTTGGGCATGTAGAGCGAATGAACGAAAAAAGGAGTGTGATAAGAATACATGATGCGAAAGTGAATGGAAGAAGAAGTCGGGGACGCCCGCGAAAGACATGGCACGATCAACTGAATCAAATACTTGAATCGGGTTATTTTTTAAATATTTTTTTTATATGAATACCGCACAAGAGTTTCAACCGCTCCCAACCGTCTAAAGACAGTGAGACTATGGCATCCCGAAATAGGGTATGTTGTGAGGCTGAAGGTAGTGGGGAGGGGAAGGAGATAGGTAAGAGGAAGGTTGGGAAGTACCTGGCTATTCAGATCTGGTCACCAAACACGGCTTATAAAGCCATTTCAAGCAACGTTTTGATTCTGAATGGTGGTCTTTCACCAGTGCGATACTTAGAGTATCTACAACTCTGGAAAGTGCCGCAAATATACTTGTTATTATTTTTATATGAATTAAATGTGTTATGACACATATTAATTAAATAAAAGTTATTGGCGCACGCCGGGTTTGAACCCGCTACCTTTGGATTCGTAGTCGAGCGTCTTAAAACTCAACTATGGAGGCCGTCAAATGTGAAGAGTCAGAATAACAGAAGAGTATGTATGAGACGATGTATGAATGTGAATAAAGCAAGGAGTGTGTGCCAAGACAGAGTTATATGGCGGTCCGTCCTCCCTGCCCACCCCTGCGGGGAAACGGCGTGATGGTTAGTTAGTAAGTTACTTTTAAATTTGAATGTACAAAGTAACTCGTACATTTTTTGACGGCCTCCATGGTCGAGTGGTAAGATGCTCGACTACGAATCCAAAGGTCGCGGGTTCAAACCCGGCGTGCGCCAATAACTTTTATTTAATTAATATGTGTCATAACACATTTGATTCATATAAAAATAATAACAAGTAAATTTGCGGCACGTTCCAGAGTGGTAGATACTCTAAGTATCGCCCTGGTGAAAGACCACCATTCAGAATCGAAACGTTGCTTGAAATGGCTTAAGCCGTGTTTGGTGACCAGATCTGAATAGCCAGGTACTTCCCAACCTTCCTCTTCCCAATCTCCTTCCCCTCCCCACTAACTTCAGCCTCACAACATACCCAATTTGGGGATGCCATAGTCTCACTGGCTCTAGACGGTTGGGAGCAGTTGAGACTCTTGTGCGGTATTTATGTAAAAAAAAAAAAAAAACTAATATGTATATTTTTAAAAAGAGGAAACAGGAGTTCCGAGTTAGGAACGAAATAAAAGCTTAGTCAGCAGTCAGCAACGGCTATGACTATAGACTATACCGACAACGGCTATTGACTGCCGTGACTAGAGCCCCGCCGGTATGTAGGTACTGCGGCCAGGCGGGCGCGGGCGTGCAGCGGCCCCTTTTAGCGGCAGGAATGCTTTTAGCTGGCGCCTCGCGGTGTAAACAAACACCGCTGCCACCTCTAGCTGCTACCGCCCATGCACGTAGCGCGGGCAGACAACCTTTTCGACTGGTTCGTTCGATCGGTATTTCAATGGAAGGTGCTGATAAAAACCAACGTTAACGATATTATAAATTCAATGATTGACAGCCCTGAACTATCAAACTTGATTTCATTTCATGTTCCTAGCAAGACGGTTACAAGCTTGAAGTAACAACATATGGAGGGAGAGCTAATTATTTTTACCCAACCTACACAAACTTGCGATAAATTACTTTCTCCGGGTTTTTACGTTGTACACCATGAGAGAAAAAGAGACAACAAATTTCATGGACCGCTTCTATATATTATAAGGATGATCTTAAGCTCCTGGTTCACCGCGGGACTCCGCCCGCATTTTTTATTATGCCACTAAAGTTGACACAACTAAACGGTTTTTTAGGTTATTTGCTATATTTTTGTTAATAAAAATACTGTGAAAAAGTGGCTATACCAATAAACAAAAACATTATGTCGATATGTGATATGAATGGATCTATAAATACCGTAGTCTTAGTCTTAGCCACGCCCGGGTGTGCCGAGTCAGGTTAAAATCATCAAAAACAAATCAAAAACTGACTTCACTGCCTCGGATAGATACTACTCTACCAACTCTATGGTTACAAGGCAGTACCTACCGTACTACTGTAGCAATTCTGCTTCAGCCTCACAATTCAACATGCCTATGCGACGAATGCAACAGCTGGGAAACACATACTCCGATGTCGCTGATATATTTAACACGTCAATATCAAACTGTAAGTCCAATTTAGTACAGTTGTTGTCATCTGGGAGAGCTAAACTTATAGTTGGACCTGCTATTTAATTTTTTTTTTTTCTTTTCTTTTAAAATATTTTTGAACCTGTTTTTATTAAATATTATTAGTTATTTTCATCCACAATATTTTGTATCTGCTATTCAATACTCTTTTTTATTTAAAAATTTTTTTTGCACTAATGAGGTTATTGTTTTTTTTTTAAGATAACATTTGTACAAAAGCTTATAACGGGCGTAAATAAACAAATAAATATCTTGTCCAAACGCGTTTCTGAAATTAACATACGGTTGATATGATTGGTGTACTGATTTGGAAGACCAATGGCTTGCTTCTTCTCTTGTATTTAAAAAAGCAAACAGACTCTGCTTTAAAGCTAAGATAATGAAAATTATTACCAGAAAAATTACGTGTTAACGTCTGTCGGGTACGTCATGTCGTCAGAGCAATAATATACAGGAGGAATAGCTGGTGTAGTCAGAACTGTTGATTTTTTCCTGACTTGGGCGTGGCTAGGGTTTTCATGGACACATTTTTTTACATCCATTTGTAACACATGTCGGCATAATGTTTTGTTTATTTGTATAACCACTTTTTCACAGTATTGTTATCAACGAAAATAAAGGATATAACCTCAAAAACCCTTGAGTTATGTTGCATGACAGAACGTAGGAGGGTGGTCGCCGGAGACTCGGGAGACGGAACACATGCTTACATACCTAAAAGTGGTGCGATATTATGTCACAACTTGTCTTGTCTCTTTCTCTCTCACGGTTTACGACGTGAAAACCCGGAGAAAGTGATTTATCGTAAATTTGTATGATTCGGGTAAAGATATTTAGCTCTCTCTCTCCACACATATTCTTGCTCTGTCTTATATTGAAGTCTTGTCTGTGTTAATAACTATTCTTCTTTGATTCATAAAAAAATAAAGCCATTTTTTCGGCCTATGAGATTATTTATTTTATTTTACATGTATGGGTTGCATAAACGTGTACAATTGACATGCAAATAAGTAATTAAGAATTGCAACAAAATAAAATAGTTAAAAGTTTGTACACAATAGATGTAAAGGAAAAAAGTTTTTTTTAAATAATACAAAATTTAAGGTACTACTGAGTAGAAGCAAAGAAGAAAAAAAAAGATTTGTAAATATGTAATTTAGACACTGTATATAATACATTTTTCTTATATCTAAGAGATCAGCTTCATGGAATAATTGTATGGAGGGTATGTATGCCATTTTTATCCAACATTATATTTTTGTATTGATTTTTGCGTATATTCATTTCCTAACTGATGCAGTATTCAAACGTGTGCCAAACTTTGTGTGTAGATATTATGCCTCCTACATTGCATCACGTATTACTACGTAAGTGCTAAATCTGTGAGAACTAGCTTGGGATGCAGGCGAATTCTCTATACTCAATGTTTAGTATTGTTTGTTTATTACTGTCTGTAGATCTTTGTTTTATATGAAAACACCTAATTTCGAAATCAGTTTTCTTTTCCCGGTAGCGTAAAAACATCCTCATTTACTGCACAAGAGGGTTTTATTTTTTCTCCTTTGTTTCTATTTATAATTTTGTATCTTATATTAATACTAAGTACCTTATTTTTTTTTTACACTGTATTTCTTATTATGTTATATTGTATTTATAACGCCTATTTAGGTGTATTATACTACATATGTATTTACATGGCCAGCAACGGGGCGCACCTAACAGCCTAGCAGAGAAAGATGTTTCCGGCGGGAAATGATGAATTTGCCCGCGGAGACTGTTGTTAACTTTCGTGACGGAAGACACCGCTTCTCTTGTGTTTACTTACGTCAGCGTGTTTGAATTGGTGAATAAACGTGATCTACCTAACCTTAAAGAATATCAATTGATAATTAACTACTTCGTTTATTCATTATAGTTCCTAAGTTTTACATATTATATTGTTTGATTTATATTAGTTTGATCTCTGTATTCTGTTGTAACTCATGTATTTCTTTAATTTCCCTTGTCCCAGAGTGAGTGTTTATAACTCATCGGGATTGCTATATATGTTAGCAAGATATTAATGATAATACTTTTTTTTAATTATTTTAAAATTAAAAAAAAAAAAAAAAACACTACGATATCCTCGAGCAACCAGTTGCCGACCACCGCCACGTGCCACGCTCTCTGTTCTCGACACCTATATAGCGCTATAAAGAGAGTAAAGGAGTGAATGTGTGTGACTGTATCAGGAAAGTAGTATGTAGTTGGTGTAGGTAGTGTAGGCACTATGTATAGAGAAGCCGAAATGCGTGCACTGTTAAATAAACACTAATAATAAGGTGATTGATGCGCGAGATGAGAGCGGAGCTTTTATAACTTTTGTGATTTTAATGGAAGCTTTTTTAACTTGAATGGGCCACGAAAAAGGGGATCCCAATACGAACCCAAATATATATCTTCCTCTCTTCATACCAAACAAAAACACGATAGATAAGTTGGTACCTACACAACACCTGGTTACGTACTTTTTTCTAGTCTCTTTCTCTACTAAAATATTCTGTTATAATAACTTTTTATGTTTTATTTTTTTATTACACAAAATACTATTATACCATATAATATATATTATAAAATACATTTCTAATGAAGTATAAATATAAAGATAACATAAAACAAAATCAAATAAAACTAATATATCGAGGCCTAGCATGACCACCGAAGCAAGAGCTCTCAAAACATCAGCTATTTTTTTGGCGGGAGTAAAGATGCAATCTACTTAACCTAACCCAACCCAACCTTAAACAAAACAGACGTCATACAGAAGATCACATAGTTCGTGTTAATTTGAATTAACACTGGGTTTCAAAGGACCATACATTCCAGTAAGCAGATATTCACAACAATTAACTTCTAAATCAGCAGCGCCTTTAGATATCAACAGTCAATGAACCAAATAACAATGTAAATAATATGTTCGGAAATCATGTCTTAAGGCTTAGAATGGAATACAAAATGAACTAAAACTGATAAAAAGTTCTACAGAATATAAAAAAAACCCGCACTCAATTGTTCAAAATACCCGCGAAAACGTATTCTCGTGCAAACTTGGCTCTGCTGTATTTATTTAATACCATAAATTAGAAAAGTTTATTCCGATAAAATTATTTCACTTCAATTTATTTCACTGCACACAACAACTCAAAATACTATAGAATGCGGGTTTAATGTGGGTAGGCAAATTTCGGGTACTAAATGAAGAGAAATTAGATATATATATATAAGATTCTACGCCATTGGAAGGGATTCCTAATGATATTGTTTATACATTTATATAAAAATGTATTAGTAGCAAGGAGTTTAACACATTAAACCCGCGTTCTATACAAACAATAATAAAAAATGCTAAAGATAGTGATAATAAATTAAGTCATTCTGGCATATATAAACTTTCTTGTAATAATTGTCCGTCATATTATAGAGGTAAGACATCTCGAAGTGTTACATAAGAATTAGTGAATATCTAAGATGCTTAAAAAACAATAATTTTTCAGAGTTCGCCAATCACCTCATTGCTACTGATCGTACTTTTAATAGGGATACAGGGGTTAAAATTCTTCACCGTTGAGATAAAGGGAAAAAAATTAGATAACTTAGAAGCATTAAAAATTAGAAAATCATTAAATAATAAATGAAAATTTGAATAATCAAATTAATTTATCTTATAGTCCTCTCCTAGATATATTTCCAGTAAGCCGCTCTGTTATTCCCATAATCCCCTTAATTGCCCCTCCTCTTTCCCATTCCAACTCCTAAATATATATATATATATATCTCAGCATTTTGTATTTTAGGTTAATTTTAATATTGTCCTGATGATGGAAGGGTACTACCGAAACCGGAAGACATAATATTGAATAATATAGTGGTTATAAACAAAGTTTATCAGTTTTATTTATAATTATTTTTTGAAATTATATGTCATAAATCTTTCTTTAACATAAGTACATTGACTAATTTCACTCTACGGAGGTATTCTCAAGTTTAAATGATTGAATATACCCCATGATACATAAAAAAACAATTTTTTTGGTGAATAAATTTATTCCTTGATAGCACCTACTTCACATATCATACCGATTGTCGGATTGAAAAACAATTAATTGAATGTCAAGCGAGGAGCGTGAGCTGCCGCTAATCCCAGATCTCCGGTAATCTTTAATTTAGGTATTACCTCTCTCTGTGGGGTCCGCACTGTCCGCATGGTCCGCACCGTCAGAGTCGCAGCGAGCGGAGATTGGCTCCGGCGATACTGGATCGAGAAAGCAATCTACGTAACATGACATATTGTTATTACGGGCACCGATAATCACAACAGGTACATGTATGATTTAATAAAATTTAACACTAAGCATTCTCAAAATACCTACCTCTATCTGGGTATAACTTACTTTAACAATCTTCCTGTAAAACTAAAAACTATAGATAATATTCATGAATTTCAGCTTAAATTGAAAAATTACATCGAACAACTTTAACAGTCTCTAATAATTGTTATTGTTATTTTATATTTTTTTTCTTCTTTTTCCACAAAATTTGTGTCATCATTATGTACTAATATTTATTACTATAACTAATTTTACACAAATACTTTTATGTTTACTTTTACTTCTATTTTTCTCTGCTGTATTAAGTAAACACTATTTTATTATTTTGGCGTAAATTCCCTCACCAAACACAAGAACCTTGTTCTTTATGGCGAGGAACAGCTTATATTATTATTTTGAAATACACTGTGCAAAAATTGTAACAATTACCTTATATATTATTGTAAAATAACTTATATTAAATATAAAAAAAATAAAAAATACTACCGAATGATGTATCTATATGTTTAAACAGTTAAAACACTTGTACACGATCCTATGTCGCGACCATTTATTTATTTATTTATAAATTGACGGACTAAAGTCCAATTACAAAAAAGACATATAAAACACGAAATGGAAAAAAAGCAACAGAGAAAGAATAGCACATACATAATAATAAATGCAGCGATGACAAAAATAGGACAAAATAAACATAAGAGAGAACATTCAAGCCATGGTCTAGTCAAAGTTTTGGTAGAGTCGTAAAAAATGACAACAATCATTTAGACTGCTACCAAAAATTTCAAGACCATGGCTTGAGTTAACAAGTCTTGGCATTCTGGACATTGGAGAATTATACCCATAGTTAGTATAGTGATGATTGAGTCTACGGTAAAAAATGTTAAACTGGATAAGTTGCAAAAGAGAAGGTGAGTCAATAAAACAATTAATAATTTTTTAAATGAAAATTAAATCAAAGTCTTTCATGCGCTTTTCTAATGAAGACATTTTCAATAATTGTTCAATGTCATCACATGAATAATCGTCTCTTTCTCGCCCTAATCTCCATGCGCGTAGTAAAATTTAACCTAATTTTTTTTATATTTATATAAATAAATTTATATAATTTTTAATATATATATATATATATATATATAAATATTTGTATTTTTTTTATAAATGATATCTGATGTATGGCAGTGAGGCATGGAACTGGCAGAGGAAGGATGATAGTAGACTGAATGCTGTGGAAATAGGATCCTTGAGACGTATGTGCGGTAAAACCATGTATGACCGTTGTGATGGTTTTTAAACTGTGGATATCCAGAAAGAATGCAAGGCTGATGTGAGCGTAATGAATAAGATCAAGAAAGGGACGCTTAGATGTTTTGGGCATGTAGAGCGAATGAACGAAGAAAGGAGTGTGAAAAGAATATATGATACAAAAGTGAATGGAAGATGTCGAGGACACCCAAGAAAGATATGGCACGATCAAGTGAATCAAACACTTGAATCGGGTCATGTGAAAAAAGTATGTATAAGACGGTGTATGAATGTGAATGAAGCAAGGAGTGTGTGCCAAGACAAAGTTGTATGGCGGTCTGTCCTTAAAACCCAGTCAGTGAACAATCATTTTAAAATAAATTACAAATAGAAAGGATACATCAAATATAAAAATTACAAAAACTCAATCAATGATAAATAATACAAACAAAATAAGACACACAAATAGAGACAAAAAACATACACAATATAATTAGCCCAATCATTGTTACACACCTTTAAGCAAAATCAGGAAAGCATTATTTCTGAAACTGTACAAATCATCAACAAAAATATCTACATCAGCACACTCTATCCTATTATACAGTCAGCACATCTGGATAAAGTAGGCAATATTATTTCTGAATGTACTCAGGTGGAATGTTTTATAGCGTTTTAAACAGTAATAATTAGGTACATTTATTTCAGTGATTTTTATTATGAGTAATTATGATAAAGACATTTCGTAAATGCAGGCTTACTGATGCAACGAGGTTTTTCATCGTTCTCTGCTTATTCAACTTTTTTTTCAAAAGTTATTGTTTTCAATTGGTAAGTTTTTATGTTATTTTTAATTTAAGCCGGCCAAGCGAGCTTTAACATATATAAGCACATTTTATTTATTCATTATTTACGTATATACCAATGGACCATTGTCCAATAACTAAAAATAGATAACAGGAAATAAGAAAAAAGAACAACATAGAAAGAACAGCACATACATAATGAAGCAAAGAAAAAATATACATTTGAAAGAACATTCAACTCAAAGTCTTGACAAGGTTTTGGTAGAGTCGTAAAGAATGACAAATTTTTTTAGACTGATACCAAAATTTTCAAGACCATCGCTTGAGTTAACAAGTCTCGACATTCTGGACAGTGAACAATGATCCCGATAATTAGTAGAGTGATGATTGAGGGACAGCAATTCATTGTTTTTTTCAAGTCTGAGGAAAGGAATGTATTGGCAAATTATTTACAGTGATACAAATGTAAATTATTTGCTCATATGAAAAGTAAGAATGAATAGTTAATATAAGTATTGCGTACATTGTATTTGTTTGATTACATTAAATTAATATTGATTGAAGATATATGAAATTATTATTTTCTCGTATCTACATTCCGTGAAATTAAATACACCAGCTACCTCTGCGTACGTATTACCAACTACGTGCAATCTGGGTACAAACGAGTATCGAAAGACTCAGTTCTGATATTATTGTTACAACTAAATAGGATGTTGGATAGAGCAGTTCTCGTTGGTATATGAAAGGTAATAAGTAATGAGGTTCAGTAAATCAGTTATTATATACCTAAACTGATGTGTAGGCACCAGGGTCTAGATATATGCCATCTATAAAGCAGTGTGGTATGTCCCAAAAAAAGGAAAACAAAAAAAAAAACATTTCGGTCAATTTATGAAAAAAAAGTCCTTAATCTGTGGAAATTCTTCGGTACATGTACCTGCTTCACATTATCGCGGACTGATGAAAACCATGTCAAGTTAATAAAAATCGTAGTTATGTCTAAAAGTTGGTACAGCAGGTAAGTATGAGACAATGTATATGCTAAGACAGACTTGCGTGGCAGTCTCTCTTATCTGTATACTGTATAAGAGATGTTCATGATGGTTTAAAAAGGTGTGCTTTTTGTTTGACTAAACATATGTTGTGTTATACTGTTGGATCCGAAGCTGCAATGAAACACCAAGTGTGTTTCTAGCTTTAGATGAATTTGTAGTAGACGGTAAACGATAAACTAAACTACTTGATGGGAGTGTATAATTGTAGCTTGTGGAAAGATTATGGAATGAAGGAAAAATGGGAAACCATTCACTTACCGATGTAGTTGAAGTTGAAGTTCTTTTTAAAAAAAATACATAAAAAAACGAATCACAAAAACACCAATCTTATTTTAGTCTTTTTATTTTTTAACACCACATTTATTTTATATTTTTTGGAGATCGAACAACAAGCCGACGAAACAGCGTAAACGAACGAGCAACACGTTTTTTCACAAAACAAAGATAATGGAATGAAGAAAAAATGGGAAACCATTCACTCACCAATCTAATTGTAGTCGAGCGTTCTTGAAGTCTTCTTACCCAATTATATTACCAACGAAACGAATACACCACACTTATTGTATATTATTTGAAGATCAAAACCACAAATCGACAAACAAGGGAAACGAAAAACGAGCCAACACGTTTTTTTCACATCAAAACTCTTCTGTTTGATTGTCAATTGTTTTGAACACGGTGTTGTCGAATACGAAATTCGATACAGCGAAATGGTTGGATACAGTAGGGACTTGCCTTGGTGAAAAAACATCAAGGTAAGGACCTAACAAATTATCACTTTGAAATTCAACATGTACACTTACCATGGTTTTACACTAAGTGAGCAACATAAAAATAAAAAAAAACAAAATGATATTTAATTCAGATATAGTATAATTTTGTGGTTATCATAACGATTAATGCTTGGACCACCCGCGGCCGCATTAATCGAATTCCTCATCCAGGCATTGTGTGAGGCTATCGTTTCACAGGGGATTATGGCCTCAAACGCCATATCAAATCTCCTTTCATTTTCCGCATCGGTGATTCAGTCATGTGAAATCTGCTAAGTATGTGGATTATTTTCTTTGGTGATAGGAGGACAAAAACATAATTAGTTATCAAAATGGACAGAATGTTAGACTCTCTTGACAGGCTCCGTGGTCGAGTGGTAAGTCACTCGACTACGAATCCAGAGATCGCGGGTTCAAGCCCGTCGTGCGCAAATAACTTTTATTATAATTAATATGTGTCATAACACATTTAATTTTATAGATAATAATATATAGTATATTTGCGGCACGTTCCAGAGTGGTGGATACATTAAGTTTTGGCCTGGTGAAAGACCAACATTCAGAATCGAAACGTTGCTTGAAGTGGCTTTAGTTGTGTTTGGTGACCAGATCTGAATAGCTGCGTACCTTCCCTCCCCTCTACTTTCAGCCTCACAACATACCCATATTTAAAATGTCAAAGTCCCACTGTTTCCAGATGGTTGGGAGTAGTCGGAACTCTTGTGCGATATTCTCTATAAAATACATTTAATATATAAAATATTTATATATATACTCGTTTTATACATGGCCTGTTTAAAAGAAAAGGTGAATTTTGAATTTTCGCGGGTTGTGTACATTCGATTATGGATTTTTGTTTTTATGTTGGTACACATATGTTAGCATTATCAGCCATTTTGGATTAGTGGTTTGTTTTTGACAACTGGAAAGGTAAGTACCGTTTTTGTGTGTTCTTCGATTTTTACTTTTGAAAAAAATGGATCAAAGAATAAAATCCATGATTTGTTTTTCCACAACTCCAGGACGCTCATCGTCATTAACATCTTCTCGGCCTTCTGAAAAGTGTTTATAAGTGGTACAAGCGTACCACTGGTATATATATATTTTATTTTTTTAAAGGAAGACAAACATTCCCGGGTTACAATAATATTTGAAAAATTCCATCATAATAAGCGGAAGATGTTGCTCGAATCCGAAGCGTTTTTTCCACTCTGGCAATAACCGGTCTTTGATGGTACCAATTTTACTGTTCTATGGGCATCTTCAGACTGGTATATTGCAGATATGTGGGTATTCACAATTGTTTTCACCGATAATGTACCAGAAATTTCATGTGTACTTACCAAGAACTGTGTAATTTTTAAACCATCTTTGTATTATTTGAAGTAATTATATGGTAATTGCCGTCATATGTAGATATTTATTGCACACCCGTTCTTGGGTGGGTTTAAAACACTTCCCATTCAAATAAAACTATTTTTTAATTCTCAAACAAGTGTAGGTTGTTCAAACCGGTTTCCTATATTATCACATTGTTTCTAAAAAAAAGCCATTACAATTCATAGTCATATTCTTAATAATCAGGTAAATTTGTCCAGTAGTCCAATATTAGGTATATTTCCTGTAAACTCAAAAAAATTATTATTATTCTTTAATCACCTTCTCAGTTGACGTTTTGTCTCTTTCAATTCATATTATTTATCTATATTCAGTCTCTATTTATCTCGATTAAATAAAAAGAAATTTTTAACTTTATTCCACTTTTTTATTTTTTGACTGGACCGGTTTCAACCTATAACGGCCATCTTCAGACTAGTTAGACTCTTTCTCTCGGTTCCTTTGTTATAATTCAAATGCTATTGTCCTCTTTTATCATTGTTTTGTTATTTTATTTTATGTTTTGTTCTCCCTCTGTATTTATATAACCGCACACTTTGCATTTTTTGTTTAGTTAAATTTTGTACCCTAATGATGCTTAGGCTAAGCAAAACCGGTCGGTTAATAAAAAATAATATAATATCCGTGGTAGTGTACAAAGTTTTTTTTCATTTCTTTACCGTGTTTTAATTTGCTAGCAGAACAATAATATATCTCATTTATGATTGGTGGTCTTTCACCAGGGCGATATTTGGAGTATCTACCACTCTAGAACGTGCTGCAAATAAATTTTACATTATTTTATATGAATTAAATCGTGCACGTTAAGGTTATTGGCGCACGCCGGGTTTGAACCCGCGACCTTTTGATTCGTAGTCGAGCGTCTTACCA
Organism: Drusus annulatus; assembly: GCA_022651775.1. Lineage (NCBI taxonomy): Eukaryota > Metazoa > Arthropoda > Insecta > Trichoptera > Limnephilidae > Drusus > Drusus annulatus. Next base: position 733,010 of record JAGWCC010000072.1, read on the forward strand.
CTCGACTGTGGAGGCCGAGTATGAGATATAATATATTATATACTGACATAACAGTAATTTGTAAGATGAAAGCAATCGACATTGAGTAAACTCCACTTGGCTGAATACATCATGAAGATTAAGATTACCTCTGCTTTGCAGTGAGACCACCTCAGACAATATACCTACAGCCTACAGCAACACCTTCTAACAACATAAATAAAACAGGAGATATCTATATCCTCATCAATCTCGAATTGCAGTTGATTGATATTAAACCTTAGTCTTTATACATCTCCCACTTCCTTGTTCTTAATTTTCTTCGCAAACCTTTGAGGAACGCCTCAGGAGAAACTTACCATCATTTCAACTTAAAAGAAATATTGCATAAAATGATGGCTGTAAAGCTAAGGTCAGAATCCGGAAAGATTATGCTTTAGCGAATATACTTGTATTAATAGTTGCTACATGAAATTTAACACGTTTTTTTGAACAGTTGAAAAGTGTGGATGAACAATATATATATATATATATTTTTATAATATATATATATATATTTTTTTTTTAAATAAAATATGCGAAAAACATTTAGCGCTGAAAAGAGTTGCGTTTTCCAATAATTTTCACAGAAAAAGCTGAGCAATCTTTATGGCGCCACGATTCGATAGATTCGTCTGCTTCAGCAAACAGACCAGCCGGTAATAATAATAATATTTGGACGATTCGTACAGCGCCGTTTTTGTGAAAAAACACCTCAAAGGCGCTGTACAGATCTTACTTTCTATCATTACATATTAATTCCTAGTTTAAATAAGAAAATATACAGGAACATACTTACCTGGCAGGTCCCATCAGATAGACACAATTATTAACTTAAAATTATGATTATTATTTTAATTTTAATTTTTTTTTTTCCGATTTAGCGCATGGGAGCGAAATTAAAAGAATGGACTTTTGGAAATTGTCATACAGTAGAGGAATTTTAAAGAAGTAATTTGTGAAATATCCTACTTCTTTGGCGAAAAATAAAAAGAAAGACTAAAACACATCAGGCAGCTGCGAAAGCGCCACGACATACGGTACAGACGTGTACTCTGTGCTTTAACCTCACGACGAATTAAAAAATCAAATTCTTAGTAAAATCTTTTTTTTTTACTACTCTATCGCCCTGGTGAAAGACCACCATTCAGAATCGAAACGCTGCTTGAAATGTATTTATCCGTGTTTGGTGACCAGATCTGAATACCCAGGTACTTCCTAACGTTTGTCTTACCATCTCCTTGCCCTTCCCACTACATTCAGCCCCACAACATACTCCGATTGGGGATGCCATAGTGTCACTGGCTCCAGACGGTTGGGAGCTGTTGAGAGTCTTGTATCGTTTTCACTATGAAAAAAGTATCATTATTTATTTATTTACGCCTGATTTAGGATTTATCTACATTTAACAAAAAACAAAAAAATATCTATACAGTACGCATAAAAACTATAATTTGTAAATATAACTTCAAATAAAAATATATCATAAACAGAAAGTAAATAAAAATAAATGGCATTGAAACATTAAAATATTTTGAAGTAAAGAAAAACTTGGTTTTAAGTGGTTATTTTTAAATGATCAACATAAAATTCAAAGCATGTTTTTTAGCAATTTCTTTATAGCCAATAAGTTAGAATAACATAATAAACTAATTAACATAAAAAACAATGATATAAGTTCTAACCAGAGCTCAGTAATCTATTCAATTCTAATTCTACTTGCCGAAACTAATTTATCTAATATATCGTCGCCGAAAAGGCATAAGAGCTGAAGCGCCATTTTGAAAAGTTTACAACAGAGCGTGTAAAAGTTTTTATTTTGTTTTACAGTAAAATTCATAAGTCTTCAGACCTGGTTGAATTTAAAAAAAAAAAATAAAACTTAGGTAACTCAATGCTCTCACTGAGTTACCTAAAGTGACAAAAAGCTAAAAAAAGTCCCAAACTTGTGTCGTTTGAGTCAAGCCTTCTCCCAAATGGTGAATATTTTCGATGGCTAAAGCATCACAAAAGACTTCGGAATCAAACGAGAGTCTGATTAAAATTGCATATTTAACTAATTTTTGGCCAAAGTGTCGCTTAAGCGCTTTTTGCCTTTCCAGCGAAAATATGTTTATATTTCGTTATTGATGTGAGCGTAATGGATTGGCTCAAGAAAGGGACGCATAGATGGTTTAAGCATGTAGAGCGAATGAACGAAGAAAGGAGTGAAAAGAATATATGATGCGAAAGTGAATGCAAGAAGAAGTCGAGGACGCTCGAGAAAGACATGGCACGATCAAATAAATCAAAAACTTGAATCGAATCATGTGAAGAGTCATAGAATAACAGAAGAGTGTGTATGAGACGATGTATGAATGTGAATGAAGCAAGGAGTGTGTGCCAAGACAGAGTTATATGGCAGTCCGTCATATCTGCCTACCCCTGCGGAGAAACGGCGTGATAGTTAGTTAGTTAGTAAGTTATGTGTTGAATATGTCGACAACATCTTTATAATTATTACATTTTCGTAGAAAGCAATCGCTTTGTGGTTTGACACATTTAAAGAAATGAAAAAATAACTTTGTGTCTTTCCCTCTGTTCTTGTGTTATCATTGGAATGTTATTTTATTGTTTTCTCATTGTTATCTTTTTTATTTTATATTTTGTTCTCCCTATGTATGTATATATAACCGCACACTTTGATTATTTTGTTTAGTTTAATTTTGTACCCTGATGATGCTTAAGCTAAGCGAAACCGGTCGATCATAAAAATTAAAATAATACACAAATTTATTTTATCATTTATTTATAATTATTACCTAAATTCTGTATACGGTGAACGGAATGTACAATTATGATACCGTATTAGAGTCGTTACAATACTAAGGTAAATTATGCACAAAAAAAATAATTAAAAAACATTATCAATTCATCTTCCACTAATCCCCGTCTTTGTTCAGGGTTATGGAGATCTGGACCAACGGACTGAGGCGGACTTCGCGTGTCGTGAGGCTAGGGATAAGCGAGGCACGATCCGCTAGCAGGGATAACACGAGGAAATTCATATCCGACATTTAGTGATGTTTAATGACCCTTAAGAGGCCCACACTTGATTGGCGCTTTGACGACAGCCTGATAACCGTTAATATTCTCATAAATAATCAAATTTACTTTTGAGTGGTCCCCGTATGAGTAGGCAGATGCCTGTGGTGAAATCTATACACCCATTAAGGAGGTAATGACGAACTCCACGACGTATCTTTCTCTTCGATTTGTTAAACGAGTCCATCTGTCACGTTCAAGTCTCCGATACGATGACAGCCTTCGTAGTCGGGTGGTAAGACGCTCGACTACGAATCCAGAGGTCGCGGGTTCGAATTACGGCGTTGTTATTATGTATCACGATAAATTCGATAAATTGCGATTTTGAATTTTCGGGCTAATTAAAATTTATTGATTATGGGGTCATTTTTTTTATTTACTGGCCTCCCTGAAAACCAAAAAGTAGCGGTGAGCGGATGCCAGGCCCAACTGCAACGCGTTTTCAGTTAGTTAAGATGGGACCGCAAATCAAGGCTGGAGGTAGGTGAACCGAGTCAAAACAGTGTTTGCCGCCTAGTGTGAAATGAATTGTAAAATCAACTAAGATTAAGAGTGATAATCGGGCGCCGGGAGTAAGACAAGAGACGCTACGATCCCCGCAGCAGACATCGATGAGCGAATTAGCTCGATTTTTTGGCTGGCACCCACCGCAGCTGCGGGGCTGGACTTTAGGGCGATTCCAGTATCGGTGATAAAAAAACAACTTGTTATAATAGTTTGTCTCCACGAGTATTTAATTCTCACGTACTCCACCAAGTTAATCAGGCTTTTCCTGAGGGATAAGTGAGTGATAACCTAATAAATCGTTGAGTTTTGTCAATTTATTTTACGTATCAAAACGTGTGAGGGGAGTCAACGGAGACGCGGGATACGAAGAACATTCTAACAATGCTTTAAAGCGGTGTGATAATTTGGGATATTTTGTTGTCTCTTTCTTTCTCATGGTGTACGACGCGAAAACCCGGAGAAAGTGATTTATCCCATATTTGTATAGGTTGGGTAAAAAGAATTAGGTATCTCTCAATATATTGTTACTTCGAGAATATAACAGTAGTTACAGATTCCACTGTTTGTTTGAATATACCTAAGCAACTGAAGGGAGTGAAGATCTACTAGATGTGGTAGTAACCTGCATGTCGTTTCGGCTGGAGATATTATTATTCTAGCTGAAGAGGGGCATTAGGGGTGAGGGGGACTGGTTGGGGGAAGGAAAGTGCAGGCGAAATCTGAGACGGCGGGGGAAGGGGGTGCTTTATTCTTGAAGGGGAAAATGCGAAAAAAATCTTGGGGTAGAGTTATTTTCACATCCAATGTAAGGGCGTCTCGTGGGTTACGCAAACATAAATTGAAATTTTTTTTTTTTTAATTTTCATCATGGGGAGTATTATTAAAAAAATAATTTTACGTCTTTTGTCCATATATGTACCTACCTAACTCAAATAAGTTTTCAGTTTGATTATTTTTTTGGTTTGCTCTATATTATGCGTACTTTTACTCGTAACCGTTGATTCACCATTTTGCTTTTGGAAGACAACACAGCTGTTAAGTGTAATTTTTTAATTCTTTTATTTTATTTTATTAACGCCTTAAAGGCTTTTACATAAAATACATTTGGTTAAATAAAAAAGTACAATAAATGTGTAGAACACAACATTACAGCAAGAGTTAAAAAAAAGATTGGATGTAAATCATTTATAAATTTTATGTAAAACTAAATCATAGTTTATTTTACAAAATAGCGTAATACGTATATAATACAAAGCATGATAAATTTCAAAGAAGTTAGTAAGTAAAGTGTAAGTATGTTATTGCAGTGTAATGTAGTTACAATTAGTTATATTATTGTTGAAGATTTGAAAAAAGAATATAGTTCATGGCATAATAACAATAACAATAGTATACCCTTGGAGAAACAATGTATAGAGAGAGAGCTATTTTTTTTTACCCAACCGATACAAACTTGCGATAAATCACTTTCTCCGGGTTTTTACGTCGTACACCATGAGAGAGAAAGAGACATCAAATATAATACTCCGCTTCTACGTACTGTCACAATGATCTTGGGCCCCTGGATCACGGCGGGACTCCGCCCACATTTTTTATTATGCCACTAAACTTGACACAGCTAAACGGTTTTTTAGGTTAGATGCTATATTTTTGTTGATATCAACACTGTGAAAAGTGGTTATACGAATAAATAAAAACATTATGTCGATATGTGATATGAATGGATGTATAAATACCCTAGCCTTGGTCTTAACCACGCCCAGGTCCGCCGAGTCAGATAAAAATCATCAAAAACTGACTACACTGCCTTGGATTGATACCACTCTATATACTCTAAGAGTATAACTATAAAATTTGTGAGTAGGTACTGTGTAAATAGTAAATTACAGCGAAATGGGAAGTATTTTTATTTTCACATAGCAATTATAACTATAAAAGGTGCAAATAAATAACAATAACTTTATAGTTCTATTGAAAACATTCAAATAAGATAAATTTAAATTTAGAAACAGTGTTGTAACGGTAAACATTTATTGAACCACATTTATTACCTAGTCTATGCAGCCATTGAATGAGCGAATTATCAAAATAATTGTTTGTAGACGAAGACACATAATACAGAGCCGCATGTCGTGTATCACGGGTAATAAGGCTCGCAAGGTAATAAGGCTCGTTCGATCCGGGGCGTCCAATCTGCTATTATAAAGATGCATATTAAATCGCTCACTGTGCGTCTTGATGATAAATCAGTTATAGTGAATACCACACAAGAGTCCCGATTGCTCCTAACCGTCTGGAGCCAGTGACACTATAGCATCCCCAATTGACGGCCTGCATGATCGAGTGGTAAGACGCTCGACTACGAATCCAGAGGTCTCGGGTTCGAACCCGGCGTGCGCAAATAACTTTTATTCGATTAATATGTGTCATAACACATTTCATTGATATAAAATAAAATATAATATAATTGCGGCACGTTCCAGAGTGGTCGATACTTCAAGTATCGCCCTGGTGAAATACCATTCAGAATTGAAACGTTGCTTGAAATGGCTTTAACCGTGTTTTGTGACCAGATCTGAATAGCCAGATACTTCTCATCTTCCCCTTCCTCATCTCCTTTTTCTCCCAACTACCTTTACCCTCACAACATAACCCTATTGGGGATGCCATAGTCTCACTGGCTCTAGACGGTTGTGAGCAGTTGAGACTCTTGTGCGGTATTCACGTAAAAAAAAAAAAAAAATGGGGTATGTTGTGAGGCTTAAGGTAGTAGGGAGGGGATGGAGAAGAGGAAGAGAAAGTTTGTGAAATACCTGGCTATTCAGACCTGGTCATCAAACACAGCTAAAGTCATCCATTTTTTTAAAGTAAAAAATCGAATTAATCCAAAATGGCTGATAATGCTAACATATGATAAACATATGTGTACCAACATAACAAAAAAAAATCGGTAATCGAATTTACCACAGCCCGCGAAAATTCAAAATTCACCTTTTCTTTTGAACAGGCCGTATGTAATGTTTTATACCAGTGAAATTTCATTGTTGATTTAAAGGATTTGTTTCGTACAGGTAAATCTTTTCAAACTATTATTTATTACTTTAATTAAATTATAAATTTAAATATCTATGATAGAGATGTTGAATCAAGTATTTTATTAAAATCGATTATCTTTTTAAATAAAAATGATACATGCAATTGTAATGAAAGTTGTCTTAATAATTAACCTGGTTTTATAGGCATCTACCAATTTAAAATTGCAGAAAAAATATTCTCCCGAGTGAGCGCCGCCCTTCTCCGATAGCGTGTGGGGTGAATCCTCGTCCTTACTGCCTCCCCCTGCGCCCCCCACGGATTAACAACAGCACTTAGCGCTAAGAGCCACCACCCCCCCACCGAATACCCCCCCAACACCACCCACACCCAACACCCACTCGGCCATTCGAGTGTAAGCATAGAACACGTATTCATGTAAATTACAACTACCGACTACACTCTCTGGTCTCCTGGTCTCTTAACGCAGCGTGTAGGTACTATAGAGCCACCAGCACTCAAACCAGAATTTTCACCACGGGCCATATCTTGGTTGTCCGAGTATTTACAGGGAAACTAGGACTTCATGTGAAATGCGAATCTTTTTAACCCTTTACCGCATACTGTTCCAAATTTGGAACATAAGAATGTAACCATCATTAAGGGCTATGTGGGCCATAAATGTATTTTATTTTCAGCTAAATCCTTACTGTGAGCTCTGCACTATCATAAATCGAACAGTGCTTCCAGTTACGAGCTTTTTAGTAACAACAATCGCGTCAGTTAGTTGTCATTTCGGCCATATCGTGAACGAGCGTGGTTGTGATTGTTCAGTGTGTGAAATATTTTGTAATGTTTTAGAAGTAATAATATATATTATGATATTATTTTTTCTACTCCTTGGCGTGGTTGGTAAACCTTTAATGCATAGTGTGACAAATTTGGGAATATTGTATTCATTTGACATATTGCATGTATTTCCAAATATAGAAAAAAACATTTTTGATAAATATTTTGCAATTCTTGAATAAAAAAATATTTTTTTACGTGATTCTAAATACATTTCCAAACAAATATATTTTTTCTAGAAGGATTAAAAAATCCATGCAGTGAAGGGAAAATATTTTATTTTTATTTATTATTGTACAGCAGATATTAAAACCAATTACAGTACAATGGAAAACAACAAAAATACATATTATACAATTAAAACATTTATTCACGTAAATTTTCGGTAAACATATCTATACATATACTCGTACATGATTTATTTAATACAATTATACCTCTTGTGATGCTATACTGTGCGAAAAAATCTATACGACCATAGGGGTTTGCTAAACATGGCATGGTTTCTGTTGCGGCAGTATTTCTCAGGCACGAATAAGTAGTAGCATGTCAATAGGTACAAGAGTTTGAGGTCGACCGCAAAAATAAGCATGAGCTGTGACGTGCGCAATCCTGTATGTCGTCTATCAGAATAAAGAACAATAGGGGACCAAGATTTGAGCCTTGTGGAATACCTGACAGAGCTGCGAAATTATCGGAATCATATCCATTTATTGATACGTCCTGGATTTTATCTTTTAGATATAATGAAATAATCTCAATGATGATTGATTGTGTCCCTTCTCAATAGTTAAACATATATAATCACCTGACAATCACGTATGGTCGTATTACAAATGTTAAGATCCAGAAATAATGTAAAGCTAAATAAGATAAGCTTAGATGATTTGAACATGTAAAGCGAATGAACGGAGAAAGGAGCACCAGAAAAATCTATGAAGCGAAAGGAAGGGAATGGTAGAAGAAATCGGAGACGCCCAAGGAAAATAAAGCACAATCAAGTGAATAAAATACTTCAGTCGGGTCGTGTTAAAAGCCAGAATAACAGTAAACGTTTGATGGCATGGCTATGAATGAAGCAAAAAGTGAGTGCCAAGACAGAGTTGTGTAACTCTTTGTCAACCCCTTCGGAAAAAGGCGAGACGATTAGTTTGTTGTATTTGTTTATTGTTCAATTGAATTAAATTTAATATTATGTTATTTAGTTCGGCTATTTTTAGTAAATTTTACCACAGAAAAGTCCCAACTGCACCCAAACGTTTAGAGCCAGTGAGACTGTGGCATTCCAAATTAGGGTATGTTGTGAGATCGAAGGTAGCGGGGAAAGGAAGAAGATGGGGAAGAGAAAGGTTAGGAAGTACCTGGCTATCCAAATCTGATCACAAACACGGCTAAAGCCAATTTAAGCAACGTTTTGATTCTGAGTGGTAGTATTTCACCAGGGTGATACTTAAAATATCTACAACTCTGAAACGTATCGCAAATATGCGGTATATTATTTTTTTATATTAATCAAATATGAAATAACGCATGTTTATTCAATAAAATGTAATTACGCATTTTTGTGGGTTTGAACCCGTGATCTCTGGATTCGTAGTCGAGCGTCTTGCCACTCGACCACGAAGACCGTCAGAATAAAATAAAAGTTCTCGATGTTCGGCGGAGTAAATTGCTATCGCTTCACTCACTTAAATGCTAGAAAAACGAGACAGAAATTCGAGAAAACTTTTTCTAAATCTAAATTATCTCCACAAGAATGACTTTGCACAAAGAGAATTTTAAAATCTGCATTCCATTCTTCGGCAGACGTAATGACTCTAACTTCAGGGAGGAGGGGGGGCGATTTATTCCTTTCCGTTTCCATAAAAATGAGGCGGAAATGGTTTAACGCCTCATCGGAAGTCCATTCTAGGGTTTAAAAACTATTTCCGGTTTTTGAAGCACGATGAAATGCGAATATCTGAAAGAACATTACGAGGCGAAACTTTAAATTGATGTGTTTTATTTCCTCGAACGGAAACTGAATCAATACCTATCCAAAATAACGTAGTAAACATTTAAAAAAAAATTACAGAGGATCGACTACGAACCAAGACGTAGCGGGTTCAAATCCGGCGTGCGCAAATATGTATTTTATTTTATTAATATGTGTCATAACACATTTAATCAATGCAAGTAAATATAGAGGATAATTGCGGCACGTTTCAGAGTGGTAGATACTCTAATTATCGCCTTGGTGAAAGATCACTATTCAGAATTGAAACGTTGCTTTAAATGGCTTTAGTCGTGTTTGGTGACCAGATTTGAATAACCAGGTACTTCAGGACCTTCCTCTTCCATTTATCCTTCTCTTCCGTATTACTTTCAGCCTCACAACATACCCTAATCGGAGATGCCATAGTCTCACTTGCTCCAGACGGTTGGGAGCAGTTGGGCCTCTTGTGAGGTATTCATTTTAAAAAATGATCAACGACTGGAATAATCCACCAGAAAAAAAAATCAGGGGCTATGTATTTTTTGGAAATGCTGTGTATTATTGAATTAAATGAAGGAAGGAACCTAAGTTTCAAAGGGACACATTTTTTTATGATGAAGAAGGTACAAAAGTTTTAATCCTAATTATTATTAATTACCCCCAAGCGCCTGGAGCCAGTAGGATCATGGCGTCCCCATTAGGGGTATGTTGTGAGGCTGAAGGTTAGAAGGAGAACAAGATAATAATTTATGTACACTAGGTCTGTCTCGACACAGGACTATTCTAGTGAGACAGACATGGACAAACCCATGTTTTTTTATTTTTTATATTTTAACGAGAATAAAAAAAATATGTAAAAAATACATATATAAAAGATGTGAAGAGGAAGGTTGAGAAGTATCTGGATATTCACTCTATTCATATCTGGTCACCAAACACGGCCAAAGTTATTTCAAGCAACGTTTTGATTCAGAATGGTGGTATTTTACTAAATATTTGAAATGGAATATAAATTTAAAGAAATGATAAAATAACTTCAACCGGTTTCGCTTAGCCTAAGCATCATCATGGTAAAAATTAAACTCAACAAAAAATACAAAGTGTGCGGTTATATATATTCGTACACACAGAGGGAGAACAAATTATAAAATAAAATAACAAAATAATGAGAAAACAATAGAATAACATTTACATTGTAAAAAAGAAACAGGGATAAAGAGACAGATAATATGAATTGAAAGAGACAAAACGTCAACTGAGAAAATGATAAAAGAATAATGATAAATTTTATGAGTTTACATGAAACATACCTAATATTGGACTACTGGACAAACTTACCTGATTATTAAGAAAAGGACAGTTCATTTTAATTTTGATTCTTAAAAAAAGTTATTTTTTCATTTCTTTAAATATGCCAAACCACAAAATGATTGCTTTCTACTAAAATAATTTAAAAAAAATTCGGTCGTAAAAATTAAAATAATATCCGTGGTCCTATACAAAGTTATTTTTTAACTTCTTTCAATATGTTTAACCACAAAGTGATTGCTTTCTACGAAAATACACTATAAATTACCAGTTATAAACTTTGTTTGTTACATCAGTTTGTAATGTTGTCAACTCGGACAATAATATACAAGAGGGAGCGCTGCTGTAGTCAGGTTTGATGAGTTTTGCCGGACTCGTCTAGGCCTAGGCGTGGCTAGGACTAAGGTATTTATACGCCCATTCATAGCACATGTCGTCTGATATTTTTGTTTATTCGTATAACCACTATTTCACAATATTGTTATAAACAAAAATATAGCATGGAACCTGATAAACCGCTGAGTTATGTTCATTTATTTCGCGTATCAAAACATGTGGGCGGAGTCAACGGAGACGCGGGACACGAAGAACATTCTAACAATACTTTAAAGCGGTGTGATAATTAGGGATTTTTTTCGTCTCTTTCTTTCTCACAGTGTACGACGTAAAAACTTGGAGGAAGTGATTCATCCCGAATTTGTTTATGGGTTGAGTAAATAGAATTGGCTCTCTCTCCATATATTGTTACTCCAAGGTTGTCAATCCTTTTTTTTAAGACACATGTAAGGGAAACTTGACACCTAGCACAATATATTACTTTGGATATAAATATTAATCATGTGTAAACATAAATAAAATCAGATAATTTTAGCGTTCCATCCAGGATACCCCCTTTAAAACAACATCCTCCGGGAAATTCGAACCCGCAACCCGCGCCAGTGTTGCAGGCGTATTACCGTCCCGCAATCATAATAATAGTTGGTACACAAATAATACTGTTATGACAAATTCGGAAATTCGAGATTCATTTGTGGAACACACGGGATACGGTTTGAACGAGCAAGCATTTAGGCATTTTTTTCAAAATCCAACCAGATACTGAAGATTTATGAATTTTATTGTAAAACAAAAAAAACTTTAAAGTCCTCAGTCGCAGCGTGCCTTGTTCTTCATCACTTTGAATTTTAATTAAAAAAAAAAAACAAATATCTTATTTTAGTAGACACCACTTTACTATAACTTGTTTATTTTTTTTATTTGGGAGACCAACAGTTTACATACAAACTAGGTAAAATATTATATGGGTAGTATTAATATGACCATTTATACGTTTCCACTTGGGTATTTGTGTATACAGGTATACTGATACTGTAAGAAAGTGAATCTAATTAAAAAAAAAAAATAGAAATAGAACAATAATAAAATAAAAAGCATACATTTAAAAATTTCATATCAGTATGTATGAAAAGGAAGGACATGAGGGGGATCAATCTAGATGAAGTAAATATGTATAATGATATGTGTGAATTCAAAGTTTTGTATTTAAATATAAAGAAAGAAAGTTAAAGTTGAAAGGTTGGTGGTACCGTGGGATGAATAGTTATTGTGTTCAAAAGTTAGTAAGTCGGTTAGTCGCTGAGAGTATTGACAATTTATATCTGCTGTATAGTAACCTCATGTGCTTTGTTCTATTATTGTGAAATGAATAAATGTTTTTCTTACTAGATGTGTGACAAAAAAAATTGCATACAACTAAATAAAAATACAAAACAAAAATTGGCCTGTCCGACTGCTAGTCAAGTGCCACAACCTACAAGGTAACCTTAGATGAATTAAATAATGTTGATACGTTACTGAGACAGCGCGCCTGGTCGCACTAAACCAAGTCAACGAGACATACCTTCGAAACACGCTTCACATGGCTATCTCTTCCGCACACACATATTCTATGAGTGGCTATCCTTTTCATACGCGGGTGAAACATTTAGTGGTGCAACATAAGTGGTGCTTCACTTTTCGTAAGATTTGTATGAATATGACGTGTCTTGTATTTTATGTCTATGAACGTAACACGTGGCGCCAGACGCAGGTAAAATGTTCTTTGGAACAGAAGATTGCTACCAACTCGTATCAAGTATAAGACGAGAGGCGCGGGTTTTTGTTACGCGCTGCCGGCCGGGAACTAATGGTTCAATTGCCGTCCATAGTTGGTACGTTTTTTTCATTTTATATCATATCGTCGCTGGAAGAGCAAAAGGGCTTAAGCGACACTTTGGTCGAAAATGAGTTAAATATGCAGTTTTGATCAGTTATTTTTTCTGCATCAACTGCTCTGACTCTCGTTTGATGCTGAAGACTTTTGTGGCGCTTAAGCCATCTAAAATATATTTACCATTTGGGAGAAGGCTTGAATCAAGCGACACAAGTTTGGGACTTTTTTTAGCTTTTTGTCGCTTCAGGTAACTTAGCGAGAGCATTAAGTGACCTGATTATTATTTTTTTTCAAAATCCAACCAGGAACTGAAGATTCATGAATTTTATTGTAAACCAAAAAAAAACTTTAAAGTGCTCTGGTGTTAGCTTCCCAAAATGGCGCTTCAGCCCTTTTGTCTTTCCGACGACGACATATGTTTTGGTGTCTAAAGCCATTTTCAGCTGCATTCAGTGTTATATCTTCGAACAACTGCAACTTATACTACTCGTATAAGATATTTTAAAAAAAATGAAGAAAAAAAATTGTAGCCGGATGAAGCTTAGGCTAAGCGAAACCGGCCGGTCAAAAGAATTAAAATAATACCCATGGTCTTATACAAAGATTTTTTTTCATTTATTTAAATATGTCAAACTACAAAGATATTGCTTTCTACGAAAATATTTTTAATGGTAAAAATAAGCATTTTAATTAATATCGCCAAAAGCAGTGAATTTTATTGATTTGGCCACCAACGGTTTATAAAAATTAACATTGCTAGGTCAAAATAAACGTTTTAATGTAATTTAATATGCTTTCTTCCTTAAGCTGGAGCCGAAAAAAGTTTTTCGTCAGCTAAACCCTGTTGCCAGATGACGGGATGTGTCATAATGGCGTCTGACAGGAGACGTCAAAGTGACACGTAACGGGCCGTCAGCGCCGCATTTGTTTGGACAAAATGTTGTATTTCCATACCGTCGTCATGGGTGGTGTACTCGTATGACACAGTCTTTCGGACCACCGTGTTTGACTTTACTAAAACACGATTTAATAACTTTTTGCCGATATTTAACAAAACCTTATAAGTACTGGTATCCCCAAACGCGTTGAATCCCCAAGACGACCTCTATGGTCGAGTGGTAAGACCTTGGAGTAACAATGTATGGAGAGAGCTAATTATTTTTACCCAATCTATACAAACTTGCGATAAATCACTTTCTCCGGGTTTTTACGTCGTACACCATGAGGGAGAAAGAGACAACAAATATAATACACCGCTTCTATGTACTGTCAAATTGTACTGTCTTAAATTAAGTACTGACTATGTACTGTCGAAAATTAACATACAGTCGAACTTGGTTATAACGACCACGAAGGGACCAACCAAAGTTGCTCCTTATAGCCATTACTTGTTATAAACGTAGGTAATTAAAAAAGTACGTACCTACTAATATCGATATATACGCCCAGGGTATGAAAGCTTGCATATTATTAAATGTATTATTTTTAAGAAATAGGGAAAACCAGATACAAATTAGACATAGATTACAATCGAATTCGTAAAAAGGGAAAAGAATTGCAAAGAAAAAAAATCGTATGACTTTTATTTTAAACGACACTTTTGTATGGTGTTCGATAGTACTGGATAGAAATGTTTCTTAGAGCGACAACTATCAGGGATTATAAACCCTCCTTAACGTGATTTGCGAAAAGTCCGCCGTCGTGTCGGACGGGCGGCTTTCTTTGGCTTATTTATGACATTGTGCGACTGTTTCGAGATTTGGGTTTTTTTCTCATACCCAGTCGCACTGAGTTGACAATATTATTTGAACGTTATATCAGTGAAGCGATCGCATTACGACCTCACACGATTGTATGAAAATAAGCCCGAACCAACATAGCATTATAGCCGTGACCTCGCTATTACCGTGATCGCTATAACCAAGTTCGACTGTATTTACATTTACAAAAATATGTAATGGTTGTTGCCCATGCTGTCGAACGTAAGGTAAAACAAGGAATAAGCAGTAGAACTAAGTATGGGACTTGGAGTGAGTGAATAAAACTTTAGTGAAGCAAATTGACGTTATTGTGGGTATCATAATTTTAAAAGGTGAGTCTCTAGTTTTGCTCAGAACTCAGTTGAGCTGACGATCTTTCGTAAATGTGAAGGGAGGTTATTCCAAGCTGTGGGGCCTGCTACGGCAAAAGCTCGGTCTCCGAAATTGGTGTTGGGATTGCGTTTAGGTACAGTGAGTCAACCTATGGCTGTTGAAGAGGCTGATCGAAGATGCAGGTACCTACGTTGTGAGGCTGAAGGCATCTTGGATAATGGGAAGAGGTAAGTAGGGAAGCCAGGAATTAAGATCTGGTCACCAAATATGGCTAGAGCTATTTCAAACAACATTATTTTCATTGTATTAACTTACCTTTTGATGCATGTATGTCCTTATCGGTATTGTAGATCTTTGCTTCTCGATTTTGAGACTGACGAAGGCGATGAGGAAGAGGAGAGTACCTGGCTATTCAAATCTAGTCACCAATACGACTAGTGCTTTTAAAATTAAAATTCATTTCATTGCACTAACTTACCTTTTGATGCATGTAGTATGTCATCGGAAACCTTCGTTCTTCGATCTTCACAGGCTGAAAATGATGATGTTAAAATTCTTTTGAAATTATCTAATTCATTTACTTCACAAAACGGATAAATAAACCACTACGAGCCAGTGGTATGTGAGAGAAATATAATAATATAAGCCCGGTCACAGTGAATGATCAGCTTGAGAATGGGTCGTTTCTCCGACTCGTTCTTATGTTAAACGGCACGCACTACTGGCATCCGTCTTTATTCCTTCGTTTAAGCCAGGCCTCCACAAGAACAGCATTGAAATCCATTCCTTAATCCGCCTCACATCGTTCAGCCGGAGTGATATAGTTCCCCTGGTTTTAAACAGTTCACTGTGAAGTGTCACATAAAAATAATGCGGAAATAGTTTTCTGAGCGCAACGCATTAGATACATTTGCATACATATTGTCGCTGGAAAGGCAAACGGGCTTAAGCGACACTTATTAATTACTCAGAAATTAATTAAATATGCAGTTTTTTTCTGCATCGAATGCTCTGACTCTCGTTGGATTCTCAAGACTTTTGTGGCCCTTCAGCCATCTAAAATATATTTATCATTTGGAAGAAGGCTTGACTAAAGCGACACAAGTTTGGGACTTTTTTAGTGTTTTGTCGCTTCAGGTAACTCAGTGAGAGCATTGAGTTTCCTGTTTTTTTTCCAAAATCTAACCAGATACTTAAGACTGTTGAATTTTATTGTAAAACAAACTTCCCAAAATGGCGCTTCAGCCCTTTTGCCTTTCCGGCGACGATATGTATAGTGCATTTTTGAGCCTATTTTGGACTTAAGTGGATATTTGAGCCATTTCTCGTCATCAATTCATATATCTGCCAATTCATTCGTCAAATATGAGGAAAACACGTGATTTTTTATCTTCTGCGGTTTGAACCGGTTACTTTTGGAACCTGTTCCTTTCGATTTTTTTTATTTATAATTCGTGGGGGTTCCTTTTTTTCCTTTGGCTGATCACTAGAGGAACTAGTTTTTTTAAAAAGTGGAACCGGTTCCTTTAATTAATTATTACAAGAGTGGGGTATGTTGTGAGGCTGAAGGTTGTAGGGAGGGTAAGGAGATGGGGAGAAGGGAGGTTGGGAGGTACCTGGCTATTCAGATCTGGTCACTAAACACGGCTAAAGCCATTTTTAAGCAACGTTTCGATTCTGAATGGTGGTCTTTCACCAGGGCGATACTTATCGAGTATCTACCACTCTGGAAGGCGGTGCAAATAAACTGAATATTATTTTATATGAATTTAATTTGTTATGACACATATTAATTTAATAAAAGTTATTTGCGCACGCCAGGTTTGAACCCGCGATTTTTTGATTCGTAGTCGAGCGTCTTACCACTCGACTGTGGAGGCCGTCAAATATAAACTTGTCGGCATTTATTTTAGCATAGTTGGTGCAAATAATCCGATGTGAGGAAGAAATCTGTATATGATAATACTAATACTTGAATTACAAAAATGAATACAAAAAATGCGGTAGATGTCGTTTAATTGTAGACTAAATATGCTAAAATAAGTTTTCTAGAGTGATCGCAAAGACTTTTCAGGGAAAATACAAAACGTTCAGATAGGTACTAAACAATACGTACCTAATAATATTAAAGTTAGTATTTAAATTAGGTCTACATCAATGACCTTTGGCATTTAGTCGGCAATACAATAATTATTTTACTGAATTCTTTGAAATGATTACTTTGTGAAAATACACGTCAAAATCTAAAAAAAAAAAAGTTTTAAACAATCATGCCCTTCCAATAAAAAAACATAATTATTAATAATGTATAACCAACTCTCTCATTTAATAGTCATCCTAACAATAAACAAAAAAGACTAGCATTTTCTATCAACATAGATTAATAATAGAGAAATTATAATTTACATCGAAATGACAAACAAAAATAATGAATTAGTACCTAATCATTTATTAAAGTGGGTTATTCATAATGGGAGATTAATACATTTTGAAAAATAGATGCAAATGTTAGTATATTCTATTACTAGGTGCGGACATTTTTCTATACAGGATGTTGTAAAACGTACTCGACAGAGATTCCTAAGCTTTTTTGGAGTAAAAAATATAACTGGCATTTTGGACTCCGGTGACATCTTTTTTTTTCTATCAAAAACAACAAACAATAATATTTTTTTGGTCACCCATCCGAGTAGCCGCTCATCCCCTGCCCCGACCCTTACCGTCTTACACCGTTTTTTGTTTTGTTTTAGAGTGAAGAAAAATTCGAAATAGCTGGTCATAGACTGTCGGGTATTCCCTGCAACATCCTGTATAAATAAACATAATCTATTTTTATCAAATTAGCTACGCTAAAATACGAAAAAATGCTGGTATTTTACATTTAAAAAAAACTTATTGTAAAATGCACAAATTTGGTTCTTACTTACAAAACAGTAAAGGTATCCGCCGATCACAGCTGACAAAATAAATGTAGAAAAGTATGAGGGCACTGCAATCGTTAAAATTGGCTTTAAATGGCAACACCGAGAAGGTTCAAAAGTAAAAGGACGTAACTTTTTAAAAATAACTATGGTCCAGGTGCATTTTTTATCATTATGTTTATACGGTGTTCAGAAATTAGAAGTGCTTATCGAAAGGAGATGATTCTACGTCATATTCTATAGAAATTTTATTAACATAATTTTTAACGCTCGTGTTTGTCGTTTACGATTTCAAATTTCGTTTAACCAAATGTTTTTTTAATAATGTTTTATTTTTCATTTGATATTTCATAATATTTACAAAGTGGCTCGAGTGAGACTATCTTGAAAATAATTTTCATTTGATCACAAATAATTATCAAAGTTGCCTCTAAAATCACAAAAAAATTAAATATTACAAAGCCTATATTTTTTTATTAAAAAAATAATAAATAAAATAACTAAATAGCGTACTAGATAATATATATATATGTTATACCTTTTGATACAGATCATTCAGTTTGGGAGGGCACATAAGCCGTAAGTCCAAATTTTTTTTTTCAATATAAAACACACCCTGAATGCGTTCTTCCCAATGGGAAAAAATCTATGAATGCAATTTGTTTTCCTTAGATTTTCATCACCACTAGAAATTTCGCGGTATGAGCGTAAAACACAGTGTATATAAAAAAAAACGTTTATTATATTTTAAATCAAAAAAGAACTACGTGGAAGAGACGCACACTTAATTTTTTTTTTATTTAAGTTTTGTGGTTTTTTATGTCAAATTTCAAACTGTCACGTCTGAATTTACCATAATTTTGTTCCTAAATTGGTGTTACCTTAGTAATGTAGATCCCTTAAGATGACACTTCCCAAAAATGGGGCTACATAAATTATTATAATTAAGTATTATTATTTATGAAAAAAAAAATATGTTCCAGTTTATTAAATTTATGCATTTATTGTCGAACTGTACCTACCTGTGATGATTGCCTATTGTGAAAAAATGCTATTATATTAAAAAAGAAAATGATATATTTTGTCGTATCAAAAATTCTAATTTAATGACAGCAAAAATGTTGGCGTTCGGTCAATAGACAAGCAAATATCCAAAATGAGGCAAAATAATATTATTGGGTAAATTTATAATTTCCTTTTATAATGAATAATAAGGTTTTTACGGTAGGTTGCCAGCCGACGAACTATTTACGATTATCACAATACAATTACAAGGGTTATTACAACAGTTCACTACCAACATATCATCAGTCAAGTTACAAATATTTTATTATTAAGTCTTTAGATAATAATATTGTATTACCGAGAGAAGGACCTCGACACGAAAGAAATCAAATTAATCGAGATTCAGTACTAAAAGACCCATCGTTTCATTCGCTAATTTCACAACTGCCCGAGCTTAATGGCTTCTCCCGTGAAATGTGAACTTCAGTTAGTTAAAGTAAAACAAAACAATGGTTATACCACGTAAAGCGACTAAATTTCAAAATATAATCTTACATACACGAATTTTATATATCGTGAATATATTAAACAAATAATATCACATTTCAATAAATAATAATATTTTCAATTACGCAAAGCATAAAAAAAAATAGGTGCGAAAAAAATGCGCACCCTCTGCGTCCAGAAAATAATTTATATCGACAGTTAACGCTCAAAACATTTAAAAAAGGATTAAATTCATTAAAATACACACTACAGATTATGTATCTGCTAATTCTATACGGGTAGTTAGAAAAATGTTTAAGGTTTCCAGTGAATACAATTCTTATACAGCAATCTTTTAATTTCTATATGAAATGCATACTGGAATTTTAGGTTAAACGGTTAAAAATGCCTTCGCTGGTTTTCAAACTGCACCTTATACTAAAATTTGAGTATATTTTGCATAGAATTTAAACGACTACAGTAAAAAAATATATATATATTTACTGGAAACCATAGAAATTTTTCTAAGTACCCATAAAAAAATGTAGATAAATCATTTCTAGTAATGCTTGTGTTATAATGATAGAAAGTAACGTTTAGCGTCATTTTTGGGTGCTGACCCTTAATTATGTTCCGACAGAACATCTTAGCGAGTATTTCACAAGAAAAGCATTTGGTAATAAAATATTTTTCAAATGTATTTTGATTTATAAAAATAGTTGGGCTAGGATTTTGCAATTAACCATCGATATTATTTATAGAACTCTAGAATAAGAACATGTTAAGAGATTTCATTTTACAACCAGTATGAGACAGATTACAGTAGAGTAGAGTAAGTTATAATATTATGCACGAAAAGTGGCCATGTTCACACACAATGGAAGAATTTGAGATAAACATTAATATTGTAAATAGATTTATATAAATAATAAAAACCTCGACATTGAATCTATCTGCAGTTCAACTTTAAGATTTTTCCATTTCAGAAAGGAGACAGGACGAGATTGAAGAAATTGGTCAGAGAATAAAATTGAAACTAAGTTTTCGTCGTCATGAGGAGAAGCAGCTTGGATGTCTTTCCTTCTTCAGAATTCTTGAAGTTCTCCAACAACTGTGAACAAATGCAAAACGTTATATTTAGCTGAACACTTACTTACATGAGACTGCTTTCGTCAAAACTGGCAAACGTTCCACCAGCGCCACCTGTACAGAGTAATAATAAGCGTTGACGATAATTTGAAAAATAGCCACCGCCGTTATCGCTAGCAATTGTCAACTGTTGAATATAACCGTCGAAAATAACGCCGAAGTTGACGCGACGATATTGTTTTTAATAATAATAATCCTCCGTTGGGAGAGTTGAAACAGTCGGGTCGTTGGAGACGTTGACGGTGTTATTTATAACGCAACAACTATATCTTACGTGCCATCGGAAGATTCACTTGACGCTAGGCGCTACGTATCGGCTGTTTCGGATAGGAAAATCCACAAAGACGTCTAGTAGGGAGGCATACAATCAAAAGACCATTCCAAATTACACATTCGTTTACGGAGTATACACTCTTACACCTTTTTGATAGTTTAAAAGAGCAAAGTAATTTCACGATCATAAATCCGACGTCTATCGTACGGCCACCGTGGTCAAGTGGTTAGGACGCTCGACTACGACTCCAAAGGTCACGGGTTCGAATCCGGGAGTGCGCAAATGAAATGTATTTTATTAATATGTGATAATTTACATTTGATTAATGTAAAAATAATATATAGTATATTTTCGGAACGTTCCAGAGTGATAGATACTCCAAGTATCGCCTTGGTAAAGACCACCATTCAGAATCGAAACGTTGCTTGAAATGAATTTAGCCGTGTTTAGTGACCAGATCTGAATAGGCAGATACTTCCTGACTTTCCTTTCCCTCTCTACTACCTTCAACCTCACAACGTACCTCAATTAGGGATGCCATAGTTCCACTGGCACCAGACGGTTGGAAGCAGTTGGGACACTTGCGCGGTATTCACTACGAAACAAATAAAAACCGTGGGCCTCTGCCGCTGAAATATTTAGTTGTTTAAACTCATCGAGTTACAAAATAAAGCCTTCTTCTTCTTCAACTGACGCGAGACTTTATATTTTGGTTAATTCCTTTTAAAAACTTTGTCCATGATTTGCTCGGCACTAACTTTCGGTCAGGGGGGTGTTTGTTTGTTTGTTTCCACCTTGAAATAATTCACGGCGCCATCGCGCCTTCACGAGCTGTGACCCTTTTAGCGGAACCGACCTTCCCCCGCCCGCCCTACTATAGCGCCAGCGTAGGGCTGGGGAGGGCGGGGGCGGCGCGCCGAGTGGAAAGGACGATGATAATCATTTGCGGGGAAATTATGGAGGTGTTCGCCACTTCATTATTTAAGTGTTAACAATATTTTCGCAAGCTTTAATGTCCGCTCTACTCTTGTCTTAATATTAAACTAGACTTTTCCCGAGGCGAGGGAGCCTGAGTGCTCTCTCTACACTCTCGTATCGCGCAATGTTTGCAAGGTAGTCTAACTAAACAAACAACAGAAATAACAATACCAAGACTGGGAAGGCCTGTACAACAAATTCGTAATAAGAAAGATTGTGCATTTTTTTTAATTTACGAGAGTCCTGACTGTCTGAAGTGGGTAGGACTATTGCATCCCCAATAAGAGTATCTTGTGAGGCTGAAAGTAGTGGAGAGGAGAAGGAGATGGGAAAGAGAAAGGTCGAGAAGTACTTGACTATTCAGATCTGGTTGCCAAGCACGGCTGAAGCCATTTCAAGCAACTTTTTGATTCTGAATCGTTGTCTTTTACCAGAGCGATACCAGTGAATACGGCCCAACAGGCCCAACTCCTTCCGACCGTCTGGGGCCAGTGGGACTATGGCGTGAAGTTGAAGGCAGTAGGGAGGGGAAGGAGATGGGGAAGAGGAAGTTCAGCAAGTACCTGGCTATTCAAATCCGGTCACCAAACACGGCTAAAACGGTTTCGATTCGGAGTGGTGTTTTTCACCAGGGCGCTTCTTAGAGTGTCTACCACCCTGCAACGTGCTGCAAATATATTGTATATTATTGAAATGTGAAACAACACATGTCAATCAAATTGATTTTATTTGCGCATGCCGAGATTTGAACCCGCGACCTCTGGAATAGTAGTCGAAGATCCTAACCGCTCGACACCGGAGAGTTCGTCGTCCCATCGTCCGACCACTAGCGTAACGCATAAAAAAGTTACCCAGAGCCACTGGTAAGCCTCCCCTATTGTAGAACTTAACCTATATATATCGTTGCTGGAAAGGCGAAACGGGTTGAGCGACACTTTGGTCAAAAATGAGTTAAATATGCAGTTTTGATTGTTTTTTTCTGCATCGAATGATCTGACTCTCGTTTGATTCTAAAGACTTCCCTTCCCTTCAGCCACCTAAAATATATTTACCATTTATTAGATTACTTGTTTTCGATTTTTGTCGCTTCGGGTAACTCGGCGAGAGCATTGCGTTACCCGAGTTAACTTTTATTTCAAAATCCAACCAGACACTGAAGACTTATGAATTTTATTGTAAAAAAAACAAAAAATGTACTCTGGTGTAAACTTCCCAAAATGGGGCTTCAGCCTTTTTGCCTTTCCGGCGACAATATTTTATCGCAAACGAAACTAATTCTATATTCGTAAAAAGCATTTACTTTGTGGCTTGCCATATTCATAAATAAAACACATAAACTTTATTTATAACCACTTTATTATTTAATATCACGTCTACCGGTTTCGAAAGTACCCTTTCATCAACAGGACAGTATTAAAATAATTCATCAGGACAATAATAACAATAATTTTAATATTGTCCTGATGATGAAATGGTACTTTCAAAACCGGTAGACGTGATATCAAATAATAAAGTGGTTATAAACAAAGTTTGTGTGTTTTATTTAGAAACTAATTCTTGCCGCCCTCCCCCGTGCAATGATCCTGGCATCCTCGAAGCTTGGAATAATCATAGTATTTTATAATAAGCTCCTACGAAACACCTTGAATTATTGATAAGTTCCACCCTCCAGGCTGGGTGCAGGGAGTGCGAGGCTGCGACTGTACACTCTGTTTTTATCCTAAATTCGTCCTTTGAACAGGCATTTACCCGCTGCCGCACCTGCTACGGCCCCAGGTTTTAGTCAGCCGCTTAAAGGCATAACGGCGTCCTTAGGGCTGCTTGGCCCTGGCCAGGGGTGTCCGTTTGGACCCTTGACGAACACTAATGTACGGAACGACCTGTGATCTGCGACCAAATTTATAGTCATGTCCCAAATGGTACACTTACCTACACTAAACGTGGAAAATAAATACACTTTCGCTTTCTAACATGCCAAAACCATCTGAGCGTCCCTATCTTAATCCTGTTCATTACGCTTACATCAGCCTTGCATTCTTTCCAGATATTCACATTTTTAACACGTACAAGGTCGTACAAGGTCTTACCACACCTATTGTATTTACTGGAATCCTCATATTTTTCTAACTACCCATAGAAAATTTTCAGATGCATCATTTGTAAAATTGCTTGTATTAGAATGCTAGAAAATAACGTTCAGTGTAATTTTTGAGTGCTGACCCTTAAATGACGGCCTGCATGGTCGAGTGGTGGTAAGACGCTCGACTACGAGTCCAGAGGTCGCGGGTTCGAACCCGGCGTGCGCACTTTATATTTTTAAATTAATATGTTTCATAACACATTTGATTGAAATAAAATAATATATAGTATATTTGCGGCACGTTCCAGAAGTGGTAGATACTCAAAGTATCGCCCTGGTGAAAGACCACCATTCAGAATTGAAACGTTGCTTAAAATGGCTTTAGCCGTGTTTGGTGACCAGATCTGAATAGCCATGTACTTCCCAACCTTCCTCTTCCTCATATCCTTCCCCTTCCCACTACTATACCTTCAGCCTCACAACATACCCCAATTGGGGATGCCATAGTCCCACTGGCTCTAGACGGTTGGGAGCAGTTGGAGACTCTTATGCGGTATTCACTGTAAAAAAAATCCGTTACCTGTTGCGAGATTTCCTGTTTCAGCAGTTGCCGCGCGGGGGCGCAGTGCTCGCTGCATGCGATGAGCACGGGCAGCAGCACGCGCGCGTGCTCGGGCCCGCTGAAGTAGCGGAACGGCAGCGTGCTCAGCTGCTGCACGACGCACGGCGGCGTGCCGGCCGTCAGGAGATTCTGTCGGTGGAAGCATGACTTCATTAATACAGACATTGAAATAATGCATCATTGTCATCTAATATGAATGAAGGTTCTCATGGTCAAACGAACAATGTTTTTTTTTTCTAAAACAGTTTTTCACCAATACATAGAAGTTTGGACGTACCTAATGTACTACAAATACTCGTATATGTTAAAAATATACTATTCAAAAATACGGAACCCCGCACTGGACCACGCATCCATGACACTAGATCGAATCAAAACGACATTTACTTTCCCCTTACTGTGCTAAATTATTATTCCGGCCCCGGTGTTGTGTAATCATTACACAGGTAAAAAAATTGCGATTTAAATCAGAAAAATAAGGATATTCATAGCCAAACACTTAAATGAGTCATATTTTAAGTCGACAGTGATAATAATTGAAATTTAAAAGCTGAAAACATGAAGAAATCATCGGCTTACGCTCACAAAACGGGCAAGAGGACCACCTTCGAGAGATGCCCGAAAGCTAATGGCCACTAGGCATATTTAGTGACCAGATCCGAATAGCCAAGTTCTTCCTGTAAACTGCCTCTTATCCGTCTGGTGCCAGACTATGGCATCCCCAAATTGGGGTGTGTTGTGAGGCTGAAGGTAATGGGGAAGATCTGAGGAAGGTTGGGGAGTACCTGGCTATTCAGATCTGGTCACCAAACACGGTTAAAGCCATTTCAAGCAACGTTACGACTCTGAATGGTGGTCTCTCACCAGGGCAATATTTAGAGAATATACCATACTAAAACGTGCCGCAAATATGCAATATATTATTTTACATGAACCCGCGATCTCTGCATTCGTAGTCGAGCTTAGTACTACTCGACCACGGAGGCCGGCAACGTTTCTATTCTAAATGGTGATCTTTCACCAGGGCGATATTGAATCACTTCCCAAGTATTTGATTCACGTGACCTTTAAATTTTCAGCTTACAACAATATTTTGTGTAATATGTCAAACCGCAAAGTAAACGCTTCGTAATAAAATATTAATTTATATTCAAACGTCAACAGGACATGCGAAGTATAAATATCCAACATTTTTACGAAGGTAGCTTTTGAAGGACGCGTAATTAAAGTAAGTAATTGACTTGTCGGCATCCAACTTTACAACGAAAATAATGTCAGACAAACATCCAATACAAAAGTGGTTACAACAAATAAAACTATCAATTTGAAATATGAACTAGGTTATTGTACCTTTAGTTTTAATATCTAATCTAGCACTTTCATCAAAGTACGCATTTACCTTTTCCATTGTTGATCTATGCTGGTTCCAATCCATCAAATGTCACTCCCAGTGTCTGAGATAGCCATCAAAAAGTTGATACACGGACTACCGTTCGAATTAATATAAGACGTAACCAGGTAACGTATTATAATACCTACACATTGCTTTGTGGGTGCCTTCCCGAGAACTTTCGGGATTATAATATCGTCGTTAGTTAGAAATACACAGGTGTTTGTGTAGTTCGATGTTTACCTTTCACGTTATTAGTTATATAATGGACACCATGTTTAATATTTTCCATGGTTTTAAAATGATGGATGGCGCCGTTCAATACTTCAACCGATATAATTTATTTACTTGTTATTTTACTCTAATTTGCTTGTGTGTATGCGTACTTTTACAACGGACAATTTGCTTTATTTGTATATTATATACTTTTGTATTTCAATGAGGTAATTTGTTATGTTCTTAATTTCTTGTTTTTCATCCAGTTCCTACCTTATCCAACCATTTCACTATATTCGATTTCCGTATTCAACAACAACGAGTTTGAAAACAAGTGACAATCAAGAAACAGAAGAGTTATGTGAATAAACGTGTTCGTTCGTTGGTGTCTCGTTTGGTCGTTCGTTTTGTTGTTGTTCTTCAAATAATATCAAACTAAGTGTTTTTTTGTGGTGGTCGTTAATAATACAATGTGTAAGAATAATCAAGAACTTAAATATCACCTTCATCGGTGAGTGAATTGGTTTCCTTCATTCCATAATCTCTCCACATTTATAATTAGACACTTCCATCAAATATTGCAGTTTAAAGTCCACTATTTTCCAAATTCATCTGAAGCTGAAAACACATTCGGTTTTTATCGCAGCTTCGGATCCAACATATACCTTCTATGTACCTAACAGAACTACTCGATCCAAAATTATTTTTATATGCAACAATAATATTAGGACTGATTGATTTAGATACCCGCTTGAACCTAGCTTGTATACAGTGAATAATTCCATCGCAGAAATAATACATATATTCAACTGCACTGAATATAGTTAAAAGAAGGCTATAATAGCATACCTCTTCCAAAAATAGTGAGTAAATTTATTGCATTGTAATATTTCTAGTAACTTATTTTTGTTTTTGTGTGCTAACCATTTACTCAGTGTTATTTCTGTCACTATTATTTCATATTATGTATTGCACAGTTATGTGAAAGCCCATAATGGCGTATAGGTATAAAAAAATATTCATGTTTTTCTAGTTTATTTCATTTGTTGTCCTTGGACAAACTGTCAAACTTTATACAAACAAAATAATCACTCAATTAATTCTCTCTCATTACATAACCTCTAAAGCTACAATATCGACATTCATTATCCCGAATTAACGAGCCGGGGCCTTAGCACGAAACATCGATATAGATTTTATCGACGAGCTTAACTGCAGGACGTCAACTAAGAAACACGTCGACTAAACATGCTTAATTTAGTCGATGTGAACAGTCGTTTTTTGGTTGGCGACCTGCAGTCGGGCTCGGTAACGATTCGAAATTACCGACATTATCGATAAAATATATATCGATGTTTCGTGCTCAGGGCCCAGGGCCGAGTTTGGAGCATTTAAATAAATGATTCAAAAATACCCATTTTCTTACTTTAAGTCCTAACCAGTATCAACAGCTCTCTCTACAGCGCGCTCTCTCTCTTGTATATTATTGCTCTGAGATTGAAACAATAATTTCCATAGCACTGTTGCATTTGAATGCAACCTTCAAACTTACGCATTCTCTAAGCTACTGTTTGCTTGGCTTAAACATTTTTTTTATAAACTTGGAGATACAATTTTTATCCAAGTTCTAGGAATACATTAATACCTTAACTCCACATTATATTGAAACCATTATCGAATTTTTTGTAGCATTTACAAAAAGTTCAAACTTTTTTAGAACAGCGCAAAGCCACAGCTCGAACACCCGACAAAGTGATCTTCTAATCTTCGAGATTTATTCGCTACCGGTTTTCGATTGAGATAATCTACAGTAAGTCACAATGCGAACGCGGCGCGGTCCAGCCATTACTTCCGAGTCGATCCGAATCTCAGATTGCGATTGGCTAATCCAAATGTCGCCATGTTCACACGGGGCACAATGGAGAATGTCAGGAACGGGATAAAAAGTAACAGTGTCAACCGGAGAAATTAGAGATTTGATTGACAAGGGAAAAATCGTAATGTCGAGGAGATAAGCCACACGTAAACGAGATTTGGTTGCATGTTTTCTAGTGAACCACTATTACGTGACTGACATTTCAAGTTACCACAAGAAATGGAAGCATATTTTTTTGTGCATGTCATTTCCAGATTGGTAGATACTCTAAGTATTGCCCTGATTAAATATCAGCAATAAGAATCGAAACGTCATTTGAAAGGGCTTTAGCCGTGTTCGGTGACCAGATCTGACGGCCTGCATGGTCGAGTGGCAAGACGCTCGACTACGATTCCAGAGGTCGCGGGTTCGAACCCGGCGTGCGCAGATAAATTTAATTTAATTAATATTTGTCAAAACACATTTAATTGATATAAAATAAAATATAGTATATTTGCGACACGGTCCAGAGTGGTAGATACTCTATAGTATCGCCATGGTGAAAGACCAACGTTCAGAATTGAAACGTTGCTTGAAATGACTTTAGCCGTGTTCGGTGACCAGATCTGAATAGCCAGGTACTTCCTAACCTTCCGCTTCCTCATCTTCTTCCTCATCTCCTTCCTCTCCCCACTACCTTCAACCTCACAACATACCCCTATTGGGGATGCCGTGGTCTCACTGGCTCTAGACTCGTTGGGAGCAGTTGAGACTCTTGGCGGTATTCACGTAAAATTTAAAAAAAAATCTGAATAGCCAGCGTAGGCAGTAGGAAAAACGGCGGATTAATTGATAAAAGAGATAGATACCAACAAATATTACTGATTGCTTTGGATTTGTTTTGTAAATGCACTGTCTTAGACACTAACACAAACAAGCCACTTGAATGGACAACAGCTCACAGCATAAATATTTATTATATTTGGTGAACATAGAATAATCTACTCTGACGTTGTCGGCGTTTGAGCACATGTAGTTACTGCTTTTGACACGTTATGGTAGGAAGGTCGGTGGGGCGCTCGCGGCGGTGCGATCCGCAAAAGTTCGCGCGTATTTTAGATTTATTTTTTGCAACAATTTCATGATATTTAATCCAATATTATACATATTTTTTTATGCGAGTACCGGAGGGTAGGCAGTGCTTATGTGCCTTTATGAATGAATAATCTCTGATATGAAGGCATTGGTTGAGCGATGTTGCATCGAACATGGGTTTTGGTACAGATCGAGTATTAAACATGAAACTTATTACCGGGCAAGCATTACCTGCGCACGCGTACAAGTCGTTCATTACAGAAGTATGCGCGAGTCGTTAGCGGCGGACGCGCGACGCATGCGGGTCCAGAAGTCGGGCAGGTGACCGGAATCCCGCGACAGTCACCAACGGAAATACGACGAGTTCAAATAGCATAGCCCAACACCTCGGCCCCGCACCCGAGAATTCAAAGAAAAAATAAAATTTATCAAAAACCCGAGGATTCTCGCTTTACGCAATATCTCGCGTATACATATATACTTCATTAATTTTTTTCTTACTTGTATTCTTAAATTTTTTTTATCATCATTATTATTATTATTATTTTTATTATTTTTTTTATTATTTATTTATTTCTTATGAAATTCTTTTCTTTTTTTTATTTTGTTACTATTATTATTACAATGTATTCATATCAATTATGGAAGCTATTGCATTGCACTACTCCTGCATACCTTTCGGAATAAAACTTTATTATTATTATTATTATATAACCCATCATCGGATTAAATGAAGGAAGAAAGACAGATGGCGGTAGCTCGTTCGTGGAAGAATACACTTTATGCTATATTCATAATAATTATTATTTCTTGAATGTTCTTTCTTATGCATATTTTGTCCTATTTTTGTCATTGCTTCATTTAATATTATGTTTGTGCTGTTCTTTCTCTGTTGCTTTTTTTATTCCATTTCGTGTTTTGTATTTCTTTGTAACTGGACTTGAGTCCGTTAATTTATAAATAAATAATATTTAAGAACAATAATATTTAGATAATTTGTATAGAGCCGGTTTTGTGAAAAATCACCTCAAGGGCGCTGTGATGTGTGTACATACTCTTTTGTTTTTCTGATTTTTCACATGACCCGATTCAAGTGTTTGATTCACTTGATCACGCCATGTCTTTCTCGGGCAACATCGACTTTTTCTTTCAAATGACATAGGAAGATATTTAATTTCCGAGAGAACACACTTCTCTTTCTTCAGACTTCCTCCATGAAATTTCGGGATCCCGATCCTCTGGATCGAAGTCGCTAATTGTCCTCCCTCACCTCTGCGAGTCTCTCGGCAGTCCATTCCCTTTTGGCAAGTCCGTGGTTTGTTGTTTTCGGCTCGCTGCGCACCGACCAGATTCTGTCCGCTCCTCATTAGTGACGTCCGTGCTCAACAGTGTTGAGCATATAATATTGTGTAGTGCGGTAAGTACTTCCACAACTGTAGTATAATTTATTATGTCACATTCATTTGCAAAACCTTGGTCGCTGGTGCGGGGGCCGTTAACTAGGTAACAGATTACAGTACCCCCTGCGTCTACTTATAGCGCCGATTCTCTTTTTAAATAAGGGTGGCTTGTTTGCGGTCGTGAGAAAAAGAACACTATCTTTGGCATCAATAAGATAAGACGATTTACGACCTGCTTCTCGCCCACCCCGCATGCGTGGTGCTATTATTGGCACTAAGTGTATGTAAGTAGTTTGCGTTCGTATCGCGGTAATTAATGAAATATAACGTTGTTGCGGGAGAATGCAGGTGCCTTACTAACAGGGTCCGAGTTGCAAATACTATGTATGCTAGTGCAGGGGTTGTCAACTACCATTGGGCAGGTGAACAAATAACAAACTAAACGTAATAACTAGATAGAGAGACTGGTACACGATGCAAGAAATACAATGTATTATATATTTATTTATAAATTAACGGACTAAAGTCCAATTACAAAACAGACATATAAAACACGAAATAGAAAAACGAGCAAAAGAGAAGGAATAGCACATACTCGTACACAATAATAAATGAAGCGATGACAAAAAAGGACAAAATAAACATAAGAGAGAACATTCAAGCCATGGTCTAGTCAAAGTTTTGGTAGAGTCGTAAAGAATGATAAAAATCATTTAGACGGCTACCAAAAATTTCAAGACCACGGTTTGAGTTAATAAGTCTTGACATTTTGGAAAGTAGAGAATTAAACCCGTAATTAGTATTGTGATGATTGAGGAACAGCAATTCATTGTTTCTGAGTCTACGGCAAGGAGCGTTGAACTGGATAAGTTGCAACAGAGATGGTGAGTCAATAAAACAATTAATCATTTTGTAAATAAAAATTAAATCAAAGTCTTTCCTGCGCTTTTCTAATGTAGACATATTCAATAATTGTTCAATGTCATCATATAAATAATCGCCTCTTTCTCGCCCTCATCTCCATGCAATACCGCGTTAGAAGCGATGTTGTACGGATTCAATGTGATAAATATGAACGGCATAGAAAGGGGACTAAATTATACTAGCATATTCTAGATGAGGGCGAACTAATGAGCAGTAAAGGGTTTTTAGGGTCTTTATATTCTTAATGTCACATGCAATTCTATTGATGAAGCCAAGAAGTTTTACTGATTTATAAGCTACGTTATTAATGTGGTCACGAAAAAAAAGATTATAGTCTAGAGTGACACCAAGATCTTTTATAGATCTGACGGTAGATAAGGAGACACTATTTAATTTATAATTGAAGAGGATCGGTTTATGAGTTCTATGAAATGATATACGAGTATGCCAGCTTCTGGGGCAGAACACGAAATTCAACCAATGTCATTGTCGCGGCTGCATCTGAATGGCTCAGCTCTCCTCTCAACGGGCGATGGATGCAGATGATGCGGAGACCACATTGAAGCACGCTCGATTAAGCTAGCGTTTAGATGGATCGAGATGAACAATAGGCCTAAGCTAATATATTATACAAATTCCATCTGAATACACGCTTCCGAATGCCACTTATTTTTAAAAAATATATATTTATAATATATCTTTGTCTCTTTCTATCGAGTCAGTATAAAGTAAACCGTCCTGACTACACTGTTTCGAAAAGGTAACTCTCCATGTCCTTCGAGGTTTAAGTAAATATCTGTGTTTTTGTCGTAAAACCCTTAAATCATTGGCTCTGCAGACAAATTTTTTTCCACGTATCGAAATTGAAGCCGCGTGGCGAGGTTAGCGATCACCATTCCGCAGACGACCGGTGCTACCGTGGGAAACGCGACCCGACAGATCGAGCTTTGCAGGTACCCACTTCTCGGCTCGGCGGGCAGTCGGAGGTTAGTGTCCATCAGCTATTTGTCAATCACTCGTAGATCTGGCGCAGACATCGACTGATAAGCCGGAGATAAGGCCGCCGTTACTGGCTGCTAACCTTTATGCCGTATGTGGACTAATTTTTATTGACGCTGTTAAATCCGAAGCTGAATTTGTAAAATAGTGAACGCCAAACGATAAACTATAATACTTGATGGTAGTGTCTAATTATGGATGTGGAACGAAATTATGGAGTAAAGGAGGGGAAAATGTGAAAACATTCACTCACCGATGAAGTTGAAGTTCTTAAATTCTCCTTACACAATTGTACCAACAAAAGGAATCACAAAAACACCACACTTAATTTAGTTTTCAGATTCACAAAACACCACACTTATTTTATGTTTTATTAAAACAGCAAACCAACCGACACGCGAAACGAACGAGGTTGATATTCAACTGTTTTGAACACGGTTTTGTTGAATACGGAATTCGATACGGCGAAATGGTTGGGTAGGTAGAGACTTGGGTGAAAAACATGAAGGTAAGAACCTAAGAAATTGTCACTTTGAAATCCAAAATAGACTATTGAAATTGTCTTTGACTTTGATATAACCGCAAATAGGGTAATCAACTTGGTTTAGAAGCGCTTGCTCTTTTATAATGATGTAAAAATGATGTTACTGTATTACTATTATTTTTCGCTTTTTAAAATTTAGGTGTCAGCACCAACACTGTGGAGGGATTTCTTAAAGACAGGAATAAACCTGGGTATTCAAGAGACCCATGTTGTTGGGGGGGGGGATAGATACAAATACTTGCAAATCATCGCACAGCCGAACTATCAAACACAGGAACTTGTCTTAAAGCAACCCACCTCATTAAAAAATGTCAACCGTGAATCTACAGGCGATGTAGGGCACGCGTTCAGCGTATCTACGGGCTGTGCACTGGTGCCAAAGGAATCAACACTGGATCTTTTTATTTATAGTGAATACCGCACAATAGTCCCAACTGCTCCCAACCGTCAAGAGCCAGTGAGTCTATGGCATCCCGGATCGGGGTATGTTGTGAGATTGAAGGTAGTGGGAAGGGGAGGGAGATAGGAAAGAGGTAGGTTGGGAATTACCTGATTATTCAGATCTGGTCACCAAACACGGCTAAAGCCATTTCAAGCAACGTTTTAATTCTGAACAATGGTCTTTCACCAGGGTGATACTTAAGAGTATCTACCACTCTCCCTTGATCAAAAAAAAAATGTAAATATTGAAATCTCCAGCGAGACAGATAGAGAGCAAACAAGTGTTCTATTAAAGAGCGGTCGGTAGCTGAGTGGAAAAACGCGTCGGATTCCCATCCGGGCGTCGTGGGTTGAATTCTTCTGCTGGCTAAAACCTCAATCATTGCACACGATGTGAGCGTAATGAATAGGATCAAGAAAGGGACGCTTGGATGGTTTGGGCATTTAGAGCGAATGAACGAAGAAAGGAGTGTGAAAAGAATATATGATACGAAAGTGAATGGAAGAAGAAGTCGAGGAAGACATGGCACGATCAAGTAAATAAAATACTTGAATCGGGTAATGTGAAGAGTCAGAATAACAGAAGAGTATGTATGAGACGATGTATGAATGTGAATGAAGCAAGGAGTGTGTGCCAAGACAGAGTTATATGGCGGTCCGTCCTCTCTGCCTACCCCTGCGGGGAAACGGCGTGATGGTTAGTTAGTTAGTTAGCAACATCTTCCGCTTATTATGATGGTAGAAGGAGTTTTTCAAATATTGACAGGTTATTCGTAATCCGGGAATGCTTGTTTTTCGGAATAAAACAAGTTCTCGCGCACAAGAAAGCACCAACATTAATTTATAGAATAAAGGGGCTTCAGAATAACAAAAAACTTATTGCATTCGAAATAATGACATCCTAATTACGTCCAATCAATTTAAAACTAATGACAATCTCCCCTATTAGTAACAAACAAGTCGACGTCCTTCCTTTTGGCTAAATACCAGCTAAGTTGTTGTCTTATTTCCCACGTCGCAGGTCACAGGTGTCCGAGAGCCCCCGTGTTACGGCGCTTGTTTGTCCATTCCCAAGCGAGCCCTGACATAAAACACCTGTAGCAGATCAAATAAATTGCTTGTCTGACCCGGGAATCGAACCAGCGGACGGTCAACAAAGCGGCTCGACAATCCGCCCCTATGCCTGGCCATCGATGTCCGTTCGAGTCGTTGGGAAACGCGTAAAAAGTCGTGGAAGACGCAAATATGCCGGAGGAGAAATATTGATCATCAATTATCATATTATATAACAAGAAGACGTGCCATGACAGAGATGCCATTAAGAAACGTGGAT
Organism: Drusus annulatus; assembly: GCA_022651775.1. Lineage (NCBI taxonomy): Eukaryota > Metazoa > Arthropoda > Insecta > Trichoptera > Limnephilidae > Drusus > Drusus annulatus. Next base: position 767,801 of record JAGWCC010000072.1, read on the forward strand.
CAAAAATAGTAACAGAAAAATAAAAAACAAATAATATATTAAAAAAAAAAAAACAGTTTAACCGCTTCATGCTTTTGAACGAGCAGTGTTTGCGGGCGGTGCATGTATCGTTTTGTCGTTAGTATTATGCGTGGCCTGTTCAAAAGAAAAGGTGAATTTTGTGTTTATAAGTGGTACAAGGCCGAGAAGATGTAAATGACGATGAGCGTCCTGGATTTGTGGAAAAACAAATCATGGATTTTATTCTTTGATCCATTTTTTCAAAAAGTAAAAAATCGAAGAACACACGAAAACGTGACTAACCTTTCCAGTTGTCAAAAACAAACCACTAATCCAAAATGGCTAATAATGCTAACATATGATAAACATATGTGTGCCAACCTTAGAGTATACAAGAGGTAGCCCAAGCCAAAGCCAGTGAAGTCAGTTTTGGACTTGTTTTTGATGATTTTAACATGACTCGGCGCAAATGGGCGTGGCTAAGACTAAGGCTACGGTATTTATACATCCATTCATATCACATATCGACATAATGTTTTTGTGTATTCGTATAGCCACTTTTTCACAGTATTTTTATCAACAAAAATATAGCATCTAACCTAAAAACCCGTTTAGTTGTGTCAAGTTTAGTGGCAAAATAAAAAATGTGGGCGGAGTCCCGCTATTAACCAGCGAAAATAACCAGCTTAAGAACATTACGACAGTATATAGAAGCCGTCCAAGAAATTTGCTGTCTCTTTCTCTCTCATGGTGTACGATGTAAAAACACGGAAACAGTGATTTATTACAATTTCGGATGGGTTGGGTAAAACAAATTAGCTATCCCTCCATATATTGTTCCTTCAAGGTGCCAACATAACAACAACAAAAAAATCGATAATCGAATATACACAGCCCGCGAAAATTCAAAATTCACCTTTTCTTTTGAACAGGCCTCGTATTTGAGAAAAATATTAATATTGTAATTTTTTAGGACTTTTACTATTATTGCGTCTGTTTTGTTTTTTTTTTATTGGACAAATTTTTGATTATGTAAGCTCTTTAATTAAAAAAAAAAAAACCTGAGGTTTTTTTGTTCTATTTATGTGAAAAAAAAAACAAGCTTGAAATGGAACTAATTAATACGACCGGCCTTTTATGGAAACAATTATCTAGGTAAATTCCTAATCAATTCTAAGGATACAGAAGACAAGCTAAGTCACTCGGGAATTTACTAAATGGATTGTAGTGATTTTTCTGCATTTTATATTGGTAAAACAACCCGTCGTGTCAATGCTAAAATCAAAGAACATATTAGTTGTTTAAATTACAATTATTAATTCAGAGTTCGCCAATCATCTTATCGAAAAAGATCATACCTTCAATATATATGGAAACAGATTCAATAATTTAAAAGCACTAGAAATAAAGAAAACCATTCAAATAAATAGTTATATTCTTAATTATTAGTTAAATTTGTCCAGAAGTCCAATATTAGATATATTTCACGTAAACTCATAAAATTTCTCATTATTCTTTAATCACCTTCTCAGTTGACGTTTTGCCTCTTCCATGTAATATTATCCGTATCTTTATCTGTGTTCCTTTGTTATAATTTAAATGTTATTCATAAATAAAACAGATAAACTTACAATGACAATATTATAATTTTAATTTTAACTAATAATAATAATTGATTTTCAATTTTAATATTGTTCTGATGATGGAAGGGTGCTTTTGAAACCGGTCGGTCAAGTGGTTATAAACAAAGTTTATCTGTTTTATTTACAAATATGGCAAACCACAAAGTAAATGCTTTTTACGAATATGTAAATGTTATTCTATTGTTCTCTTATTTTATTTTATATTGTTTTCTCCCTCTAAATGTATATATTACCGCACACTTTGTAATGAAATAGGCAAAACGTCAACTGAGAAAGTGATAAAAAAATAATGAGAAATTTTATAAGTTTACGGGAAATATACCTAAATTGAACTACTTGACGAATTTACCTGATTATTAAGAATATGACTTTTAATTTTAATGGCTTACTTTATTTCTAGTGCTTCTAAATGATGTAATCTAATGCCATGATCATTTGTGTGAAGAATATGAGCACCGATACTTTCATTGTCAATAAGATGATAAGCGAATTAAAAAAACGGTTTTTTTCAAAGAAGCGAAGCTTCGACCCTGATGTATGGTAGTGAGCCCGAATGCTGTAAAAATGAAACTGAGTGCTGTAGAAATGGGATCCCTGAGGCGTATGTGCGATAAAACCATGCATGCCCGTGTTGAAAATGTGGATACGCGGAAAGAATGCAAGGCTGATGTAAGTGTAATGAATAGGATAACGAAAGGGACGCTTAGATGGTTTGGGCATGTAGAGCGGATGAACGAAGAAACGAGCGTGAAAATAATGTACGACGCGAAAGTTAATGGAAGAAGAAGTCGAGGACGCCTGAGGAAGACACGGTAAGATTAAGTGAATCAAATACTTGCCACTGGGCCATGTCAAGAGTCCGAATAACAGAAGAGTATGTATGATACGGTATATGAATATGAATAAAGCCAGGAGTATGTGCCAAGACAGAGTTGTATGGCGGTTCATCCTCTCTGCCTATTCCTGCGGAGAAACGACGTGATAGTTATTTAGTAAATAACATACACGTGCAGGTGCTTATTTTCCCACGTGGGACATAAGAAAGACCAACTTTAACATAATAAGACGCAGGTCGAAATAGATTGCTACCCGGAGCACAGGTGTACGGAAGGATATTCGATGTTTTACACGTGTTAGTCGCCGACGGAATATTCATCTGCAGTTTTTATGGCTATCCCTCGATACTAACAATATTCTGGACTAACGGAAGGGCTAGTTCATTCCCACGATAGCTATTAGAAGATAATTGAAAAATATGCCATTGTTTTGAACGAGATAATGAACAGGTCCACTTAAATTGAAAGGTAAAGTGTTTTGCAGGTGTTATCCCTTTAACCACTTCTATGTGGGTACGCAAAGCGAATGCACGGTATGTTTACTAGCAATTTAAAACGCCATATTCAATAACATCTAATGGCAAATATAATAATCACATACAGTTTACACCAGATGTTGGATCCGAAGCTGCGGTGAAACACTGAATGTGTTTTCAGCTTCAGATGAATTTGGAAAATAGTGGACTGTAAACGATAATCTATACTACTAGATGGATGTGTCTAATTGTAGCTTGTGGAAAGATTACGGAATGAAGGAAAAATGGGAAACCATTCACTCACCGATGAAGTACAAGTTGAAAGTTCTTGAAGTTTTCTTACACAATTGTATTATTAACGAAACGAATACACCACACTGATTTAAGTATTCTTATTCACAAAACACCACAGTAATTTTATATTATTTGGAGAGCTAAACAACAAACCGACGACCACTCAAGAGTTCCAACTGTCCGGTGCTTGTGGAATATCGTGAAGGTAACAGACGTGGCGGAAGAAGACGAGAAGAGGAAAGCAGGGAAGTAACTGGTCTTTCAGATCAGGTAAATAAACATGGATAAAGCCGTTTCAAGCAACGTCTCGATTCTGAATGTTTTAAGACTAAATAAGGCCGATACTGTGAATATATTCCACTCTAGAAAGAAGTGATAACACATCACATATACACAATTCTACATCTACGTGAAATAACACCTCACAGCATCCCCCAAAGATGACAAATAGACAAAAATTCAGGGCTCACGCAATGTTTCGGACCCGCGATTTCAGCAGCCCTAGCACAAAACAACGATAATTTGAAATCGTTCCTGAAAACGACTGCAGATCGCTAACGAAAAAACGACAGTTCATATCGACTAAATTAAGCATGTTTAGATCGCCGACGAACATACGACAGTTCATTTCGACTAATTTAAGCATGGTTAGATCACCGACGAACAGACGACAGTTCATATCGACTAAATTAAGCAAGGTTAGATCGCCGACGGACAAACGCCAGTTTATATTGACTAAATTAAGCAAAGTTAGATCGCCGACGAACAAAAGACAGTTCATATCGACTAAATAAGGCATGGTTAGATCGCCGATGAACAAACGACAGTTCGTATCGACTAAATAAGGCATGGTTAGATCGCCGACGAACAAACGACAATTCATATCGACTACATTAAGCATGGTTAGATCGCCGACAAACAAACGACAGTTCATATCGACTTAATTAAGCATGGTTAGAAAGCCGACGAACAAACGACAGTTCATATCGACTAAATTAAGCATTTTAGTCGATGTGAACTGTCGTTTGTTCGTCGGCGATCTGCAGTCGGGCTCGAGAACGACTGAAAGCCGAGCAGCTCACCGCTCTGCCACGGTCGTCAACGATTGTTGAGTGTGATGGATCATAGAAAATAACAGCCGCGAAGATCGTCGAGCGAGAAAGCTTGTACTGACCTGGTTGTCCTCCCTCTGCAGGGCGAAGTAGCCGATGGCGGGCAGAAGGGCGTGCAGGAGGCAGTCGCAGGAGTCGGGCGCCTTGGCGGCATGGCGCAGGAGGCGGGACGCCACGTGCCGGAACTGTAGGGCGGCCCCGCCCGACAGGGTATCCTGAAGCAAGGATACAATTATTACTTATATGACTGAAAAAAACTACACCTTTTTAAAATTCATAAAAAGGTTTCTTTTACAGTATACCAGTGGCTGAAATTTGATGGACCACTTTTATGACATAATACATTTCAACTCAGTTCAATACTTGGGGAAGTGGATAGGAATTTCACCCAGTATCACTTTTTCTTGGGGTTTTTAATTCAGTAGGTGATTAAAAATAGTACTAAGAATACAGGTGACGTACTTTGAACACAAAAGTACATCATATTTATCATTTAAAATAAGATAAAATGATTAGTAAATACGGAAATGCTTCAAATTCCATATTAAAACACATGAGGGTATCCGGGTCAGTCTCACAACATGCCCCAATCAGGGATACGATAGTCTCACTGGCTCTAGACGGTTGGGAACAGTTGGGACACTTGTGCGGTATTCACTATTAAATTAATTAACCGGGAGATACACCGAACACGTGCCCTGCATTACCTGTGCGCGAGGTGGGTTGTCTCACAACACATTCCTGTGCTCAAAAGTTTGGATGTGTAATAATTTGTAAGCATTTGTATATTGTAATTTTTTTTAATACCTCCTAATACATGGGTCTTTTGAATTTCCAGGTTCATTACTGTTTTTAAGAAGACCCTTATCGCATGGCCTCTTGGGAGGAGACCTTGATTTTTTTTTTTTAATTGAGTAAAATAACAGAAACTTCCCATTCCTAATGTAATTTAAACAACTACGACGAAAAAAAGAGTTGTCGTAATTATCCAACCTTTAAAACATTTTTATCGATTCGGTTGCTATTTGGCCACCCCGCCTAGGTAAAACGATACTTGTTCTAGAACTTACGAAAGTTTGTTTTAAATTTGACCAAATTTATCTTTTTATGCCGACTAAATGATGTTATGCCTACTCATATCTCAAAATAGTCTCATTGAACACTTAGCCCATCAGTGAGTGAACTTATATAGCGCAGTTTTGTGATTTTCACCTCAAGTGCGAATCACACCCAAACAAGGTAGAATTGTAGTAATAATTTCGGTCCAAACTGAAAACTTACCTTTTCAGACTCTCATATCCTTAAATTCATTAAAAGAATCTCAACATAATCTGTCTCTCGACAAATCACCTTTAGATATACAAATTTTAAACAACTCCTGTACTGTGCGACAAATTCAGAAAGTCCATTTTTTTAATTTCGCTCCCATGCCCTAAATCGAAAAAAAACAATTATAATTTTAAGTTAATAAATGTGTCTATCGGATAGGACCTGCCAGGTAAGTATGTTCCTGTATATTTTCTTATTTAAACTAGGAATAATATGTAATGATAGAAAATAAGATCTGTACAGCGCCCTTGAGGTGATTTTTCACAAAAACGGCGCTATACAAATCATCCAAATATTATTATTATTATTAATCATTGAAACTTGACACACACGTCAAAGGGGACAAAGGAAGTTAATCGTTAGATAACGTTATCGAAAGTAATATTTTAAGTACCAACATGGTGGATCCGAAGCTGCGATAAAACACTGACTGTGTTTTGAGCTTCAGATGAATTTGGAAAATAGTGGACTGTAAAACGACAAACTACACTGCTGGATGGAAGTGTCTTATATGGATGTGGAAAGATTTTTGGAATGAAGGGGGAATGGGAAACCATTCACTCACCGATGTAGTTGTGGAAGTTCTTGATTCTTCTTACACAGTTATATTTTTTACGAAACGAAATACTTTTTTATTATACGTATGAGTGAAAATTACATTGATAATTTTTTCCGTCAGGCAACATGTTTTTGCAGACTTTAGCGCCCCGAGATCGAACGAAGCACGTACAGAATACGGCTTAGCGTATTAATACTATCAGATCATTTAGAAATGTCCTTAAACTACAACGATTTCAATACGGATATCTTCACAAGTTCAATGAATAAGACAAAGATTGAAGAGAAGAGTGAACAAATTAAATTGAAAGGAGTCCGGCAAGAAACTTGTAGCTTTTATCACAGTACGGCTAAGAGAGTTGTTTGACTGGCTGACTGGACAGAGCGGATTCACCGCGTTTCTGCTTGATTCGTTTTACATTATGTGAGGGGCGGAAGGTCCCGTGAAAGCCTTACTACCTTATCCCTAGTAGCTAGTCTCTACCACTGGAGGGAGGACAATTCAGTATCGTGACGTCGCGTTTCAGGATAGAATCGAGATTGTATGAAGTTGACAATAAGATACGTTGAATATCGATATAGATGACACTGTCAATTTAGTCATCGACATCGTCATAAGGGAGATAAAATATCGTTGCCGGAAAGGCAAAAGGGCTTAAGCGACACTTGGTCAAAAACGAATTAAATATGTAGTTGTAATCAGCTTTTTTTTCTGCATCGAATGCTTCTACTCTCGTTTGATTCTAAGGACTTTTGTGGCCCTTCAGCCATCTACAATATATTTAACATTTGGGAGAAGGCTTGACTCAAGCGACACACAAGTTTGGGTTTTTTTTTTGCGTTTTGTCGCTCCAGGTAACTCAGTGAGAGCATTGAGTTACCCGAGTGTTTGTCTTTTCAAAATCCAACCATAAACTGAATACTTTCTAGTGTAAACTTCCCAAAATTACGATTCTGCCCTTTTGCTGCATGCGAAAAATGTGACTTTTTTAATTAAATATTTATTTAATAAGGACCTGATCCGATTAATAAATAATAATAATAATAATATTTGGACGATTTGTATAGCGCCGTTTTTGTGAAAAATCACCTCAAGGGCGCTGTACAGATCTTACTTTCTATCGTTACATATTAATTCCTAGTTTAAATAAGAAAATATACAGGAACATACTTACCTGGCAGGTTCCATCAGATAGACACAATTATTGAATTAAAATTATGATTATTATTTAAAAAAAAAAATTTTTTTTTTCCGATTTAAGGCATGGGAGCGAAATTAAAAGAATGGACTTTCTGAATTTGTCATGCAGTACAGGATTTGGTTAAAATTTGCATATCTAAAGGTGATTCGTCGAGAGACAGATTATGTTGAGATTCTTTTAATGAATTTAAGGATATGAGTCTGATTGCTACTACAATAATCAACGAAATACAAGCACAATTATTTATTTATTTTTATTTATTTTTTAAATATCCAAACAAGAAAGCTATGTAATAGATACGATACGATTATAATGCGTCGTTAATACGCGCCTTTGATTTAGTGTATCGCGTAATTAATTATTCGTAATGTCGTATACAAAACATAACATTTTTCAAATTAAAGCCTTTCTCACGAGAAGGTTACAAATCGCCACTGCTTCATTACACACTGTGAATCGTAGTAGAAAAATTGCTTGAAATAGCCTAACCTTTGTTTGCTGACTGGATCTTAAAAAAAAAAACAGATTTGTCAAACGCTATATATGCACTCGATTCATTACATTTCAATTATTAATTAAATTCCTCAATATTAGAGATGCCGTAGTCCCTCAGAGCAATATTATACAAGAGAGAGCGCTGCTGTAGTCAGTTTTTACAAGGTTTCGGACTCGGCTAGACCTGGGCGTGGCTAGGACTAGGGCTAGGGTATTTATACATTGATTCATAGCACATGTCGACATAATGTTTTTCTTTATTTGTATAACCACTTTTTCACAGCATGTAACCTAATAAACCGTTGAGTTATGTTCATTTATTTCGCGTATCAAAACGTGTAGGCCGAGTCAACGGAGACGCGGGACACGAAGAACATTCTAACAATACTTTAAAGCGGTGTGATAATTTGGGGAATTTTTGTTGTCTCTTTCTTTCTCATGGTGTACGACGTAAAAACCCGGAGAAAGTGATTTGTCCCAAATTCGTATAGGTTGGGTAAAAAGAATTAGCTCTCTCTCCATATATTATTACTTCAAAAGTAGTCCCAATGATTCTAGTAAATCTTTCAAATAAATCTCGTACATTTAACACAGAAAATACTTCCTGAATCCTCGGCTAACTTTCAAACTGGCCAATGACCAGTTGGCATTAGATTATTCTCCCACGGAACACGAGGGTCCAGTCCTCAGAAGGAGAAGGGCTAGGAGCGGAGAGGGGAAGAGGAAGGGCGTGTATCGAGTTTAGGTTGTGACAAACTACAGCTGCACCAAGTAGAAGAAGAAATTTCGCAGGGGGTACAACTCCAGGGGACAGAGGAGAAGAAATTGGATTACAAAGGACACCGCATCTTAGGAACGTGAATTGAATTGAGAGAAAGTAGGGAATAATGAAATGATGTACTGACAACGGTCAGCAGATGGATACAATTATTTACAACATCAAGATCTGGTAGTTGATGCAGAGAGATGAAAAATTTACGAAAAATGTTTTAGTACGGTTGTTTTAACGCAGGGTTCAGAATAATACTTTTAAATGCTTCATCAGGTAGGTATAGGTCAAAAGTTGTAGGATTGTTCAGAAAATAAACAGATACGAGTAAATGTAAAAATTAAATTTAACATTTTATAGATATTTAGTTTTGCTACACGGCTTCACCTGCTATTTAGATTCTTGAATATTTCATATTTCCGTAGAAAGCAATCACTTTGTGATTTGACATACTCAATGAAATGAAAAAATAATAACTTTATAGAAGACCACAGATATTATATTAATTTGTTTGACCGACCGGTTTCGTTTAGCCTAAGTATCATCACCTTTTCAGTTGAAGTTTTGCCTCTTTCAATTCATATTGTCTGTATCTTTCTCTCTGTTACTTTGTTATAATTTAAATGTTATTTTACTGTTTTCTCACTGTTCTCATATTTTATTTTTTATTGTGTTCTCCCTCTGTATGTATATATATATAACCGCACACTATATATTTTTTTTTTTGTTAAATTTTGTACCCTGGTGATGCTTAGACTAAGCAAAACCGGTCAAATAACATAACATCTGTGGTCTTATACAAAAAAAAAATTGCACTGTATACACCCAAGAAGGCTTTTACGTATAAAAGTACATTTTACAGTAATACAAGTGAAAATTATTTGCTCATACTAAAAGTAAGAATGAGTAGTAAACACGAGTATAACGTACATTGTATTTGTTTGATTACATGAAATAAATATTGATTGTATGAATTCCATACACCCTAAAATATCACTGAAAAACTTGATGCTTCCAAGAAAGAAAAAAGCCGAACACATGAAGTCGACAAGGCCACATTACATATATTCTGACACTCTTTTCGAAGAATTGTGAATATGGATAGATAGATTTAAAACGCCATAGCACATGTCAGATATGATATTACGATCTGAATATAGCCAAAGCTCACCGTCCGCGAGTTTTTAGTGAAACATAAAACATTGCATGAAATCGCTAAAAACATCCCTGAATGAAACATTTCAGCGGGTTCAACAAACTCGGGGGCGGTTGTCGAAACCTCATCTTGCTTACGGGAACTTTTTAGAGAGGGGGGGGAGGGCGGGAGGGTTAAAGTCCCCAGAGGAAATATCAGCAGGGCGGGGGGAGGACGAGGGTGGTTGGTTTTACAGTCGACTGCGGGAAGGCTGTACGGGCTAGCTGTATGGTGGCGGAAGCGCGCAGGCGCGGGGTCTGTAAACACTGGGGGAGAAGAGGCTGCCACGCGGAGGGGAGCGAAGGTTTTCAAAGCGTTTCTTGTGGAAATCGAATCCAAGAGAATTCATATTTTGATTGGGAGTTACATTTGATGAAGTTTCAAGGTACGGCATAAGCAAAAAAAGAAATTAATCTTGTCTTGCTTAAACTTCCCGTACCTGAACGTAAAAATCGAAAGTACAATACGAAGGGGGTGACGTAGTTACCCCTTTTGATATTTCTTATTAAAGCGTTTTCATGAAATAATCTTAGGTAATTAGTTTTTGGTTTTAATAATATAAACAATGAACTTATTTAGCGCAGTTTTGTGATATTTCACCTCGAGTGCGCTTTGTACTAAATTAATTATGCTAATAAGACTAACTAACAACGATAAAATAATATAAAATATGTATACAGATAAAAACTATCTAAAAAAAATATCGTTATCATAAATCATGAGAGAAAAGGGTTCAGATATGGGTATAACAGTGCATGTGTACATCAACAGATTAAAAAACAATTTACCAGAAGCTAAGGGTATAAAAATCCAGATGAAACGTATAAATTCATATTAACATATTTGTTAAATCAAAGAAAAGGAAATTAGATTGAGGATAAATAATATGTTGGTACTTAAAACATTAGTATTCAAGTGTTTATTATAAGTAAACCATCCTAAAATTGCAAACAGTGTAAATATTACAAGTAACAAAAGAACTATAAATATTTTATGACAAGGAGTACGAGTATATGGTTTTCAGTAGACAGTAAGGACATTGAGTTGTAAGGATACAAGAAAGGAAAAAAACTGAAACAAAGCAAATTAAGGACGTTTTTAAAGAAATTAAATTTTGATAAGTTACGTTTTGTATGAATGATTTTAAAACATTTTTTTTTAATACCCGTTTGAATTCTTTGAATTTGCACAGAAGAGGAAGAAATATTCACTGCCAAAAAAATTCTACAATACGATATGTATAATCGAATTGTAAAGGAAGTAAACAAAGGCTAATCAAATACTAATAATAAACATGGAATAATATGATACAGCCCGCGGCAGTCTGTAACTCTTAAGTCCCACAGCCTATCTGTGGACTGACTGTTCCATAGCGGGATATGAATTACCGTGTTATTGGATGGATACAAGAGCACATATTGATGTTTGTTTATTGGCGATCGGAGGCTTGGCTCGCTGTGTGCTCGTGTGGTCGGAGAGACCGTCACAGTCACAGAGCTACGGAGTCACGGAGACATCAATGTTGCATTTGTTAGTGTGGAGCGGTGAAACCGCTTACGGACAAAAAAGTTTTAAGTACAACGCCATTAATCAATTCAATTCTCTGCCCAGCACCATCAGAAACATACAAACCAAAAGCTCCTTTAAAAGCAATATCATTACTCACCTTAAAAACCAAGTTTAATTTAGCTCTTAATATGTAGATTCTATATCTTCAAATTTGTCATTTACTTATATTGTTTTTTTAATATTTATTATGTATGTACTATAATTTCGATATTAACATGTAACTATGTAGCTAAATATGTAGCGATGTGTCTCACCTGTTTGTTTGTATAAGGTTATAAAAAAAACAAATGAAGATTAACGATATTCAATATATATTGCATACTGCAATCCACAATTGGACGTAGTTATGCAGAAAGCATTCAACCTCAAAAAGATGAAACTGAGAAAAAGGCATTTGAAAATATGACGATAAAAAAAGCATTATTATGCGTAATCGGCATTTGTAAAGTAAAAATCAGTGGTTTTTATGAACATTATTAAAAATAGGCAATTTATAATCTATCTGTCTGATAGTGAGGATTCCTAAAAGTTGAAAGAGTGGCGTTGTTGGGTGCCTGAAGGGCTTTCTAAATATAATTCGTAAAATTACTTTTTGTATTTTTATAAGAGGACCTAGCAAGGTAATAGCAACTCCCCCCCCAAATTATTAAATAAGTCATTAGGCAGAATACGCCGTTGTAGACCATCGGAATGGTCAAATAGCCGTTAATACCCCCGTCCCGTAATAATGATCTGCAGACACACGGCCGTCCGTCGAAACCAAACAAATTAATAAACCTATTAATGTTTGCCCCGGCGGCGCACGGGGGCCTGAGCAAGCAGCGGGATCCGCCGTACCCAGCATCCCGTCCCGTCTCATCCCGCCCTGAGTGAACCAATCAATCTGCGCGGTGAATCAGATCTCCACTTTATTATCTCTGGAAGGATGTTCAGTTCGGTTGATAATAACCTCCCCGCAACTTGTGAAGAGAGATTTTTGCTGATAATTGCGTTCGGGAGCCGACGTGAGTTGATTCCTTGATTCGTTGAACTATCGGTGGAGAATCTTAATTAACCAACGTAGAAATATGTATTGGTGGAAAAGCTAAGGAAGAAACAATGATAATAATAGATCTACAGTCAAAGTTGGTTAAAACGATATCGGTAATAGCGAGTACACGGCTATATAGAGCAATTACTTAATGATATGTTGGTTCGGGCTTATTTTCATACAATCGTGTGAGGTTATAACGAGGTGGCTTCACTGATATAACGAGGTCGCTTCACTGATATAACGGCCAAATAATATTGTCAACTCAATGCGCCGGGTATGAGAAAAAACCCGATTCTCGAAACAGTCGAATAATGTCATAAACAAGACAATATTATGTATGAATGTGAATGAATCAAGGAGTTGGGGCCAAGATAGAGCTGTATGGCGGTTCGTCCACTTTGCCTACCTCCGCGGGGAAATGGCGTGATGGTTAGTTAGTTAACGTTACGAATGTAAACAAATACATGTAAGTAAATACAATTTATAAAAACAAACTCCAATTGTGGATGGGATGGGGAAGGTAGGTAAAGGAAAGGAAAGGAATAGAAGTTAGTTAAAATGAACAATAATGGTGGATGGAAATGTTTTTGATTTTCAGCTCAGAAAGGGCATTGAGAAATTACCCCGTGTATTTGGAAAGCTCGCTGCAAAGACGTGATACTTGAACTGTAAAATAATTCGGGAAAAAAGATTTACAATTATGGGTGGGGATTTCAAGGGTGCCTCCACCACTTGAGCGAAGAGAGAGCCAAAAATACAACACGCACCTGGTAGGAGGGCAGGTCGGCGCCGGCCGCGGCCGTCAGCAGCGACAGCGCGGCGCCGGCCAGCCGCAGCGCGGGAGCCGGCAGCGCGCCGTCGTGCAGGGGGCGGCCAGCGCGCAGCACGCGGCGCGCACGCAGCCGCCCATCTCCGAGCTGCGCAGGGCGGCGCCGAGACGCGCGCAGGCGTCGCTCTGGAACAAGCCACACGATGAATTGGAATCTGAATATTAATATACATAGAGACGTACCTATCCAAGGCAGTGCAGTCAGTTTTGATGACTTTCGCCTGACTACTCTGAACAGGCGTGGCTGGGGTTTTCGTAGACACACTTTTTTTACAAACAGACAAAAAGCGGTCGCATAACAAAACGATATCAAAAATACTATTAAATGATTTATAGATTCAGAATATCTTACAAAACGAATAGCATAACGTTTGCTTAAATAATGATGGAAGTTTATAGTTAATATAATGTATTTTATACTTGATAATTCGATAATCTGAAAGTGCTGTCAAAATTATTTAAAACTGTGAAAATACCTGTGAAAAGTGATGTATTTTACTTATTTTGGATTTATTTATACTTGCATTTATAGCACATTTCGACATAATGTTTTGTTTAGTTGCATAACCACTTTTCACAGTTTTGTTTTCAACAAAAACATAGGATATAACCTCAAAAACCGGTGAGTTATGTCGCATAACAAAAGTGGGCGAAGTAGCCGAAATCGCCAAAGACGCGGGAGACGGAAAACATGCTTACATACCTAAAAACGGTGTGATATTTTGCGGAAACTTGTGTTGTCTCTTTCTCTCTCATGGTGTGCGACGTAAAAATTCGAAGAAAGTGATTAATCGCAAATTTGTACAGGTTGGGTAAAAAAAATAGCTCTCTCTCCATATATATTCTTACTCAAAGATTAGAATGCTACTATATCATCACCGCGATGGTGGCTCACCTTCTATATGACCTCATTTCGCCCACATTTTCCAGACGTCGCCATTCATTAGATCTCCGACTTTTGATGCATTGTGAAATATCTCCCGAATCGATTTAACCCGCTCTTCGTTTACCCAGCTATGCACAACTATAATAATAACGCTGAATTTATATTATCAACTATACGTGACATTAAGTGTCAGCACTCAAAAATGACTCTAACCGTTACTTCGTAGCATTCTAATACAAGCAATACTACAAACGATTTATCAGCATTTTTTTTATGGGCAGTTAGAAAAATGTCCGAGGTTTCCAGTGAATTCTATGAAAAAATTACAAAAATGTTAGGAAAAGGTGCAGTTCGAAAACCAGCAAAGGCATTTTTGAACGTTTTGCCTAAAATTCTAGCATGCATTTCATAGATAATTCAAAAGAATACTCTTTAAGATTTGAATTAACTGGAAACCTTAGACATTTTTCTAACTACCCTTATGGAATGAACAAAAAATAGTTCGTAGTTTTTCTCGTACCAGAAAGTTGAAAAATGTGTATTTTTGGGTGCTGACCTTTAAACTAAAATTTATTACACAACTGTACCCAAAATAGTTCACTGAAACTAACTTCCCATTTACTTCCATCCTTCGTCCTTTTATCCCAATTCCCTTCCACCTTCCTCTCCCCCATCAGCTTAGTTAAGCTTATTACAATAAAACTTTATACTGTCACACGTTATTAATAATATTTATCATCAGCAGTGGAAAATGCATAATCATTATGTGTTAATTGCTGATTTGCTTTAATGATAAATTCCCCAAAATAAATAAATAGCGCAGTTTTGTGATAGGTCACCTCTAGGGCGCCTCACACTAATTTACCTAACCTTATACAACAACGAGAAAATAATATGTAACAGAAAGGTATGCAAACTAAAATCATGATCGTTATCATAAATCGTGAAAAAAATGTTCAGATATGGGTATAACCTTGAAGTAAGTTACATAAAAATATAGCTAAATATTTTTACCCAACCAATACAATTTTGCGATAAATCACTTTCTCCGGGTTTTTACGTCTACGTTTTACGTATACCATGAGAGAGAAAGAGTCGAGAAAATTGTTCACATAATATTGCAGCACTTCTAAGTATGTAAGAATGTTCTCCGCCCGCGCTAACTTCACATCATCGAGTCGTATTACTTACGTCAACCGATTTTGAGGTTATTTCCTATATTTGAGTTGATTAAAAAACATGCAGCCGTTATACAAATAAATCAAACATGATGGTGATATGTGTTGTGTGGATATTCAAATAAGAGCAAACAAAGATTATAAAACATCACTATTTAAAGGTATTTCAACAGTTTTAAATATTTTTGACCGAACTTTAGAATTCTCACATTTTTTTATGATATAAAGACATAAAATCAACAAAAAGCTTCCACCGCTGTTTGGGCAAACCTTCTGTTTTTAGCGTTTGTGGGATATTTCGACTTTATAAATCATTTTAATGGTGAATTGATATTTTTTTGTTTGATGTGTTCAAATATGTTTACTAAAAATGTCCGAATTCCATGTGGGCGGTAATTAATAGGCTTTCCAGCATCCTTTAATATATCTTTGTCTTTTTCTATCGAGTCACTATGAAGTCAACTGACCTGACTACACTGTTTCGCAATCTAAAGGTACAAGAGTGAATGTGTACATCAACAGATAAAAAAAAAATTAACTAAAAGCTAAGGGTGTACAAAAATCCCGACGTAGAGTATGCATAAATGGACTAGGGACTTTATTGTAGGTATTTAATGTGTGCTGTAGCGTACAATTGCACTGTCCACTCCGTAACGTACTAACAGTCAAGGATTAAAGGGATACCCTAAATTCTAAAACAACGCGTCTGTCTACGTTGTCATTTCTAGAGAATTAGGTAACTCTACCGCTGACTAATCACTCCTGCATACCAAAAAAAGATAAGAACAAGATTGGTGTATTTACCTGCAGATCTTTAGCACACCTATCCGTGAGGGCAGCCAGCAGTTCGAGGGACGATTCCACCAGGTCGCAGGAGCCAGGGGAGAGTGGATCCTCGCAGCTGCAGACCTGAGAAACCAGATCCACCAGGCCGGAGCCGATCACGTAACTGAAACAAAGAAATACAAAGTTGAGAAAAAGCTTTCTTTAAGCTTATCGGATGCTCTACAAACGCATCTCATTCAAAGGAGTATTAGGAAAAATTCTCGGTGCAACGACCAGGGCAAACCGTTTCGTAAGCAATATCCCGGTCGCAAACTGCCCGCGCCAGTAATAATCAGTTGCGCAAATGACTGCTATTTGCGATAACGGAAACGGACAATGAACTTACACCATATTTAATTCCACAGCTATTTGCACTTTTGTACAAACTCATTTGTGCTCACGATAAAACTTTGGTAGGTCCAGGTGAAATACCACACAATCAAAGTTGAAACGTAGTTTAAAATGGCTCAAGATGATTATGTTATAACATTGATTTGAATTTTCTATCTTATCTATATTTTTTCCTATTTTTGTCATTACTTCATTTAATATTATGCATAAGCTGTTATTTCTCTGTTGCTCTTTTTTCCCATTTCGTGTTACGTATATTTTTTTGCAATTGGACAATAGTTCGTTAGTTTTTGAATAGTGAATTAAGACCACAGATTTCATTTTAATTTTTATGACCGACCGTAATTTCTTTTTTTTAAATATTCTTTAATTACCTTCGTAGTTGACGTTTTACCTCTTTCAATTCATATTATCTATCAGTTTTTCTCTCTGTTATAATTTTAAATTTTATTTTGTTATTTTATCACTGTTCTCTTATTTTATATTATATTTTGTTCTCCCTCTGTATTTATTTTAAATTTGTACCCTGACGTTGCTTAGGCTAATGGAAACTGTTCGGTCATAAAAAAAATCTGCCGTCTTATATAAGAAACTTTATGTTTATTTACTAGATTTTAACAGTCGATTACTTTACAAACAAGCCATTCCCCATTTTGACCTAACTAGCTTCGAAAACTGGTGACTTTTGTCAAGTGAAAATTAAAAAATCTAATTCTAAACAAAAATTTAAAAGCACTAACACAGGTTTGTTTACAGATAATTGGAAAAATAAACACGATTTTGTAAGTTAAGTTAAGGCTGTAGTAAAAACAGCCTGCGACGGTGCGGCGAAGCAGAAAAAAACGTCATTAAATAGCAAAGCCAGGGCGAGTGGGCAAACAAAGCGGCGCGGAAACGTACAAAACCAAAATCTCGCCGGAAAATTGAAAAGTGATGCAATCCACGTCTTTCCGCAAAAGAAATCGCGAGAGGGATTATTAAATTTAGCTCTTGCAAGCCCGACTCTACTTGTAATAAGATTTTACTTGGGTAAATATATTAGGCACAGGGTGGGGTGGGAGGAATGGGGGTGCAAATTGCGTACGCCCAAGGTACATATAATCACATCCAATAGATTTGCCCACATTGAGACGTCAGCAAGTTTATTTGACTTGCGGCTAATGATATTATTTCGTTTATGCATAATTTATTGTTGTCACCTTAGAGTACGTATATAGAGTGATACCCATCCAAGGCAGTGTAGTCAGTTTTTGGTGATTTTTGCCGGACTCGGCGGACCTGGGCGTGGCTAAGACTAAGGTAAGGGCATTTAAACATCCATTCATGGCACATATCGACGTAATGTTTTTGTTTATTCGTATAAACACATTTCAACAAAAATATAGCATATTATCTAAAAAAACCATTTTGTTGTGTCAAGTTTAGTGGCATAATAAAAAATGTGGGCGGAGTCCCGCGGTGACCCAGGAGCCCAAGATCATCGTGACAGTACATAAAAGCGGGGTATTATATTTGTTGTCTCTCATGGTGTACGTCGTAAAAGCCCGGAGAAAGTGATTTATCGCAAGTTTGTATAGGTTGGGTAAAAATAATTAGCTCTCTCTCCGTACATTGTTACTCCAAAGTTGTCACTGACACTCATTCACCGGGGGTCATAATACAAATTTCAATACACCTATACACAGAGTTTTTGATCAGGGTAGGCGGCAGTAGGGAAAACAGCGGATTGATTGATAAAAATAGGTGCCGACAGATGTCACTGATAGTTATTGCATTTGTTCTATAAAATCCTCAGAGCAATAATATACCAGGAATGATAGCTCTACGAAACAGTGTACTCAGGATTGTTGATTTTTTCCTGACTCGGGCGTGGTTAGGGTTTTTATGGACACACCTTTTTACATCCATTCAAAGCATATGTGGACATAATGTTTTGTTTATTTGTATAACCACTTTATTTTCCAGTACATATTGTTATCAACAAAAATATTGGATATAACCTCAAAAACCGTCGAGTTATGTCACATAACAAAACGTAGTGGGCGGAATCACCAGAGACGCGCACACGAAAAACATACTTACATACATAAAATTGGTGCGATAGTATGTGACAACTTGTCTTGTCTCTTTCTCTCTCACGGTTAACCACGTAAAAAACCAGAGAAAGTGATTTATCGTAAATTTGTATAGGTTGGGTAAAAATATTTAGCTCTCTCTCCAAAACATTCTTACTTTAAGGTAAAATCACTGCCTTGATGCTAACAAAGATACTCACACAAATGAGCCACATGAACGCGCACACAGCTCACAGCATACATGCATATATATTTTGTGTAGTCTAGTAAACAAAGAATAATCAACTCTGACGTTGGCGGCGTTTGGGCATATGTAGTTAGTGCAAATTTGCGATAAATGACTTTCTCCGGGTTTTTAAGTCGTATACCGTGAGAGAGAAAGAGACAAGAAAAGTCGTCACATAATACTGCAGCATTTATAAGTGTGTAAGGATGTTCTCCGTCCGCGCTAACTTCACATCATCGAGTCGCAAAACTTACGTCAACGGATTTTGTGGTTATTTCCTATATTTGTGTTGATTAAAAAACTTGCAGTGGTTATACAAATAAATCAAACATGATAGTGATATGTGCTATGCGTGGATGTTCAAATAAGTCCAAACAAAGATTATAAAACATCTCTTTTAAGAGATATTTCAATAGTTTTAAATATTTTTGACCAAACTTAAGAGTTTTCACATTTTTAATGATGTAAAGATATAAAATCAACAAAAAGCTTCCATCATTATTTAAGCAAAATTTCTGGTATTAGTGTTGGTGTGATATTTTTACTTTATAAACCATGTTAATGGTGTATTGCTATATTTTAGTTTAATGTGTTCAAATATATTTCTTAAAAATGTCCGAATTCCATGTGGGCGGTAACTAAAGGCTATCCAAACATCCTTTAATATAGCTTTGTCTCATTCTATCGAGTCGGTATAAAGTCAACCATCCTGACTACACTGTTCCGCAAAGGTACCTCTCCATGTTCTCCAAGTTAACAACTATACTATGAAAGTATGAAATTCATATCCAAATGGGGGTATTAAATTTCAAACAAAGGATCAACAGTAAGCAGGGGTTAGTATTATTGGGTTACCAAGCCCCAAATAGCAGCTTTACGTGTTTCCCCAAGAGACACAACATGGGAACTACACACACATGCCATTATATCTACCCATTGCTTGGTAGACAATACAACGTTTGATCAATGATCATTGTCATTGTTTAAACATAAAAAAGTGTATGGTTTCCTACTAATACAATAATAATATATTTATTTATTTAATTATATAAACCCTTATGGGCTTTTACATAACTGTGTATAACATAAAATAATAAAAAAAAACAGAGACATGAAAATAACATCTAGTAAATGATTTTTATTTTTTTATTTATTAAAATATTAACATACAAAGTACATTTGGTATATTAATCCCAAAGAGTTAAAAAAAACTCATTTTGGGAAGGGCAACATTATAAAAAAAAAAGAAATTATATTTTTATAAAGACTTACAAATTCCAAATAGGAAGCACAAAAGAAGAGGCAACAAGCGAAAAAATATATCAAGAAGAGACTCATAGGAGTAGAGACTTACTAGATAAACATCACAAATACAACAAGAAAGACATTCACACACACAGAAGTTAGCACCCAAAAACATAAATAAGTTAGTAGAAATATTATAATCCAATAAAAGAACATGTATATTTTTGAAAGAGAAATTATATAAATGTACTCGTATATATACGAGGCCTGTTCAAAAGAAAAGGTGAATTTTGAATTTTCGCGGGCTGTGTAGTACATTCGACAATCGATTTTTTTTGTTATGTTGGTATACATATGTTTATCATATGTTAGCATTATCAGCCATTTTGGGTTAGCGGTTTGTTCTTGAGAACTGAAAAGGTTAGTCACGTTTTTGTGTGTTCTTCGATTTTTTACTTTTTGAAAAAATGGAGCAAAACCAAATATTATTATTATTATATTTATAATATTACGTTATATTAGGCGTACAACTTTGTTTCCGTCGTTTTTTTTCCAAATTCGAGGCTTTACTATAAAAAAAAACTGGCTGTACATTTATGATTCAAATAATTGTCCATCGCTGGCAACTACTTTCTCCCACCTTTCGAGAAACGCACGAATCCCGCGTTGAAAAAACTGATC
This sequence comes from Drusus annulatus, assembly GCA_022651775.1. NCBI lineage: Eukaryota > Metazoa > Arthropoda > Insecta > Trichoptera > Limnephilidae > Drusus > Drusus annulatus. Next base: position 788,608 of record JAGWCC010000072.1, read on the forward strand.
CATCAAGCAATTCGCGAATCAATCCAATTTTTTACTTCTTCATAAGACCGTTGTATTGCGGCCGTTTGTCTGTCAATGCTCGGCTCAAACGCATTAATTGCGTTTAATAACGATCGCCTGAATTTGCTTAATTCAGTTTTATCGGCTCATAATACACTACGCCGTGCTGGTCCCACCAAATACAGAGCATGACCTTGGAGCTGTGAATATTCAGTATAGAATTCGGAAAATTTAGAAAATTAAAACCTCCCGGAATTTGGTTCGTAAACTGACATTTTCAATCGAGAATAACTTTATGATGCAGACACAAATGAAGTAATGTTTCTATGGGGTTATCTTGACAGATGCCTATGTTTATTGAATGACGTCTATGATCTATTTAGTTCGACCACTACTTACCGCTTAAGCCGTCTATAAGAAAACAGCGAAAGCAAAGATGTACACCAATAATTTAAGAAAAGTTCAACAAAATGAATTTCGCTGCTAAGGAGTTTAATGTTTCAAGGAAAGCTATGGTATCGCTATCAGCGTTGTTTACACTTCTCAACGATACTTCAGCAGCCCTTATAATATAAAGGAGAAGGGTTTAATAAAGTACCCGCCAGGGTTGTATGCGGTACAAGAGGTATCGGGATAGTCGATATTATTATTGTTAGTATATATGATTGCGCAACAATAATGAAAACACTTAAGGTTTGTTGGCTCGGGAAACCTGCTGAATCCAATCTGCTTCGGCAAACGTCTACAGCCAGGTGCTCTCAATTTTGGAAAATTAGATTCTAGACGGTGGAGTAAAATGCGAATTGTTTCAAAGTGTGAAAACAACAAAACGTAAAACCAATGAATGGCAACGTGGAGTTTGCATAAGACTGCAAACAACCGCAATAAAATCGTTTGGTTTTTCTAAAACTAGATATCATGGTTGCGTTATTATTAAATGCCTTTTTTTGTGGTTTAGTTTATTTATTTTATTTTAGTCACTTGTTCATCAAAGTTTACGAAGTATCTAATTATAATTCATACGCTTTTCGATTTAATAAAATAATTATAACAGATATTCTACTTGATATTACTAATGTATTTTAAATGGTTCTTATAGGTTATTTTTGATTTATTATTTGGAATAATTTGGACGGTTTCCGGCAGCGCATTAAAACGTTTCAACAATTTATAAAGAAAGCTGTTTTGTGTATTGGTTTTATTATTTATTTGTAGTCTGATTTATTTGCATGTCCTTGTATTAAATTTGTGAATATCCACGTTGTAAATAATTTTAGTAAATATTGCACAAGTTCCAACTGCTCCCAATCGTCTGGAGCCAGTGAGAATATGGCACCCCCAATCGAGGTGTGTTGTGAGGCTGAAGGTAGGGAGAAAGGAACGGAGATGGGGAAGGGTGAGGTTGGGAAGTACCTGGCTATTCAGAAGTGGCCACCAAACACGGCTACAGCCATTTCAAGTAACATTTCGATTCTGAATAGAGGTCTTTGACCAAGGTGATACCAAGAACTTCCCAACTTTCCTCTTTTCCATTTTCTTCACCTAAATGCCACAGAATTCAGAGGTAATAGTTGCATAATTGAGTTTTTAAATATAATAGGGGTACCAGGAGTAAAACTATTATTTTCAGATGGTCTGGTTTGAGTTAGTCTGTGTCCATACGCGGTGGAAGAAAACATATTTGCGTGATATATTTTTTATAGAACTGCTTGTTGACTTTATTTATTCACGCATAAAATCTTTTTTTTTTTCTTAAGGGTAAAATTTATAAGCCCAAAATTGACGACTAACACTTGCGTCACTGCATGCTACTTTTTTTCGACGAAGGATTAAATGCGACCAAGCCCACGGAAGCCATTAACAAATCCTTAAAGCTAGCGGAGTCAACCCTAGCTTTTACAGTTCAAATCGGGGAATCGGAACCTAGAGGGCCTTCTTAAAAATGGACGACGGTCAGATTTCGATGAAGACATATTAAAATCTCTGGTTAAATACAATCTTCGTCAAACCATCGAAGAATTAAGTCAGATACATTGATCTTCCTGATCTATACAACAGTTGTCCGGTCGGTAGCTGAGTGGAGAACGCGTCGGATTCCCACCCGGGCGTCGTGCGTTCAATTCCTCTGCTGGCTAAGTCCTCCATCATTACACAGGCAACATCTTCCGCTTTTTATGATGGCAGTAGTTTTTCAAATATTTTCAGGTTATTCGTAACCCGGGAATGTTTGTCTTACTTTAAAAAAAAAAAAAAATTAAACCGGATGGAGCAAGTGAATAAGATGGGTATTTGGATGCCGCACAAACTCTCCCCAGGATTAACGTTAAAAAAGGTTTGTTTTCGTATAAAGTGGGATCTGAAAAGAAAGCAGAACTGGAATGTTTTTTTTTACACAATATCGTATTCGACAGACCTTGCCCCGTCTGATTATCATATTTTAAGATCCATGGAGCACTCCTTGAAAAACAAAAAGTTCCGATATGTGAACCTAATCTAACTGACCATCACGCCGTTTCCCCGGAGGGGTAGGCAAAGAGGACGGACCACCATACAACTCTGTCTTGGCGCACACTCATTGCTTCTTCACATTCATACATACTCTTCTGTGATTCTGACTCTTCACATGACCCGATTCAAGTATTTGATTTACTCGATCGTGCCATGTCTTCCTCGGGCGACCTCGACTTCTTCTTCCATTCACATTCGCATCATATATTCTTTTCACACTCCTTTCTTAGTTTATTCGCTCTATTTGCCCAGACCGTCTAAGCGTTCCTTTCTTGATCCTATTCATTACGATCACATCAGTCTTGCATTCATTCCGGATTTCCACATTTTTAATACGGTCATAGATGGTTTTAACGTACATACGTCTCAGTGATCTCATTTCCACAGCATTCAGTTTACTTTCATCCTTTCTCTGCCAGTTCCATACCTCACTTTCATACATCAGAGTTGGTATAAGCACTCCATTGTGGACTGCTAGCTTCGCTTCTTTGGGCAATTTCTTATTTGCGCCAACAGCGTTCAATCCTCCATTAATGGAGTTTCCTGCATTCACCCTACTTTCAATATCCTTATCAGCCTTTCCGTCTCTCTAGAACATACTTCCCAAATTACACAAACTCATCCACTTGCTCCAAGAAATCATCATTCACAACTATATTGCACGCTGTTTACGTGCTCTCTCTTTCAAAGACCAAATCAAATATTTTAATATAAAAAATAAAAACAAACAAAAAAGTTTTTATAAAAAGGGGATTGAAAAATTACAAAACAGATGGAGAAAGGTGTAAAACAATATTAGAGATTAAAACTATATTTTGTGATTTTGAGCAATGATTAAAAAAAAAGTATAATGTTACGTGACAAGATAATGTCTTAATTCCTGGTACCCCTGATATAAATAAATTTTTAAAAAATCACGACAAAGCTTTCAAAAGAATTACAAGTTCCAAAAGGCGGCTCGTTGCTTACTTGACAATGCCAGAGATCTCAAGGCACCATTCCGAGCCCACCAAAGATAAGACGATCGAGGCGGGGGCGAAATTTCATTACGGAAACAAACTAACCAACCTACGGAAGGGTTGAGGGCGGGAGGACCCGGGGTGGTGGGGAGGCGGTGTACATACGTCATAATTGTGTTTGCCGCCAAGATTGGCCGCTGATTGGCGTAGATAAATTTGCAGAGAGGCGTCCTCGTCTTTGCGTTCCCCTATGATATTCGCAGGCAAACTGATTTAGAAGTAGTCTGCTTAGAGGGTGTGTGCTTTGAGTTACTGCTGTATGTGTTAACCCAACTCATCTTATATTGAATTTAATTAAGGGATGAAAAACTACTTCATAAACTAAATGGTACTCACTTACTTTCCGCTCGTAGTAATAATAAAAAAGTTAATTTCCTAAATAGCGAGTAATCCCTTCCACAAATGTTCTTCTTCTGCACGGTGTTGAACATTTGTCAAAAAATATTAAAAAAACATAAAACAAATCGCAAGTAAAAAATGAAAGAAGAATTGAAAATAATTTGTTGCATTTTATTATATTACCGTTGATTTCGACACAATGCATTGCTGTTCCTCAATCATCACTCTACTAATTATGGGTATCATTCTCCCCTACCCAGAATGTCGAGACTTGTTGACTCAAGCCATGGTCTTGAAATGTTTGGTAGCAGTCTAAATGATTTTTGCCACTCTTTACGACTCTACCAAAACCTTGACATGACTTTGGCTTTAACTTGAATGTTCTTTCTAATTACTTTTTTCATTGCTTTATTAAAATATTATGTACGTGCTGTTCTTTCTGATGCTTTTTTTCTCATTTGGCATTATGTTTTTTTTTTTTTTTGTAATTGGACAATAGTCCGTTAGTGTCTTAGAGTATATAGAGTGGTATCTACCCAAGGCAGTGTAGTCAGTTTTTGATGATTTTTACCTGACTCGGCGGACCTGGGCGTGGATAAGACTAAGGCTAGGGTATTTATGCATTAATTTATATCACATATCGACATGATGTTTTTGTTTATTCTTATAACCCACTTTTTCACAGCTTTGATTTCAACGAAAATATAGCATCTAACCTAATAAAACCGTTTAGTTGTGTCAAGTTTAGTAGCATAATAAAAAATGTCGGCGGAGTCCCGCGGTGACCCAGGAGCCCAAGATCATTGTGCCAGTACATGGTAGCGGAGTATTATATTTGTTCTCTCTTTTTCTTTTATTTTGTAGTACGACGTAAAAACTCGGAAAAAGTGATTTATCGCAAGTTTGTATCGGTTGGGTAAAAATAATTAGCTCTTTCTCCGTACATTGTTTCTCCAAGGTTAGTATATTAATAAATAAATTATTTCAATGAAAGCAGAATGCGTAATTGTGTTCCCGTTTATTTCGAGGAGGGATAGGTTTTTCAAGAGATATTATTTCTTGAAATTTAAAAAAATGGCCGATTATTACACCGTCTTCTCAAAATGCAGTAGGTGACCATTCTGGAAAACGTAACTAATAAACCTACATTTTTACTACGACCCAAATGCGAAATATTTAATTTTTATTCGCGTCTGGTTCACTAGGAGTTTGTGTACACCTATTTCATATTCGGTTTCTTAAAATGATAACCATTATACCATAATCATTATGTTGCTATCAAATGAGTACCTTTCCACCACTACCTTTCAAACACTTGCTAATACGATTGACGCGAGTAACCTTACTAAGTAAAAATAAAAATTAGGCTCACACAAAACGTTTGAAATAAATTTCACTGTTTGAATTTTTTATTCAAAAATATCCCACGTTGTCCATGAGACAGCTGGTTGCCCCTCTTTACAATGTTATAGCGCTGTTTTGAGGTTGTGTGTGTGTGTGTGTGTGTGTGTGTTTTTGCTTGTGTGCGTAATAAACTAAAGTTTTCCCGCCAGAGACAATGTTGGTTTAGTTATCAAGTTGTAATGAAAAATATACACAGGGTGATTGGATTAATTTCAAGTGTTTTGTTTGTAAAGCCAAAGGTAGTAAATATTATAGTTAAGTTGTGAGCGCGTACGGCAAGTTTTGTTACCCATCTCATAAGTTCAGAACGAATGAATTAATAAACAGCGAGTAAAAAAAACAGACATCATAAAGAAAATTAAAAAAACTGTGAGTCAGAAAATCAGAGCGCACGAAGCAGGAGAATATATAGACGGTGAGCTTTGGCGTCACGAAATTTGCGAAGATTTTCTGTTCTGAGTGTCTCGGCCAACGGAACTATTCCAGCTGGCAACATTGTTTCGAAGCCGGTATAATAATAATAATAATATTTTGATAATTTTATAGCGCCGTTTTTGTAAAACAATCATCTCAAGGATGTTGTGCAAATCTTAATTTCTAGGCTCTATTTTATGTACAGAGGTAATATACATAAGCATACTTACCTGGCAGGTCACAATTATTTTATTTATTTCTAGTTATATTTTATATAATTGTATAGTGAATACCGCACAAGAGTCCCAACTGCTGCCAACCGTCTAGATCCAGTGAGACTATGGCATCCCCAAACGGGGTATGTTGTGAGGCTTAAGGTAGTGGTGAGGGGTTGGAGATGGGGAAGAGGAAGGTAGGAAAGTACCTGGCTATTCAGATCTGGTCACCGAACACGACCAGAGCCATTGCAAGCAACGTTTCGATTCTGAATGGTGGTATTTCACCAGGGCGATACTATAAGTATCTACCATTCTTGAACCCGCGACCTCTGGATTCGTAGTCTGGTCGAGTGTTTTACCACTCGACCATGGAGGCCGTCAGTTTGGAGAGAGATACAGTTTGGCACTCGGAGGACACGCTGTTGGAAAAATTATAGTTGGTACATACCAGTCATAAAACAAGAGCTGGTCTACTAAAGTTGAGTACATTTACGTATATGTTATCTTTAAACTGCTTATTTTGATTGCTGTTCCTAACATCGACTGTCAACTTGTCGCTGAGGTCTGTGGTTACCATAGAGTTGGTAGAGTAGTATCTATCCAAGGCAGTGGAGTCAGTTTTGGACTTGTTTTTGATGATTTTAACCTGACTCGGCGCACCTGGGCATGGCTAAGACTAAGGCTACGGAATTTGTACATCCATTCATATCACATATCGACATAATGTTTTTGTTTATTCGTATAGCCACTTTTTCACCGTATTTTTATCAACAAAAATATAGCATATAACCTAAAAAACCGTTTAGTTGTGTCAAGTTTAGTGGCATAATAAAAAATGTGGGCGGAGTCCCGCCGTGAACCAGGACCTTAAGATCATCCTTACGATACGATCAAGTTGTTCAAAAAAATTGTTGTCTCTTTTTCTCTCATGGTGTACGACGTAAAAACTCGGAGAAAGTGATTTATTACAATTTCGGATGGGTTGGGTAAAACAAATAAGCTATCCCTCCATTAGATTCTTACTCCGAGGTGGTTACAGAGAAAATTAAAACGGAGCTATCATTGGTAATATCATAACTAACTCGAAACAAAACACCCGCTGACAAACAAGTAGTAAAAAAAACACCACAGTCCAAACATTCACTCAACGGGCCAATTCCGCATTAAAGCTCGGCACATTGAGACGTGCCCACCTCCAGCTGGGCAGTTGATACTCGGTCCATTATTGGCCATTGTTGGACGGACCGCGGGCGTAACAGCGTAAACACTAAACCAACCTCGCATCTGGTTAAATCTGGACCCCCAGCGGAGGAGAGAAGGGATGCTGCCGCTGCGGGCTCAATCAAGGCTCTGCGGGGTTCCAATCAGGCATGCTTAACGCGCGGGAGATGTGAAAACGCGAAATGGAAATGGGTGTAGTAATATTTAATGCATTCGTTTGTGTTCATTACTTCATAGTTTTATTTGGTTTAAGTTAACTTCACACAGGAGGCCTTGAGCGAAATAATTTTCCTTAGAGCCTGTCATCTTTAGGGATGCTGTTGTGTGGAGGGTATTTTTGAGGAAAGGAAGGAGTGAAGCTGGGTCTTAAAGAGGCCCATGTTGATAAAACACAGAGGCTGGCAAATCGTTCCACAGCCGACCTGTCGAACACAAGACCAAGTCGTAGAAGCGACCCATTCTCATATATCGAATGCCAATCGTGTACAAATGTTGGGCGAGTTTCCCGACTATGCACCGGTGTCGAAGCGATCGATGACGCAAGTTCCTCGGAGCATCTTCCATTGAAATACCGGTGCATTCCCACCTGACGTCTGTGCTCCAAAGATCGCAATCCGTTTGTTAAGATAGAAAAATCTATCAAACGAACCGCCCGTTTCTGGACAGAGTCAAGGGTATTTCCAGGAGTTAGCATGTGTAAGGAGTTAAAATGTCACACTTAAAATTTTTGTCTGAAAAACTCGGGATTCCCAGAAATAAAACCGGTAATAAAAGAACTAGATACATGTAAAGATATGTAGGACATTCAGTGAGACTTTTCCCGATCAGAGGGAGCTCGAATGCTACATCGTATCGCGCAGTTGTTGCATGAATTATCAATGGTTGTGCAGTGACTGCGTTCGCCCATAACCAGTGCCCCTTACACACCATTGCCCTCCGAAAACTCCGACATACCAAGCGTGAATGAGGTGACACAAAAACGATGAAACAAAGCGCAAAAGTAGAGCAGATAGAATATCTTCAATCAATCTTCAAGAAAATTAACCTGTACCCAACAGTTATTTTGAAATACAGTACAAATATAACTAACTAACCATCACACCGTTTATCCTCAGGGGTAGGCAGAGAGAAAAGACCACTATGGAATTCTGTCTTGGCACACACTCCTTGGTTCAATCACATTCATACATCGTCTCATACATACTCTTCTGTTATTCTAACTCTTCACATGGCCCGACTCAAGTATTTGATTCACTTGATCGTGCAATGCCTTCCTCGGGCGTCCCCGACTTCCTCCCATTCACTTTCGCGTCATATATTATTTTCACACTCCGGATATCCTCATTGTAAACACGCCCATATATATGGTTTTACCCCCCCATACGCCTCAGGAATCTCATTTTACAGCATTCAGTCTACTTTCAACCTTCGTCTGAAAGTTCCATGCCTCACTGCCATACATCAGGATTGGTATAAGCACTTTATTGTGGACTGCTAGCTTTGCCCTTTTAACATTTTTTTTTTAATTTGCGCTAACAGCGTTCAGTCCTCGGTTAATGGAGTTTCCTGCATTCACCCTTCTTTCAAAATCCTTATCAGCCTTTCCGTATCTCGTAAACATACTTCCTAAATACACAAACTTATCCATTTAGTCCAAGTCTTCATCATCCACAAATATATTGCACGCTGTTCTCTTACTCTCTCTTTCAAACACCATGACGTAGACTTACTTACAATCATTATTAACTCATTTTGCATACATAGTTCGTTCATCCTAGACACGAAAAGTGTAGATCTTCCATACTGTCAGAAATTAGCACAGCATCATCAGCATACAATAGGCAACATACTTAAAGATTGTTCATTTTCGCGCCCAAACCCACAGCTTTCAATTCAATCTGTACAAATATAAATACACAAATCACCCATTAATATAGAAGTTAATTGAGTTACATTGAAAACTTGACGTCAAATTTCTTGCATTTTCCATAAAGCTATGGAAGTATTATCCAAGGCAGGAACATCTTGCGACTCTGCTACAGAAAAGCTTCAGGGAAAAAAAAGCAAACAGTCTTGAAGTGGTATCTCAGCCCGGCGCGACGGGGGAGGACTAGAGAAAGCTCGGGAAAGCTTTAGATTAAGCCGAAGCTCGCTGAAGTGAGAAGCGCCGAGCACTGGTAACCGAATAAGGGTTGTGAGAGTAAATAAATCCGTATCATTCTGATATTTTAATTACCGAATAAAGGGCAGATTGCAGATTGCCGAGTGTACACAGGGAGGGGTGGTAAACCTTTTCGGGGAACATTGTATAAAACAGGGTGGAGTGATCATAGGTATTAAACCTTTTGATATAACATGGGTTGTGCATTTTTAATTTGAAAACATAAGTGATTTTCTTTTCATCGTTCATTTTTTTTTTTTTGAAGCATAAGAATCTCAACTGCTCCCAACCGTCTAGAGCCAGTGAGACAATGGCAACCCCAATTGGGGTGAAGGTAATGGGAAGGGGATAGGAAAAAGGAGGGTTGGGAAGTACCTGGCTATTCAAATCTGGTCATCAAACACGCCTAAAGCCATTTAAAGCAACTTTTCGATTCTGAATGGTGGTATTTCACCAGGGTGATACTTAGAGTATGTATTTTTAGTTATAATCTGTAACGCGACAAGGCGCGCGGCTCCGAATACTTTCTCGCTCCCGTCTAAAGCGCTGTCCCTCTCTAGCAATGTTGAGTTGCGTAGATTCAGAGGGCTCCAATTGGGAAATCGCTAACGCAATTCTAGGAATTTCACCTACTATTCCCACCACGTGCTGAAGGCCGCTGCCCGCCGGCCTATAAAAGGCGCTGCTCGTCCTAGAAACACCAGAGAGCCAGAACAAGTCTGATTCCTGATTGCGCGTCGATCCCTTTCAGCGAGCACTCTGAGTACTTAGTGAGAGATCCAGAAACTAGTCTCAAGAGCTGATTACTGATTGCGCATTTTTCCTCTTCAGCAAGGTCTTTGAGTTCTAAGTACGATTTTTTTTAAGCGTTCAACTGAATTGTGCGCCGTCGGCCTTTCCGTTTGTTTTGTTTGTCAAATATTGTTTGAAAATTTAAAGTTATAAGGGAAAACCATTTCAAGTCTCTTTTCATTTATTCTTGTTCAATATAAAATAAATACTACGTATCTGTACCGAACTCCACTCACTCTTTCAATAAAACAAATTAGTTCCATTATAAATTGTCGAAAAACGTGTGGCAACTAACGAAAGGCTGTTATAAATCTATGTAAAATGTTCATGATGATGATGTTTCATGATGTCTTGAAACAAAGCTCAATTTTAATTTTATTTCTTTATTATTATTATTCATTACTTTATTATCATGTTTTTATTTTTTATCTTTGTATTTTTTTCTATGAATTATATGGAACTCATGGGATTGACCACCTTCCCTGAGATCTGAAATAAGTGTTAAAAAATATAATTTCAAAAACCCTACTGGTCTTAAATATAAATAAAATACTGATTTAATACGTGAGCTGGATGTATCTTATTACTTTAATGGAGATATATTCTGTGTTTGGAAAGCGCTCTTGTGGTGTTATCCCACAAAATGGTTAAGCAAAGTGGACTTCTGTTAAACAAAAATAAAACCACAACCATCGGTAGTATATTTGCACGTTTTTCATTCAACCCACCGATCGCAAAGTTATCGTTAACCGCCTACCCACGCACTGCCTAACCGCATTGTTATCTCAATTACCCGCGCAGCGCCCGCCTCCCCGGGGATTGAACCCGGCGGGAGTCGTGATAGGAGGAAAGTACACAGAAATACAGATACAGGGGAAGCTCCATTCGTGGGAAGAGGAGGGTTGGTATTGGGCGCGATTCACCGTAGTCGAATTAGTTCAATTTTTAATCAATCATCCTCCATCTGTGGTCTAAAGATACACTAATCGAGTTTTTCACCGCGCGTTCAAATATACTTCTTGTCATAACAATTCGTAGATAGCAAAATATGATTTTGAAAACTATTTGAATATTATTGATATTTACTGACCTACGTGGTCGAGTGGATAAGACGCTCGACTAGGAATACAGACGTCGCGGGTTCCGGCGTGCGCAGTTAAATTGTATTCAATTAATTCATATTAAATAATATATAGCATATTTGCGACAAGTCCCAGAGCGGTATACGAGTTGATTCATAGTATCACCCTGGTGAAAGACCACTGTCCAAAATCGAAACGTTGCTTGAAATGGCTTTAGCCGTGTTTGGTGACCAGATCTGAAAAGCCAGGTACTTCTCAACCTTCCTATTCCCCATCTCTTTCCGACGAACGCAATCTCAGAACGTCGCGATTCTGAATGGTAGAATTTCACAATGGCTATACTGAAAGTATAGAAAAAAGCGAAATATCACCTCGGGGGCACTTTACAAGCTTAAAAACTATGGCTAATTTACCATAAAACTATCGAAATACCTACAGCTATAGCTGAAATTACCTTATTGATATTTATATATGTATGGGCTGTGAAAAAGTTTAGACTTTTTTTAAAATTTGTCAATCATTGCATAAAAACATACTGATGGTTTGCGTTAGGGTCAGCACTCAAGAAAGACGCAAAACGTTATTTTCTAGCATTCTTATACAAGCAATACTACAAATGATATATCTGTATTTTTTTACTGGTTTTTAGAAACATGAGGTTTCCAATAAATACAATTAACCATAACCCTTTAAATTATATTAAAAACATACTAAAATGTCAGTAAAAGGTGCAGTTCAAAAACCAGCAAAAGCATTTTCGAACGTCTTACCTATATTTCTAGTATGGATTTCATAAGGAATTTATAAGATTACTGTTTAAGAATTGTATTCGTTGGAAACCTCAGACATTTTTCGAACTACCCGTATAATTAACAGATGAATTTTTAACAGATGTATATTAACAGATGAATCATTTGTAGTATTGCTTGTACTAGAAAGTCAAAAGTATGTATTTTTGGGTGCTGACCGTTAACCTCATAGATAGGTACCAAATAATGTGAATTTAACCTTTTAGTACCTGAAATTAAAAATCAAAGGTACGATCCGAAAGGAGGGGGGGGGGTGACGTAGTTACAACATTTGATCTTGCTTAAAAGCGTTTTAGTGGCATAATCTTAGAGAGAAGTTGATTCATCATATTTTCGTAATCTTTATCTAAGATATCGCACAAAATTCTCGTTCGGGGTCCTTGGAAACGGGAGTGTTAAACCACCAAACTAAATATTGGGTGGGGTTCGGAATGTAATATATTACCCGTATTTCGCCACGCCGCAAAACTTAATATTTCAGGAAGATGATTGTGAGAAAAATTCAAAGGTAGCAAGACGAACATCATTACCATGAATGGCCTCCACTATCCAGTGAAAGGGCAGAGCGGCTAATGCAAGGTATGGTATATAACATGACAAGGTATCCCATGCAAATAAAGGGCCAGATTGATATTAATGATTGGCGGACCGCGGCGCGACACGATAAGTAATGGGCCTTCTGATGGAAGGAGCGGTGGCGAACGTAATAAACTGACTGTCTATTTGTATGTTTGTTCGTGTGACGCGTGACGGTGGTATGGTACTACAGAGGGTGGACAATCATCGGGCGAGGATGAAAATACCTTTAATTGTGAAACAGCTGTTACGCGTAGGTACATTATACACTGACAAACTTCAGTCAGTTTTCAATGCTGCAGCAAGGCTGATAACTGGCGTTTCCAAATATTCCCATACATCGCAACATCTTAAGAACCTTCATAAGCTTAAATGTCCCGAACGGATCCAATTCAAACTATGCTGGATGATTTTTAAGGCGAAACATGACATGTCGCCGCCTTACTTGTCGGAACTGTGCATTCCAAGCGATACTAATACGAGACAAGTTACTCTTCAATCAGCATCTTCAACGGCCATAGGTAGACTCACAGTACCTAAACGTAATCCCAACACCAATTTCGGAGAGCGAGCTTTTGCCTTAGCAGGCCCCACAGATTGGAATAACCTCTCTTCACATTTGCGAAAGATCGACAGCTCAACTGAGTTCAGCGCAAAACTAAACACACATCTTTTTAAATTATCACACCCATAATAACGTCAATTTGCTTCACTAGAGTTTTGATCACTCAGTCCGAGTGCTGACAATCAAAAAAAAAACTGAAATTTTTAAATAGAGAGCAACGTATCGTAATAAAAATACTTGGCTAATTTATATAGCATTATTTTTTCGTGAAATATCACCACAAGGGCGCTTTACAAAACTTAAAAACTATGGCCAAATATACCAATCTAATGACGTATGTGCGGTAAAACCATGTACGACCGTATTAAAAATGTGAATATCCCGAAAGAATGTAAGCGCAATGAATAGGATCAAGAAAGGGACGCTTAGATGGTTTGGGCATGTAGAACGAATGAAAGAAAGGGGGGGGTGAAAAGAATATATGATGCGAAAGTGAATGGAAGATGAAGTCGAGGACGCCCGAGAAAGACATGGCACGATCAAGTAAATCAAGTACTTGAATCGGGTCATGTAAAGAATAAGAAAAACAGAAGAGTATGTATGAATGTGAATAAAGCAAGGAGTGGGTGCCAGGACAGAGTTGTATGGCGGTGCGTCCTCTCTGCCTACCCCTGCGGAGAAACGGCGTGTTGGTTAGTCAATTAGCCAAATTTACCGTAAAATTATTAAAATTTTCAAAACTATAGCTAGAATTACCTTTGATGTATTGATAATTACATTTTAATTATTTACGAAGAAAAATGCAAGACTCGGACTATGCTCTAAAGGTCTACGCTCAGTTGGCGACATGGTGACAATGGATCAATTGATTCCAACGCAAATTAAAAGCACAAGCACGTGGGAACTTTCAGAGAATCAACAATACAAAACGAGAGCGTGACATAATAAAGTGTGCCCGATTGCCAGCGGCGTATTTAATTCGCAGATTAACATCGAACGCAATCACTTCCGAAAACCCACTCGTTTTAAAAAAAATCACTCCAAAAAGACTGTGCGCCGAAGCCCCTCTAAGCCGGGAAACGAATTCCAAAGGGCACATCGGCCGGGACAAGTGGCGCATTTGCATTGCAGATTGGCAATAAACCATACGTAAGCCGCGGCGCAGTGTCCCTATGCTAATTCTGTTTTTATTCCATCAGGACGGGGAGGAGGAGGTGGGGGGGGGGCGTCGCACACCGCTAAATGGAGAACACTGCCGTATTTGTTTTCAAATATATTATTTCACGATTTGAATAAATCACCTACTTACTTGTGAAGGTACATGACAAGCGTTCGCGGATCACTGCTGGCTATCCCTCGGAGTAAGAATATATATGGAGAGAGAGCTAATTTGTTTTACGCAACCTAAACAAATTTACGATAAACTACTTTCTCCTGAATTTTACGTCCTATACCGTGAGAGAGAAAGAGACAACCAAATTTTGGCAAAATTTCACACCGCTTCAAAGTATTGTAACCATGTTCTTGGACTCGTGCGTCTCACGTGACTCCGCCCACACGCTTTGATGCGCAACTAAACTGAACATAACTCAACGGTTTTTTAGGTAATATGGTATATTTATTTTTGTAAGAATACTGTAAAACAGTGGTTATACGAATAAACAAAAACATTGTGTCGACATGAGCTATGAATGGATGTATAAATACCGTAACCCTAGTCTTAGCCACGGCCAGGTCCAACCGAGTCAGTAAAACCTAGTAAAAACTGACTACCGATCGAACTAAAACGTTACCTCGTGTATGTTATTGCTCTAAGGGCTGTCCGTTTCTTAGCAGTTAACACTCCCGCTGCGAAGGGAGTTCTAATGTCACCCCAGACGAGAGTTTTGTACGATATCTTAGATTAAGTAGAAAAGTAAGAATTTATAATTGCAAGCCTTCCGCTCTTAAAAAATACTATCTATTAGCGTTGCGACCACTCTGAAAGAACTACCTCTTTTGGCAGCAGTTCCTACTTCATTCATTGTTCGTTGAACAAATACTTCAATTGAAGTTGGTAGTTCATTTAAGCGTTCATTCATTTCATTGGACAAATACTTCAATGGAAGAACTACTTCAATTTCCAGCAGTTCAGTTGTGAAGTTGAATTTCAAAGCCTATAAAGAAGTACTTCATTACAAGATTTTTTGCGAGTTCTTTTCGTTTTAAAATTTAAAATTTCTACCGACTAGTACTTTGGTTTTGGCGAGGAACCAGTTACAGTTATTTTCAATTTCAAATCTCTACCGACTAGGACGTGCTTTTTTCGGCGAGGAACCGGTTCCGAAAAGAACTAAACAAATAACCGGATAAATTCAAATCTCTTTTTTACGAGTTTGACTTCAATTGAAGTGTTCACTGCGAAGGGTTCGTTTTAAAAAACTAGCAATTCGTGAAGCATTCACAAAACATTAAGGTTTTTCCCAACGCTACTATCTTTACAATTTCTTCATTTTTTTATTTTTAAATATTAAAGTCTGGTTCAAAAAACTAACTAACAACCATGACGCCGTTCCCCCCCAGAGGAGTAGGCAGAGAGGACGGACCGCCATACAACTCTGTCTTGGCACACACTCCTTGCTTCATTCACATTCATACATCGTTTCATACGTTGTTATCCCTTATTACTCTTCTGTTATTCTGACTCTTGAGATGGCTCGGCTCACTTATTCGATTCACTTGATCGTACCACGTTCTCCGTCTGTAAATATGTAATCGTAAATGCAAACAGCATATTAAGATGATAGATTGCCACCCGGGCGTAGTGGGTTTGATTCCTCTGCTAGCCAAGTCCTCCATCATTGCACAAGAAACATCTTCCGCGTATTATGATGGCGGTAGGAGTTTTTCAAATATTATCAGGTTATTCGTAACCCGGGAATGTTAAACTTTCTTAAACAAAAACAAAAACGATCTATATCGGACGGATGTCGCCAAAATAGTAAAGCCTTTCGACACTTGAACAAATGAAATTGATCAACTGTTCAAGAAAGAATCGGATACTTGAATTGTTTTATCAATTTACCCAAAGTAAGGGAAAAATGACCTCACTTCGGGCACACCGAACACGCCACAATACACGTCTATCGGTTTATCTTGTCAGCGCTTAAAACCATATATGTATTCATTTATTTTTTTGTTATTTTTATTAACTTTTTGTTTCTTACATTATTTTTTTCATTACCTACCTCACTAGGTCATAAGAACCTGTTCTAAGGTAAGTGACAGTGAGTACAAGTAGAATAATATTAAAAAATGATGATATTTGTTACACAATGTTAGATGATGCAACAGATACTGACCGTAAAATTCTCTTGATACCATATAAGATACATTGACAGTAGGTAAAGTTGCAAGGCACTAAATCCTATAATTAATGACAATGGATACGATACAAATATACATACATTTTACATCGTAACAATCCTACAATCGTTTATAGTGAACACATTACATTTTATAATAGTTAGTTACTTAGAAAATAATTTCTATAATATAATTTATTTTTTCACCACTGTGCAAATTGGATAATATGTATTAATTAACTTTATCATATCACAGCCCACACCGTCTGTAAATACCTGAATTGATGTATTTGCTAAAGCGTCGAATAATATGAGTATGATGAAATAATTAATCTAAGTAATGATAGCCTCCGTGGTCGAGTGGTTAAGATTCCCGAATGGTATTCCAGAGGTCGAGGCTTTAAATCCCGAAGTGCACATATAAATTTTATTTAATAAATGTAATTTCACTACTAATCCATAAAAAAAATATATCCTCGCTGGAAAGGCAAAAAGGCTTAAGCGACATTTGAAATGAGTTAAATATGCTGTATTAATCAGTTTTTTTTTCCGGGTCGAATGCTCTGACTCTCGCTTGACTCTGAAGACTATTGTGGCCCTTCAGCCATCTAAAATATAATTACCATTTGGGAGAAGGCTTGACTCAAGCGACACAAGTTTGGCACTTTTTTTATCTTTTTGCGCTTCCGGTAACTCAGTGAGTGCATAGAGTTACCTAAGTTGACTTTTTTATTCAAAATCCAACCAGTTACTGAAGACTTAAAAAAAGACGAATAAAACTTCAGAGTGCTCTGGTGTAAACTTACCAAAATAGCTATTCAGTCATTTATAATCAAAACTTTGTTTAAAATGGCTTTGGCCATATTTGGTGACCAGATCTAAGTAGTAAGGTACTTCTTAACCTTCCCCGTCTCCTTCCCTTCCCCACTACCTTAAACCTCACAATATTCCAATATAAAATTGTTAATGGTATTATAGACAGCCATGATTTACTTAGCTTAATTACCTTCCATGTACCTAACAGATCCACTCGATCCAAAATTCTGTTTAAATGTGACAATAATATCAGGACTGAGTCATTTAAATACTCGCTTGTACCTAGATTGCATACAGTGGGTAATTCTTTCGCTGAAATAGTAGATATATTCAACTGCACTGAATCTAGTTACAAGAAGGCTATGATAGAATACCTCTTTCATAAATATTACTGTTAATTTATTGCATTATAATATTTCTATTGACTTACTTATGTTTTTGGGTGCTAATCATTTACTCCGTGTTATTTTTATGTCACTTTTATTTTATGTTATATATTACACTGTTATGTAAAAGCCCATGAGGGCGTACATAATGAATTAAATAAATATTCACCAAACGGGGATGCCATAGTCTCACTGGCTCCAGACGGTTAGGAGCATTTTGGACTATTCACGTAAAAAAAGCAGAATAACCGAGAGTTATATACAAGGAAATTTTAAGTGCAGTTTAAGCTTTGTTAAGGTTATATTAGGTTATTATGACTCTTCACATGGCCAGATTTAAGTATTTGATTCACTTAATCATGTCTTCCTCGGGCGTCCCCCACTTATTTCATTGACTTTCGCATCATATTATTTGTACAATCTTTTTTTCGTTCATTCGCTCTACATGCCCAAACCATCTAAGCGTATATTCTTGATATTATTCATTACGCTTACATCAGCCTTGCATTGTTTCCGGATATCTACATTTTTAACACGTAAAAAAAGTAGAATAACAAAGTGTTATTTAAAATAAAATTTTAAGTACAGTTAGAGCTTTGCTAAGCCTATTCTGAGATGATATTTCATAAAATTGGCGTTATTAAAAAAAGAGCCGAGGAATTCTATAAGCGCATTTAAAAAAAAAACCACTTTACAAAAATTAGTCTTTACCTAAATCAAGTATCGTTTAATACGCAATAATTTTGTGAAAAGCCTCCAATGATCCTTCACAAATCACGTGTCGGATTCACACCATCCCCCACCCATAGAGATCAGGGGTGCGGGGTGGGTCTGGGGTGAATTCCTGAGGCGACATGACGCGTTTAAACGGTGTGCAAATATTGTAACAAGTGTAAATGACAAGTCTTTTCACACGGAGCACTTTCTTCTCACAGAGATCTACCGCCCGAGCTGTAAGGATGCTGTGATTTGTTTACAAAGGTGGAGAAAGGATTTTTATTTGTGGAGATGGTTAGGAACGGTTTAGAGAAAAATATATAAGAGAAAATGTTGATGCCTATGATAGATGTAAGAAAAACATTTTTGTAACAATTTAAAATTAATTTAACTAGTAGTTCACCTTTTGAGCAAACATAACTTGTTTATAAAAAAAATACATTTTATAGTGGAAACGACGTTGCTAGCTAAAAACAGATGCGATGATCCTTACATACTAGACGGAAAAGCCGTGCAAATTTTATTTGATATGCAAGAAGTTGGTTAACATAAAAATATGTAATCTTCAAGGCTGATGGGGAATTTTCTGTCAATTGATAAAACAATATTATTTCGGTTGTGATGTGAGCACGTAACATTCTAAAATTCAAAAATACATAATTCTTTTATTCAGTACATTATAATGAATTTATGCAGCCGTTCTCGCATTCTTCATGGCGTAATGATCGGCATAGTTATCTTCCATGCAGTTGATTTTGTTTGAGCAAATCATTTTCATTTTTTTCCACTGTTTAATGTAAACCTTTATAAGTATCACTCGGGCGTATACGATTTTTTTATCTTATTTTTTATGGTGAGTACCGCACAAGAATCTCAACTGCTCCCAACCGTCTGGAGCCAGTGAGACTATGGCATCCCCAATTGGGGTATGTTGTGAGGCTAAAGGTAGTGGGGAGGAGAAGGAGTTTAGGGAAGAGGAAGGTTGGGAATTAACTGGCTATTCAGATCTAGTCACCAAACACGGCTAAAGCCATTTAAGGTCAAGATTTCGATTCTGAATGGTGGTCTTTCACCAGGGCGATACTTAAGAGTATCTACCACTCTGGAAGGTGCCGCAAGTATGCTATAACCTGCGACCTTTGGATTCGTAGTCGAGCGCTTTACCATTCGACCACGCAGACCGTCACATAAACAAGTGACAGTAAAATATGTGAATAAATATTAAAAAGGGGGATTAAAGCAACTTACGTTGTTTCTTGGCAAGTCGAGTTATATCCCGTGATTTTCCACGGATAACAACTGGTATAGGCCTCGGAGCAAGAATATATATGGAAAGAGAGCTAAAAATTTTTACCCGACCTATACAAATCTACGATAAATCACTTTCTCCGGGTTTTTACGTCGTAAACCGTGAGAGAGAAAGAGACAAGACAAGTTGTCACATAATATCGCACCACTTTTCGGTATGTAAGCACGTCTTGTCTCCCGCGTCTCCGGCGACTCCGCCCGCTATATTTTGTTAAGCGACATAACAGGACATAACTCTACGGTTTTTTAGGTTATGTCCTATATTTTTGTTGATAACAATCCCAGAACAATAATATAAAGGAGGAAGCGCTTATTGGCTAGCACTAGGGCTAGGGTATTTATACATCCATTCATAGCACATGTCGACATAATGTTTATGTTTATTTGTACGACCACTTTTTCACAGTATTGTTATCAACAAAAATATAGGATATAACCTAAAAAACCGTTGAATTATGTTCTGTTATGTCGCATATCAAAACGTAGAAAGCAGAGTCGCCAGAGACGCGGGAGACGGAGAACATGCTTACGTACCCAATGATTGTGCTATATTGTGTGACAACTTGTCTTCTCTCTTTCTCTCTCACCGTTTACGACGTAAAAACCCGGAGAAAGTGATTTATCGTAAATTTGTATAGGTTGGGTAAAAATATTTAGCCATCTCTCCACATATATTTTTGCTCTAGCAAGCCATAGCCACGCCCCAGTAAGGCAAAAATCATCGATACTTTTTTTTTACGTGAATACCACACAAGAGTCTCAACTGCTCACCAAACTTTTAGAGCCAGTGAGACTATGGCATCCCCAATAAGGGTATGTTGGGAGGCAGAAGGTAGTGGGGAGGGGAAGGAGATGACAAAAGGGAAGGTTGTGAATTACCTGGCTATTGAGATCTGGTCGCCAAACACGGCTTAAGCCATTTCAAGCAACGTTTCAATTCTGAATGGTGGTCCTTTACCAGGGCGATACAGTGTATCTACTACTCTGGAACGTGCCGCAAACATACTTTGTTTTATTTTGTATAAATTAAATGTGTTTCGACACATATTAATTGAAATAAATATATTTTCGCACGCCGGGTTCGAACCCGCGACCTCTGGATTCGTAGTCGAGCGTCTTACCACTCGACCATACAGGCCGTCGAACTGACTACACTAGCGCTCCCTTCTGGTATATTATTGCTCTGAGGTACAGGCACTAATATTAACATAATATTACACAAGTCGGTGATGTGTGTCTCATCAAACCAATAAGGCCACGATTACATCACTCGGGTTCAACCCGATCTAACGGCCGTATAAAGAATTTTCGTATAAAATAAAATCCTAGACGGATAATAAATTACTATTGTTAATAGCGCTCGCCGAAACAATAATATCTACTATCCGGGCAATAAAGATAGGCCGGGCGTCCACCGCGGAAACCCGGACACCGCGGACACCGCGACGGGCCGGCCGGGTCCGATCCGTCGCCAGGCGGGACAGTTACGGAGATAAGGGGAGATAGAGGATGAGCCGAGGCTAAGGCGGGCCGAGGTCGAGCCGAGGATGCTCAATCTGTGAGAAGTGAACCTTAGAGTATATAGAGTGGTATCAATCCAAGGCAGTGTAGTCAGTTTTTGATGATTTTTACCTGACTCGGCGGACCTGGGCGTGGCTCAGACCAAGGGTAGGGTATTTATACATCCATTCATATCACATATCGACATAATGTGTTTGTTTATTCGTATAACCACTTTTTCACAGTTTTGATATCAACCAAAATATAGCATCTAACCTAAAAAACCGTTTAATTGTGTCAAGTTTAGTGACATAGTAAAAATAGTGGGCGGAGTCCCGCGATGACCCAGGAGCCCAAGATCATTGTGACAGTACGTAGAAGCGGAGTATTATATTTGTTGTCTCTTTCTCTCTCATGGTGTACGACGTAAAAACCCGGAGAAAGTGATTTATCGCAAGTTTGTATAGGTTGGGTAAAAATAATTAGCTCTCTCTCCATACATCGTTTCTCCAAGGATCTAACGAACAACGTATTCATAAATCACTGTTCCTTGTCCTATACTGAGATTTTACAAAAATGGCCACCAAACAAAAAGACAAAGAAATAACTGTGCTATTTTATCCATTGGGAGGGAGAACGGCTGGTTAACTTAGCTCCGCAGGGGTAGGCCGAGAAGATGGACCGCCATACAACTCTGTATTGGCACACACTCTTTGCTTTATTCACATTCATTTTGAAGGCCTCCTGGAAAATTTACCCGGTACATTTTGTACCGTCAGACAATTAATAAAAATATGTAATTATTTATTTTCTAATACCCTACCATTTCTACAGATAATAACATGATACTCATTGAAATAATAATATCTAAAAACACACATACCTGAATCTATTATCATAATCATTTACTCTATGTTATTTTTATGTCACTATTATTTTATGTTATATATTACACTGTTATGTAAAGGGCGTATTGAATTAAATAAATAAATAATAATTCGACTAACCATGTGACAGCTCAATGCAAAACTGGTTCCCCTGATTTCAGTTTTATAAATAAGCGTTAAAAACTGGCCTACGTACAAAAGAATGTCCAATAATGTACTTAAAGGAAAAATATGTCAAAAATTGATTTTGGTATAAAAGATACATGATGTTTTATAGACGAGTACAAATTTGTACCGTCAGAGAGCAAAGGGTTAAAGATAATGGAAAACGGATATTGAAATCGCAAACTCGATGAGAAATAGTTTATACTAGGAACTGTTTCTCTGTCGACGAGACGTAATTCGGAGATAATTTTTTTAATAACTTATGCAAATGAGACGGGATGTGAGAGAACGGACCAGACTCAGCTTGATGGCATTTGACGATATCTCTCTACGTCAGTTTGATCCGGATCTCGCAATATCATCTAAACTGCGCAGGAATTCTGGTGAAATGTCATTTGAATATTACTTTACTAGTGGAAAAGACAGTAATGTAAATGTCACCTTCGGAGAATTTAATCATAGGTAGAATTTCAAGTGACTAATCGTCAAATATTCCTTAATAACTACCCGGTTAACCATCACGCCAGTTCGCTACAGAATTTCGTCTCGGTACACATTATTTGCTTCATTCAAATTCTTAACATACTCTTCTACTACTCCAAATTTTGACATGGCACGACTCGAGTATTTGGTTTGTGCCATATCTTCCTCGTGCGTCCCCGACTTCTCCTACTATTTACTTTGCGTAATTTATTCTCCCGATACTCTTTCCCTTCGTCCACATGCTCAACATTTACGTTTTTTTTTAATATAGTTCGTTACGCTTACATCGGCTTTGTATTCTTTCGGATGTCTGCATTTGTTACAGGTCGTATACTCGTATAGTTTTAGCACAAATACGTCTTAGGGATGAAACCAAAAATCTGTGGGTACCCCAGAGGAAGCTATCCAGAGGTAGATCGAGGAAGAGATGGCTAGATTGTCTGGAAGAGGATTGGGGGAAAACGAGAAGGACTGAAGACTCGAGGCGAATGGGTTTACCTTATAGGTGTGTTAGATTTCTTACACGTTCTTTACAAAAACATATATTAAAATTAACATTATAAAGTCTACTTTCATCCTTCCTCTGCCAGATCCATGTCTCACTCGGCAACATAACAGTGGATTTATATAGCGCAATTTTATGATCGTTAGCCTCAAGTGCGACGGCCTGCAAGGTCGAGTGGTAAGACGCTCGACTATGAATCCACAGGTCGCGGGTTCGGACCCGGCGTGCGCAAATAATTTGTATTAAATTATTATGTGTTATAACACAATTAATTGATATATAAATAAAATATAGTATACGTGTGGCACGTTCCAGAGTGGTAGATACTCTACGTATCGCCCTGGTGAAAGACCAACATTCAGAATTGAAACGTTGCTTTAAATGGCTTTAGCCGTGTTTGGTGACCAGATCTGAATAGCCAGGTACTTCTCAACCTTCCCCTTCCTCACTAACTTCAGCCTCACAACGTACCCTTATTAGGGATGCCATAGTTTCACTGGCACTAGACGGTTGGGAGCAATTGAGACTATTGTGCGGTATTCACGTAAATTAAAAATAAAACAGTGCGCTTCACACTAAATTACCTTACTTAATCTAATAACGAGAAAATAATACATGTCAGATGTATACAAATTAAAACTATCTAAAATCATGATCGTTATCATAAATCATGAGAAAATAAGTAAAAAATTCAGATACGCGTATAACAGTCCATGTGTACATCAACAGATTGAAAAAAAACTAGAAGCTAAGGGTGTAAAAATCCAGATGAAAAGTATGTATAAATATTGTTAAATTTGTTAAACGAAAGAAAAGGAAATACTATTGAAGATAAATAACGTGTTATCTTAAAAACATCAATATTTAAATGTTATAAGTTAAAGATTCTAAAAAATGCAAACAGTGTTAATATAACATAATATTCACCCATCCTATTTTATTTTTTTAATATTGTTAATTAT
This sequence comes from Drusus annulatus, assembly GCA_022651775.1. Lineage (NCBI taxonomy): Eukaryota > Metazoa > Arthropoda > Insecta > Trichoptera > Limnephilidae > Drusus > Drusus annulatus. The sequence goes on from JAGWCC010000072.1 coordinate 812,789, forward strand.
AAGAACCTGTTGACAAACTGCTATGTAGCAGTTTAATAGGACTTCATTTTGCTATGTCTATGTAACTTTTGAAATAATAATAAATCGAATGAAAACAATAGAACAGTAAAATATGTTATGACAATGAGTATAGGGTTTTCAGTAGACAGTAATGACATTGAGTTACAAGGATACAAGGAAGGAGAAAACCGAAACCAAGCAAATTAAGGACGTTTAATAAAAACGTCTTCAAATTTTATTTCTACCCACATGAAGTATGCTTTATACGAGTGTGTCAGATTTTTTAAACAATCTGCTTTTTAAGACCTGAAAGCCTCGCTTCTTTTGATGTATTCCGACATCAGTGTAAAAGTTGCGGAAGCGCAGGACTCGGCCAACGAATGACGGAGCGGATAAATACGGGTTGCGGTCAAATCCGTAAAATAAAAAGTCGCAGATAAGGCTTGCTCATGCGTGTCTCGTGTCCCTAGTTACCGCAGTGGCCGGACTCGACACTCGCCGGAGTGGCGACACTGGCCACACCAAACCGCAAGGAAATTCCATACAAATTAGACATCATCAGTGTTATTATTATTTCTACTTATCTTAAAAGTAGTTAATATTATTATTTTCGCATTACTGCTTTTTGCTCATAAACTCCTGAACGGTGTATTATTAATGCCTGACATCCTGGCGAAAATTGAATTTTATGTCCCTGATAATTTCACGCGAGGCCGCCGACACAGGTTTCTGTTTCTTCCCAGGTGTAGAACTCACTTACTAATGGTGATACCCCTGGAAAGACTAACTAGGCTAATTAACTGCCTCGCAGCAAATGTAATTGGAATAAAACTCTTTTTGCAAAATAAAATAAATAAACAATTGATTGTTGATAGAAAATATTGAAATAAAAGGATTATTAGACAGCCTCCGTGGTCGAGTGGGAAGACGCTCGACTATGAATTCAGAGGTCATGAATCAAGCCCGGAGTGCGCTAATAATTTTTATTTAATTAATATGTATCATAACACATTTAATTCATATAAAATAATAATTTATATATTTGCGGCACGTTCCAGAGTGGGATATTCTATAAGTATCGCCCTGGTGAAAGACTACCATTCAGAATCTAAATGTTGCTTGAAATCACTTTAGCCGTGTTTTGTGACTAGATATTAATAACCAGGTACTTTACAACCTTACTCTTCCCCATCCACTTCCCCTCCCCACTACCTCCAGCCTCACAAAATACCCCAATTGAGGATGCCATAGTCTCACTGGTTCTAGACGGTTGGGAGCAGTTGGGACTCTTGTGCGGTATTAACTATAAAAAAGGAGAAAAAAAAATAGAAAATCTGTTGGTTTGCAACAGTAAACACTCAACGGTGATCTCTGGCATCATGAAATTTTCTCACCATTTACAATTACGTCGAACAAAAAAAACACACAAACAAGCCCCTCACCTTTCTTTCGCGATACGTTTTTCTGCTGCAGAAAATACACATCGTTGCCGGTGAGACACAAAAAGTCTGAAGCGCCATTTTGGTAGGTTTACACCAATTCATAAGTCTTCGGTACCTGGTTGATTTAGAGTACCCGGGTAACTCAATGCTCTCACTGAGTTACCGGAAGCAACAAAAACCAAAAAAAAAGTCCCAAACTTGTGTCGCTTGAGTCGAGCCTTCTCCCAAACGGTAAATATATTTTAGATGGCTAAAGGGCCACAAAAGTCTTCAGAATCAAACAAAAGTCAGAGCATTTGATGCGGAAAAAAAACTACGTGTTTAACTCATTTTTGACCAAAGTGTCGCTTAAGCCCTTTTGCCTTTCCAGCGACGATAGAATTTTTTGATATACCTATAGTTCTTATTCCCGAGAACCACTGTCGTTTTCAATTAAAGCTGAAACTTAATTTTAAAATAGAAAACCTACTTGTACATGGGAGCAGAGACTCAACTATTATCAAAAAATCAATCACTAAATTTTATCAGAAATAACATTTGATAAAATTTGCACAGCTTTTTCCATTACGAATCTCAAGGTTAATCCAAACATTTTAATGATAAGCTATGGTGCTTCGAATTGTATATTAACTGTCAAAAAACTGAAAAAAGACGCCCTATTGTTTGATCAATATCTTACAATTTAATTATCGGACGAAGTCGTCTAGTACACTTGGTTTTCCACAAACGAAAGCCTACGATTCAGACGAGATTCTAAACTAACTAACTAACTAACCATCACGCCGTTTCCCCGCAGGGGTGGGCAGAGAGGACGGACTGCCATACCGCTCTGTCTATGGCACACACTCCTTGCTTCATTCACATACATCATCTCATACATACTCTTCTTTTATTCTGACTCTTCACGTGACACGTCTCAAGTGTTCGATTCACTCGATCGTGCCATGTCTTCCTCAGGCGTCACCGATTTATTCTTACATTCACTTTCGCGACATGTATTATTTTCACACTCCTTTACTTCGTTCGTTCGCTATACATGCCCAAACCATCTAAGCGTTTCTTTCTTGGTCCTATTCATTGTGTTTAAATCATTCATTGCATTCTTTTCCGGATATCCACATTTTCACGAGATACAAGATTCGATGAAAACCTTTTTTTTTAAATAAAGAAAAACATTCCCGGGTTACGAATATCTGGATAATTTGTATAGCGCAGTTTTTGTGAAAAATCACATCAAGGGCGATGTATACATCACCTCAGAACCTGAATAACCTGACAATATTCGTAAAACTTCTACTACCAACGTAATAAGCAGAAAATATTGCTTGTGCAATGATTGAGGATTTTTCCAGCAGAAGAATTGAACCCACAACGCCCGGGTGGGAATCCGACGCGTTTGTCACTCAGCTACCGACCGGTTTCTGTGGTTTCCATACATTGTATATATGACTAGCTCCTGTTATTAGAAAAACTACATGCACTTAAAAATGTGGACTTATTTACGTCATAACCTCATTTAATACATCGTCTTGCTGGAGCTCAAAAACAGTAGATGAATATTAGGCTTAATTAACCAGTCACCCCTTTTATACCTTCAATCACCGTAGAATATAAAAATCTCTAATTGGTCAGTCATAAAAACACACAAATATTGTTCCCTTACGGGTAGGATTTGACCCATAAACAACCTTCTGATAACAGTGGCAGCCTGCAGTCTGTAGACCTCACTACCTCTACCCGCAGGTACTGGCAGCAGCCAGGAGACAGCAGTGACGGTTCGTGGTCATTCATATTTAATAAATAAATTTAATAATAAATTTAAGTCAATCTGCGTTCACCAAACATCTTTTCGTTTTTAGTCAAATTTGCTAATGAAAATAAAATAATGACTTTGTACAAGACTACAGATTTTATTTTAATTTATATGACCGACTGGTTTCGCTTAGCCTAAGTATTATCAGGGTACAAAATTGAACTAAACAAAAAATACAAAGTGTGTGGCTATATATACTCGTATATACAGAGGTAGAACACAATATAAAATAAAATATGAAAACAAAAGAATAACATTTAAATTATAACAAAGGAATCGCTCACATGAACGTATTTGAACACATTAAACAAAACAATATCAATACACCATTAACACGATTTATAAAGTCAAGTATCAAATATCACAAAAACACTAATAATAGAAAGTTTGCCCAAATAATGAAGTTTTTTGTTGATTGTGTGTCTTTATATCACTAAAAATATGAAAATTCTAAATTTAGGTCAAAAATATTTAAAACTGTTGAATTACCTCTGAAAATTGATGTTTTGTTATCTTTGTTTGGTCTTATTTGAACATTCACGCATAACACATATCACCAATATGTTTGATTTATTTATATGACATAACGAATGCAAGTTTTTTAATTAACACAAATATAGGAAATAACCTCAAAATCCGTTGATGTAAGTTACACGACTCGATGATGTGAAGTTAGCGCGGACGGAAAACATTCTTAAATACAAGTGCAGAAATATTATGCGAAGACTTTCTTGTCTCTTTTTCTCTCGTGATATACGACGTAAAAACCCGGAGAAAGTGATTTGTCGCTAATTTGTATTGGTTGGGTAAAAATATTTAGCTTTCCCTCCATATATATTCTTACTCCTAATAGGCGGATATTCATGGAAGCGGATTTTTTTTTACCAAGAAAACTACCTTCGTGACCCGCTGTCGCAGAACAGTCATTTAATTGATGTTTTTTCTTTTTCGTTGTCGATTTTATTTTGGTACTCACTGCACATTCGCTCCCTGAAAGATAAAAAGCGCCACTGGGATACAGCAGGTAACTACGGGGGAACCGGGGACAGGGGACAGAGGCGCGCATTCCGGCCAAATAGTTCCGCCGGTCGCGACACTGCATGCCTCGGTTATCGGGAACAAGGCGTTATTTATGTACAATAGATTTGTGTTTGAATTGGTTAGGTGAAGTTTAGTTTCTACCTCGTGCGTCATGCATACACGATATCAAACAACCGATGTACAGAGGTATGGGATTCAAGCAGGCTATTCAAATCCTAATCGAGAGATACGCGTAGGTTTTCGAGAGTAATGTATTTTGAAATAATGTTTAATTGTTTTATTAATGTCCTAAAATGCTTTTGATGATTGTGGTATTCATGACAAGCTAAGATATTCAGGATCACATAGGCGTGTTTTTCATATAAGACAAGACTCTGTAATGTTAAGCTCACAAACATGTGAGACAATGTTAAGTTTTTATTTATATACTAGTTGTTACATGTGAAAAATCACGAAATACGGGAGGCGGCGGGAGCGCGCGACGACCTCTTTAACGGAAGAATTTACTGTGACTGAACAAAATGGCCGACAAACACGCGGGGGACCGAAACACACTGACCGTTAGGATCCCCCCTACACGCCCCGGCCTCAGCATCTTTAACCCTGTAACCTTACTTTCTGAATGACCCTCGCAACTCGAATTTCCAAGAAAAAACATGAGTGGGTCCAATCCACCCATTTCAAATATAAAATAATGTCTGCTAAAATACATTATAGGTAGGTAGAAATTTTGAGATATAACTGATAATTTCAACTAATATCATTTTTAAATTTGAAAAGTTCACACTCGTTCGGTCGGACGTACTCACAAAGGAAGTTATTTAAAGTTAATTTGATGCTCTTGGAATACATGTTAAAGTAAAATTGTGAAATGCATGGCATCTCCGGGAGAAATTGCGAAAATTTCAAAAACAAATTAGTCAGGAAACAAAAATGATACTCATCTTAAAGGACTCGAAGGATGATTTTTTACCAAACTCCGAACACAAGTTTAAAAATATCTTGTAATTTTGCAAGGCTAAATATTATTGAGAAGTGTTATGACATAATGTTGACATTATGACTAATGTCAGCATCATACTAGTTAATTAACTATGTGTTCTGTGTATTCACAGAACACATGTTTTCTGTTATACGTATATAAATTATTATTAGGTTGGTACCAATTGGTTGCAGATGCACTAAAACGAATGCTTAAATTTGTTACCAAATTGCTTGCGAGGATCAATAATTTTTTTGTTTTTGTTTTTAAATAAAGACAAACATTCCCGGATAGCCAATAACCTGACAATATTTGAAAAACTCCTACTGCCATCATAATAATCGGAAGATGTTGCTTATGCAATGATGAAGGGCTTAGCTAGCAGAGAAATTAAACCCTCGACGCCCGGGTGGGAGTCCGACGCGTTTGTCAACTCAGCTACTAAGCGGTCAATAGGTTTATAGATTTTTTAAATATATAGTTTTTTATGGTAAATACCACAGAACAGTCCCAACTGCTCCCAACCGTCTAGAGCCAGTGAGACTATGGCATCCCCAATTGGGGTATGTTGTGTGGGTTAAGGTAGTGGGGAGGGGGAGGAGAAGGGGAAGAAGAAGGTTAAGAAGGCTATTCAAATCTGGTCACCAAATACGACTAAAGCCATTTCAAGCAACGTTTCGATTCTGAATGGTAGTCTATAAAAATAAAACTAGGAGAGGAAATGAACCCACGACACCCGGGTGGGAATCCGACGCGTTAGGTCCAGTCAGCTGTTAACCGGTCGAATTGATAATTCAATTGTGAGGTTGCTAATTCTTTAAAATCATGATCAGAGAAACGTATAATATAAATAGTATCATACGATGACTGACACGAGGCCTAACAAAACATTGCAATAAAAAATAAGTGCGCCATCGGCAATCGAGAACACCTGTTATTAGATCCGCCCGATGAAACTCAGTGTTTGACTGGCGACTGCCATCAAACACCGCGTCAAGTGACATTGAAAAGAGCATCCATCTGTGTATACGAACCGTATTATTTCATCATTAAACCCAATATATACTTACAGTATAACTAGCTGCAAGATAATCTGCTTTAGGGGCGCAACTGTTGTAGGGGTACGACGAAGGGAGGGTTGAAACGCGAAACTGCAAACTGTCGAGTTGAAAGGCGGGCTTTCGAAACAAGTGGTTCGCTTCTATTGAAATTAAAGTATTGAAACACATCGACTGTTTGTTACGATGTTTCAAACAATTCCGCTCAATTGGTGGTAAAGTACCGAACGAGAAACGAGTACACATTGTACAATTGATCATTGACGATTGCACGCCGATTCATCGGAGTTGGTACAAACTAATAATCGATGTTTGAAAATAGACTGTTGGATCCGAAGCTGCGATGAAACACCGAATAAGTTTCCAGCTTCGGATGAATTTGGAAAATATCGGACACTAAACGATAACACTTGATATAAATGTCTGATTATAGCTTTTGAAAATAATTGTGGAAAGAAAAAGGGGGAACCCATTCACTCACCGATTAAGTTAAAGTTCTCGATTTTTCTTACACAATTGTACTAACAAAACGATCCGCAAAAAAACACCAGACTTAATTTAGTCTTCTAATTCACGAAACACCACATTTATTTTATAATATTAGAAGATCAAACAAACCGACGAACTGGCGAAACGAACGAGCAACAGCGTTTTTCGCGGAAAAACTCCACAGTTCGATCGTCAATTGTTTCGAATTGTCGCCGTTTTATTCGAAACGGCGATACGGCGAAATGGTTAGGTAGGTAGGAATTTGTATGAAAAACATGAAGGAAAGAACCCAACAAATTATCACTTTGAAATCCAACATTTACACAATTTAAATAGAATCGCATTGTTTTCAATTAAGAAACTATAGTTTGTATTGGTGGGAAATATATGCGGGTTGGAAAATACTTGCAGTATCGACCTGGAGAAAGATCACTGCTCAGAATTGAAACACTGCCTAACACTCCCATTCCCAAGGGGTAGTGTCACCCTGTACGAGAGTTTAGTGCGATATCTTAGATAAAGATTACTAAATTATTATGAATATACTTTTATCTAAGTGTTACCAAAAACAAATTACCTAATATTATGTCATGAAAACGTTCTAATAAGCAAGATCAAATGTGATATCTACGTCTCCCCCCTTCGACTCGTGCGTTTGATTTTTACTTTCAAGTACGGAGAGGTTAATGAGGCTTTATTTGGGTTGCATAGCAAGATATAAAAAGGCAATATTTCCCTTCCCCATTTCCTTTCACCTCAAAATATTCCCCATTAATAAGGGTGTCATAGAGTCACCTGCTTTTGGCTGTTGGAAGATCTACGATGATCACATAAAAGTATCAATATTAGAGTTTGCAAATCAATTTCAATTAAGGCATTTCAGTGTGCAAAATTTGCAGTATGCATCACCTCATAGGGAAAAGCACTGATTCAAACAAGTCGACATTTCAAAATATATTAGGTAGGGATGAAGCCAATTCATAGGAGGATAAAAAATAGGCCAATGAGAGAGTTCTGCATTAAAATTTCTAAATAAAGATCAAATAAAAAAAAAAACATAATTTGACACTACAAAATTGAGACGTCCACATTCGTATTGAATACAAAAATAAAACAGGATTGAACAGGGGGCGAGAATATTTTTTTCGACGAGATATATATTATTATGTTGCGACAAGTGTTTGCCGTCACTCCCCAAAATGCAGAGATAATCACATCATATCGGTACGAACAATTAAATAGTGATACTCCCCTCATCCCAATTCGCCCCACAGGGGGTACCTAAAGAAGTGCTTATTATGGAGGACGTAGGTTGTAGGCAAAGGGCAAGGGATGGCCGCCCTTCGACACGCGGACAAAGCTAGAATTTTGTATAAAAATATGAAGTTTTTCTCATGCTCTAAGCGTGGCGGACCTTTATTCCTCTGCTATTGCGTGCGGTGATTTTTTCACCGCAGTCTCACTTGCGTGTGTTCAAGTAGGATGCAAGAGCAATCGCAGGTTTGTGGAAAGACTTAATTAAATTTAGAATTAAAGTATCTTTGTTTTAAGACCACTTTATTGGATACATACACCGACCGGTTTCGGCTCTATTTGAACCTCATTCAGGGTTGAATACATATACATATTTGTTCAACCCTGAAGAAAGTTCAGGTAGAGCCCAAACCGGTTGGTGTATGTATCCAATAAAGTGGTGTTAAAACAAAGCTATATTTATTTCAAATTTATTTATTTATAACCTGATATATAAACAAATTAAAAACATTTTATTTTCCGAAGAAAGACATACATTCCCGGTTTACGAATAACCAGACAATATTTGAAAAAACTCCTATTTCCATCATAATAATCGGAAGATTTTGCTTGTGCAATGATGGAAGACTAAGCTAGCAGATGAATTGAACCCACGACGCCCGGGTGGGAATCTGACGCGTTTACCCACTCAGCCACTAACCGGTCAAAACTTAGTTATCAATTAACACTTGAGTATTACATTAACATTTGAAGCATAAATTGTGGGCTTATTGCCAGGTAGCAATTTATTTCAAGCAATCAATGAGAAAAAGGCTGCGGATTACCTCCATTATCAACAGGTTGTTTATGTCTTATAGTTATTGAAATAATGTTTTCTATTCATAACTGTTAAAAGACAACAGAAAATATATTAAAAAACAAATACTGCAAGTTTTTGTGACTGTATCAAGATGCTCACGATCGAATTGCGTATATCCCTTTTAACCTTACCCAACAGCGTTCGTCTATTTTGCACTACCCCATTCGTCTATTTGTATTTTGAATCTGTGAAACGGATATGTACTGACTTTTGTATTAACTAACAAATATTTAATTACAAACATCACTTATTTGTAAAAAATATTTACTTTGTGGCTTGCCATATTTATAAATAAAACACATAAACTTTATGTCATCCATATTATCTTTATTCATCCACTTTGTTTTATCCATATTTATAAATGAAACAGAGTCCTGAAGATGGAAGGGTGCTTCCGAAACCGGTCGACAAAATACTGAAAATAAAAGTGGTTTTAACCAAAGTTTATCTGTTTTATTTACAAACATTACTGTCTACTGAAAACCATATACTTATTGTTATAAGATATTTTCTTGTTCTTTTGTTATTTAAAAACTATTTTATTTCCATTTTTTTTTTATTTAACAAATTTATATGTATGCATACTTTTTATCTGGATTTTTACACTCTTAGCTTCTAGTAAATTGTTTTTTTTAATCTATCGGTGTACACATACGTTGTTATACCCAAATTTGAAAATTTTTTCATGATTTTAGATTCATTTGAATACATATCTGGTATTTTCTCGTGCTCATATTAGGTTAGATAATTTAGTGTGAAGCGCACTTAAGGTGAACCACCACAAAACTGCGCTATATAAATTCCCCGTTATCATTACAAAGCATAAAATTTTGGCCAAACGTGATATATAATGGTTCACTGTGCACTATTGTCTTTTTTTACAAATATTATGGGGCTAACGAAACGTGAAAATATTTTTTTTTTTTTCTATTGGGCATATTCTTCGACACACTTGTATAAAAAGGTTCTTTATTCCCGATGTAGGCTACAGTCTGAAGTACTATCGTTGTCTACTTCCAACCCCAATGACAGTGGTATCACATGTCATAAACAGATCAGTGCCATTCCCGTCCTAGTGCAAATGGTATTATTTACCCAGTGACGTTGCCTTTTTTAGGTATTTATTTTTAAGAATTGAAAAATTATATATAGAAGCCCGATCTATCATTTTGATTGAAATATAACCAATCAAATCTTGTCCCCGTATGGGAAGGCAAAAATTTAAAATCACATCCCTGTTTGGGCAATGCCGAGAAGCTGAAGAAAGTATAGTGAAATGAGAAGGACAGGACCTTGTAGTAACGATATAAGGAGGTTTAGCTAATGTTTTTACCCAACCTATACAATTTTTCTATCACTTTCTCCGGGTTTTTACGTCGAATACCAGGAGAAAGAAAGAGACAAGAAAAGTCGTCACATAATATCGCAGCACTTCAAAGTATGTTAGAATGTTCTCCGTTCGCGCTAACTTCACATCATCGATTCGCATAACTTACCTCAGCGGATTTTGAGGTTATTTCCTATATTTTTGTTGATTAAAATACTTCCAGTGGTTATACAAATAAATTAAAACATGATGGTGATATGTCTATGCGTGAATGTTCAAATAAGACCAAACAAAGATTATAAAACTTCACTTTTCAGAGGCATTTCGACAGTTTTAAATATTTTGACCGAACTTTAGAATTTTCACATTTTTAACGATATAAAGACATAAAATCAAAAAAAACTTCCATCATTATTTAAGCAAACTTGCTGCTATTAGTGTTTGTGTGATATTTTGGCTTTATAAATTATTTTCATTGATTTTTTTTTTTTAAATAAAGACAAACGTTCCCGGGTTACGAATAACCTGACAATATTTGAAAAATTCCCACTGCCATCATAATAAGCGGAAAATTTTGATTGTGCAATGATGGAGGACTTAGCCAGCAGATAAATTGAACCCACGAAGCCCGGGTGGGAATCCGACGCGTGTGTCCACTCAGCTACCGACCGGTCTATTGATATTGTTTTGTTTAATGAGTTCAAATATGTTTATTAAAGAATATCCGAATCCCATGTTGGCGGTAACTAATAGGCTATCCAACATCCTTTAATATATCTTCGTCTCTTTCTATCGAGTCAGTATAAAGTCCAGAATCCTGGTAACACTGTTTCGCAAAGGTATCTTTCCATGTCCTCCAAGGGCAGGACGGTGGTATGGGTATGCTCGGAACATACCATCTAGTTGTCAGAAGGGATGTGTACATTACTAAACATTTCTTCAGATTGATTCGTAGATGGTCCAAAAGCTCGGCTATCATGGAAATCATTCATTTTTATGTTCCTGATGGTTATCTTCGTCATCGGCAGCATAGACTGCATTATCTCCCGGCCTGCAGGACTAACTTGCCAATGGTCATGCCGGTGGGGAGGGCAATCTTGTAGTTGAACTAAATGGCTTTGGATGTCGATATATTTTGCATAAATGAAGCTTTGTTCAAGCGACAAGCATTCTGCTCTTTATGTAATCATACCTTTGTTTTTTATACACCATTTTTAAGAATTATTGTGTTTAATTGTTTTTTTTATATCTTTACTTTACATTCATTCTAATTCATATTATTTCTTATAGTGTTTTTATCGAACGATTTAAAACATTGCATATACGACATCAGCCCTCGTAATTAAATACTTAAATGGAAATTTGAAATTGTTTACAATATTATCTTTGTAATGTTCACATTTTTATACCAGTCAAATCACTTTGTTTAACTCACGTTATTCTTATTTAAAACTCTCCGCGGAGCCAGTGGGACTATGGCATCCCCAATCGGGGTCGTGAGGCTGAATGGAACGAGGAAAGGGATGATATATGAAAGAGGGAAGGATAGAAAAATATCACGAAAATGGGCACAATTAAATTTACAAATTAAAATAAATATTTGAAATTCATAATATTATTCCTTTATACCATGTTAAAAATCAAACAGGTTGTTACTGATGTATATTTTAAGTGTCCTGAAGAACTTAAATAAAAAAAGACGTGATAAAACTAGTTGCCATTTTTTTTATTGATAAACTTAAAAAAACCCCGAATTAAACAAATCGATTTAATACTAAAATTTGGAAATAACAAAATAAAGATGGCTGCCAAAAATCGAAAGAAATTAAAAATAATATTCATAATGCCACTTTCTAATAAGGTCCCATAAGGCCTAATTGGTTGAGGAGTTACTCCTGTATATAGTAAAGGATCAGAGTTCGGGTTTTGGTTATGACCATTGTCTTTTTATTTTCTGTTTTTTTCCGTTTCATATTTGTGTTTTAGATTATTTAAATATTTTATATATTTCAAAGCTCAATTGCTAAAAACATATATAACGCTCAGAGCAAGCAAGTCATCGAAACAAATAGAAAAAATCTCTTGCTAATGAGAAACAAATCTACCAAAACTAACGTAGCATTTGTCATTACAAATAAAACTCTTACTTTTTTCAATACGCTTAGCGTTCTGATCCCGATTATCCCTAAAAAAAACCCCCAAGTAAGAACTACTGACAGCAGCAGTGGAATAACATCCCTCTATTATTTTGATCCGCGAGGGGAGTGAACCCCCAATCGTGCCATTCCAAGCCAGTGGGCCGTCCACTGGACCACTGTTTAAATACTATTAAACAAACCTTCGCCGCCTGCTACATCGTCACAATACAGCACAATGCAATAATGCAAGTGTAATAAAATGATTCACCTCGTTGAATATTTAAATATGCACATTCGCGTGTAGATGATTCAATTTACTCGCCTAATGCGACGGCGAGATTTATTTCTAGTGATTATTCATAATGAATAATATGATAAAGGGTAGACGAAAAGGATAACATGCCACACTATTCAGTTAATTTTTCGCTCTTCTGGCTGATACTCATTTGAAAAAGACAAAGATAAGTTATGAGTTCAGTTGTATAAATTCCAGTTTGTGTAAAGCTAACATTTTTGGCACATATTGCTCCCAGCCTTCTGGAGCCAGTGAGGCTGTGGCATCCCCCAATTGGGGGTATGTTGTTGTTGTTTTTTATTATTTAGGAAAAACATACAGTTGTTTACAAAATGTTGTAAATAAAGTGATTACTATGTTGCATCAACCAGTGAAGTTTCCGCTAATAATGTTTTTTTTTTAAACTAAAATGGAGAATAAAATATTCAAAGGGATAATAATAATTTCAGAATTATAAGCAAATAAGAATTATACCTAAGTGTGAAGTTGAATAAAACTGTATAATAAATAATACATCATAGAATTAATATAAACAAGAAATAAATAAATTAAAAGAAACACAACATTCTGTGTATAAATGAAAATAGAGACAAATAATTAACATGTCTTAGATCTGTAACGCACAGCAGTAGTATATATATATTTTTTTTTACATGAATGTCGCACAAGAGTCTCAACTGCTCCCAACCGTCTAGAGCCAGTGAGACTATGGCATCCCCAAATTGGGTATGTTGTGAGGCTGAAGGAAGTGGGGAGGGGAAGGAGATCGGGAAGAGGAAGGTTGGGAAGTACCTGGCTATTCAGATCTGGTCACCAAACACGGCTTAAGCCATTTCAAGCAACGTTTCGATTCTGAATGGTGGTCTTTCACCAGGGCGATACTTTTAGAGTATCTACCACTCTGGAACGTGCCGCAAATATACTTGTTATTATTTTTATATGAATTAAATGTGTTATGACACATATTAATTAAATAAAAGTTATTGGCGCACGCCGGGTTTGAACCCGCGACCTTTGGATTCGTAGTCGAGCGTCTTACCACTCGACCATGGAGGCCGTCGGTAGGGAGTTAATAATTAACCTTGTTATTTGATTATGTCCCGTATGCTTTTATTAAACTGTGAATAAATGGAAAATGTCAGCTTCTGTTGTGAGGCTGAAGGTAGTGGAAAGGTGCAAAATATCGGAGAGGAAGGTTGTGAAGTACCTGGCTATTCAGATCTGGTCACCAAACACGGGGCTAAAGCCATTTCAAGCAACGTTTCAATTCTAAATGGTGGTCTTTCACCAGGGCGATACTTTAAGCGTATCTACCACTCGGAGACGTGCCTCAAATATACTATATCGTAGGTGGAGAGGCAAAAGGGCTTAAGCGACACTTTGGTCAAACACGAGTTAAATATGCAGTTTAATTTTTTTTTAAATCTGCATCAAATACTTTGACTCTCGTTTGATTCTGAAGACTTTTGTGTCCATCTAAAATATATTTTTAACATTTGGGAGAAGGCTTGTATAAGACTTTTTTTAGCTGTTTATCGCTTCATGTAACTCAGTGAGAGCTTTGAGTTACCCGAGTTAACTTTTTTTTTTTCAAAATCTAACCAGGTACTGAAGGCTTGTGAATTTTATTATAAAAAAAAACTTTAAAGCGCTCTGGTGTAAACTTCCCAAAATGGCGCTTCAGCCCTTTTGACTTTCCAGCGACGATATATATATATATATATATATTTGTATCAACGAAATGTGTTATGACACATATTAATAAAATAAAAAAGTTATTTGCGCACGCCGGGTTTAAACGCGCGATCTCTGGATTCGTAGCAAATAAACTAATGATATTAATGATGTAATAAAACAAATTTATAACTTTATTCCACTTTTATTTTATGACTGGACCGGTTTCAGCTTATGACGGCCATCTTCAGACTAGAACATTTTGTTGTTAACCTACGGCTTATATATACTATTTTGGGGATGTCAGGGGTAAACAATGATTTTACTTTTAATTATATATTGTTGCATGATTTTAATAGTGCTTTTAATTTATTGGTATTATTTTTTTATATATCTATCTGGAATATTTATTTATTTTATTTAATATTTAAGATGGGTTATATATATGCAATTTGTATCAAACGGGTCCAGTCATAAAATAAAATATGGAATAAAGTAAATTTGTTTTATTAAATCACGCCGGAATTTCTACCACGAATTAACAGTTTCAAAATTAGAACTAATGATATGTTAATAAACTAATCGTCGATTTGTGACGGCGTAAAATGTGACATTGATTTAAACCAGTAGGCTTTAGTTTTCTTGCAAAAAAATTAAGAACGCATTTGATTTTAACGCATATACTGTAATGCAAAATTAAATATTTTTTCAAAAATCTGACATCCGACCGCAGAAAAAATTGACAAGTGCCAGACAACCTCTCAAAATTCAAAAGCGCAGCTTCAAACCACCACCGCGCTCGAATATTCAACATGTCTGTACCGAATTAAACACACTTTGAGTACTTTATCGTGTTAATACAGTATGTAGCGCGTTACTTCTGTTGCGGGAACATCTGCGCGTCGCTCCTGCCGAAAGTGGGGTGGTTCTGGCGATGGGGAGACAGGAGGGGACTCCTCATGATTATTGAATTATATGCCGTGTAGAAATCACGAGGGGGCTCGCTAGATTCCCTAGCCCCTGCAAAGCGGGAGCGCGATTGTCACCGTAAAATAATAATGACTCTAAAGAGAAGGCAGAGCACTCTGTCGTACCTACTTTACGGCGTACACACATGAGAAAGAAAGATACGCTGAATACGGTAGTGAGAATACGATAGTACGTAGAATACAGTCGTTATTCTTAAGAATTAATAACATATGTATAACTGCTAACGTTAAAACAATTTATTAAAAAAAATAAACATTGTATAAGACCACGGATATTTTTTTTTTGACCGACTGATTTTGCTTAGCTCAAGCATAATCAGGGAAAAAAATTAAACGAAACAAAAAATACAAAGTATGTGGTTATATATTATACATACAAAGGGATAACAAAATATAAAATAAAATAAGAGAACTATTAGAAAACAATAGAATAATATTTAAATCATAACAAAGGAAAAATTAAAATAATATACGTGGTCTTATTTAAAGTTATTTTTTCATTTCTTTAATTTTATCAAACCAAAAAATATGATGGCTTTCAACGAAAATATTAAATAATTTATGTTCATATTTTAAGAATGACACTTTTTTTCAAAATCAGAGCAAGCTTTGACTACACTTAATACCTATAAATAGAGGGAAAAAAGTTTTTAATGAAATTATTTAACTGGACGATTTTTCAGAGAACTATCGCGCCGTTTCCCCACGAAGGTATGCAGAAAGAATGTACCACCATACAACTCTGTCTTGGAGCACACTCCTTGCTTCATTCACATTCATACAGACTCTTCTGTTATTCTGACTCTTGACATGGTCCGACTCAAGTATTTGACTTGCTTGATCGTGCCATGTCTTCCTCGGGCGTCTCCAAATTCTTCTTCCATTCACTTTCACGTCATATATTCTTCTCACACTCTTTTCTGCGTTCTTCCGCTCTACATGCCCAATTCATCTAAACGTCACTTTCTTAATCCTATTCATTACGCTTGCATAGGCCTTGCATTTTTTCCGGACATCCAAATTTTTAACACGATCATACATGGTTTTAGAGCACATTCACCTCGGGGATCTCATTTCTACAGCATTCAGTCTACTAATTTTTCAGAGGTACGGCGTATAAAGTAAGTCTTGGTAGTATAAATGAGATAGGTTCACTTCGAATTCAATCAGTCTGAAGATGCCCGTTACAAAGTGAAACCGGTCCATGGGTTTAAATTTATGAGCCAGTGAGACTATGACATCCTCAATGGGATATGTTGTGAGGCTGAAGGTAATGAGGAGGGAAAGGAGATGGGGAAGAAAAAGGTTGGGAAGTACCTGGCTATTCAGATCTGGTCACCAAACACAGCTAAAGCCATTTCAAGCAACGTTTCGATTCTGAATGGTGGTCCTTCACCAGGGCGATACTTGGAGTATCTAGGACTCTGGGACGTTCCGCAAATAAACTTTGCATTATTTTATATGAATGAAATGTGTTATGACACATATTAATTAAATTAAAGTTATTAGCGCACGCCGTGTTTGAACCCGCGACCTTTGGATTACAGCAGTCGATCGTCTTACCGCTCGACCATGGAGGCCTTCAAATATAAAGTTAATAATTTTATATTATTAAGTTGTTCGTGGTACGTGTACGAATTCCCCTGCATTTTGAAATCGAACACAGAAGGAAAAAAAAAACAACAGCAAGCAAACATGGTCATTTCACGTTCGTCCAAAAATTAAATTTGCCAAGCGTCATTCAATCCTCGTTATTCTCGGGGGCCTTCATTGTTCCTGTGACACCGGCGCTCTATCCTCTGCGATAATAGAGTGCTGTAGTTGGACGTACGCCGTGACAAGTGGGGGGAAACGGCGACATAACCAAACAACAAAGCCCATAATGATACGCGACAACGATACGCATCAAAACAGGAGGATGGTACAAGCCGTCCATATGGCCACAAACTGCAAAACCAACCAACCACCCACCCCAAAGGATCAACCTCCGGGACCTCGGGGCCTCAGAGCCATAGTTTATTATTTTTATTTATTTATTAACTTTCTGTTTCTTACTTTATTTTTTTACATTACCTACCTCACTAGGTTATTAGAACCTGTTCTGAGGTAGGTGACAGTGGGTACAAGTAGAAAAATACAAAAAAAATATGATTATTGTTACACAATGCTACATGATAATAAAACAAGAGGGAGCTGCTGAAGTCAGTTTTGACGAGTTTTGCCGGACTCGGCTGAACCTGGGCGTGGCAAGGACTAGGACTAGGGTATTTATACATCCATCCATAGCACATGTCGACGTAATGTTTTTTGTTTAATCGTATTACCACTTTTACACAGTATTGTTATAAACAAAAATATAGCATATAACCTAAAAAAAATCGTTGAGTTATGTCAATTTATATCAACGGAGACGCAGGACACGAAGAATATTCTTACAATACTTTAAAGCGGTGTGATAATTTAGGAAATATTGTTGTCTCTTTCGCATGGTGTGATCCTGGAGAAAGTGATTTGGGATAAATCACTTTACACCATGAGAAAGAAAGAGACAACAAAATCTCCCGAATTATCACACCGCTTTAAAGTATTGTAAGAATGTGTTTCGTGTCCCGCGTATCCGTTGACTCCGCCCACACGTTATGATACGCGAAATAAATTGAGATTCAAAACTCACTCAACGGTTTATTAGGTTACATGTTATTTAAAAAAAAATAACACCGAAAAAGTGATTTTACGAATAAACAATAACATTATGTCGACATGTGCTATGAATGGATGTATAAATACCCTTGCCCTAGTCCTAGCCACGCCCAGGTCTAGCCGAATCCGGCAAACCTCGCATAAACTGACTACAGCTCTCTCTACAGCGCTCACTCTTGTATGTTATTGCTTTGGGGTAATAACTTTCTCGCATTGGAAATCTGCATAGAAACGTGTAAAACACAGACTATGTCTCCTTTCCTCTTTTACGACAGTAGAATTTTTGAACGTGCATCAGAACACCATCGAATAAGAAAATAGTAAGCGCACGAAGATCCCTGTCAAATACTGCGTATGGATTTGAAATAGTGACGCTCTACCCTCTATTCCTACGATTCAAAAAGCCAGAGTTATACAAAAGCACTCTAAAAGATTGATTTGAACAAATAAACACCTTACTTTAAAATTCCGCCTCGATAGTTTCAAAACCGACCTCACGCTAAGAGGGGCGGATAATCGGGGTAGCCCGTGCCCAATGCTCTAGATCTAAAACCACCAGTACTGTCTAATAATAGTCTGTTTTATTTATTGTACAATATCCATCCCCCTGTATATTAAGCAACTGATGCGCAATGGTTAAGCTTTTGATCATCTAATGCGAATCAAAGTACCGACCAGTTCGCGGCCACCAACCCGGTCCGAGACGAGTCGGGTTAGTTAGGGGCTGTTTGGCCGACGTAAATGCCCCGAGGCTGGGTGTAATGGTCGCGATGAAACGTTACATTAAATTATATATTCGTTGCTTTTCAATAGCGCATATCTGCAAGCGTAATTATTATTTGTTGAGTGGGTTGAGAAATTATTTATTGAATAGGCAACAGAAAATGTACGACCGAAATTTCTCACGAATTAAAATCCACGAGATGTAATTTAAACGGTAGTGTTTTTTTAAATTATTTTTTAATTTTTTTGTAGAGAATACCGCACAAGAGTCCCAACTGTTTAGAGCCAGTGAGACTGTGACATCCCCAATCGGGGTATGTTGTGAGGCTGAGAGTAGTGGGGAGGGGAAGGATATAAGGAAGGTTGGAAAGTACATGGCTATTCAGATAGGGTCACCAAACACGGCTAAAGCCATTTTAAGCAACGTCTCGATTCTGAATAGTGGCCTTTCACCAGGGCGATACTTAGAGTATCTACCACTCTAGAACGTGCCGCAAATACACTATATCTTCGCCGGAAGGGCAAAAGGGCTCAAGCGCCATTTTTTTCACTCGACCACCGTCAAATATAAAGTTAGTGACATTTTTTTTAAATTATTATTGTTACTAAAAAGTAAATGTCGGTCAAAAACGTTTGATAATTTACAAAGCGTCGACACATAAACTCGCCAACGTACAAAATTATTGAATCAATACCGTAACACCGACGGCCTCCGTGGTCGAGTGGTAAGAGGCTCGACAACGAATCAAAGGTCGCGGGTTCAAACCAGCGTGTGCGCCAATAACTTTTATTTCATTCATATGTGTCGTAAAACATTTAA
Source organism: Drusus annulatus (assembly GCA_022651775.1). Classification (NCBI taxonomy): domain Eukaryota; kingdom Metazoa; phylum Arthropoda; class Insecta; order Trichoptera; family Limnephilidae; genus Drusus; species Drusus annulatus. Next base: position 832,393 of record JAGWCC010000072.1, read on the forward strand.
TTAATATAAAATAATAAAAAGTGTATTTGCGGCACGTTCCAGAGTGCTAGATACTCGTATCGCCCTGATGAAAGACCACCATTCAGAATCGAAACGTTGCTTGAAATGGCTTTAACCGTATTCTATGACCAGATTTGAATAGTCAGGTACTTCTCAACCTTCCCCTTTCCCATCTCCTTCCCCTCCCCAATCATTCAGCCTCACAACATACATAACCAACCGTCTAGAGTCACTGAGACTATAACAACCCTAATCGGTTTATGTTGTGAGACTGAAGGTATTAGGGAGGGGAAGGAGATGGAAAAGGGTAAGGTTGGGAAGTACCTGACTATCCAGATCTGGTCATCAAACACGGTTAAAGCCATTTCAAGCAACGTTTCGATTCTTAATGGTGGTCTTTCACGGGGGCGATGCTTAGAGTATCTAGCACTCTAAAACGTGCCGCAAATACACTTTTAATTATTTTATATTAATTAAATGTGTAATGACACATATTGATAAAATAAAATATATTTGCGCACCCCGGGTTCGAACCCGCGACCTCTGGATTCGCAGTCGAGCGTCTTACCACTCGACCATGCAGGCCGTCAAAGGCAGTGTCGAGCAAGTGCCCTCCTCTGTAGAGAAATACGCGACAGATGTCCGGCGGTGGGTGGGAAGTTTGTTGGAGGGGGGAGGAGGGGCGGCGGATCAAACGCCGAAACTAGTGACTAGCCCCAGAGAGCCGGGCTTGCCGGCCCAGCCATTACCCGCGGGGCGTAATTAAATACAAACACACTCTAATCCACGATCGCGGATACTGTTTGCTTCACCCCCCATGTTTATCGTGTCAACTAATTTCTTATATTTTTTTGAATATATTACGTACTCAATGCATAATTTAATTTTAATCAGGAGCTTTGGAGTGTTCTAGGTATACATTATCGTGTATTTGTTTATTGAATTGTAACAAATAATGAGAACGGTCGTGTGGCGTATTGATTTATCTACGCGAATACCGACACAAGAGTTTTTTATTATATGAATACCGCACAAGAGTCTCAACTGCTCCCAACCGTCTAGAGCCAGTGAGACTATGACATCCCCAACAGGGATATGTTGTGAGGCTGAAGGTAGTGGGGAGGGGAAGGAGATTGGGAAGAGGAAGGTTGGAAAGTACCTGGCTATTCAGATCTGGTCACCAAACACGGCTCAAGCCATTTCAAGCAACGTTTCGATTCTGAATGGTGGTCTTTCACCAGGGCGATACTTAGAGTGTCTACCACTCTGGAACGTGCCACAAATATACAATATTTTATTTTATAAGAATTAAAATGTGTTACGACACATATTAATTAAATAAAAGTCATTGGCGCACGCCGGGTTTGAACCCGCGACCTTTGGATTCGTAGAAGAGCATCACTCGACCATGGAGGCCGTCGAATAGAGTGCCAACAGCTTCCAACCATCTGGATCCAGTAGAACTATGGCATCCCCGATTGAGGTATGTTGTTCGACCGGTCGGTAGCCGAGTGGACAAACGCGTCGGATTCCCATCCGGGCGTCGTGCGTTCAATTCCTCCATCATTGCACAAGCAACATCTTCCGCGTATTATGATGGCAGTAGGAGTTTTTCAAAAATTGCCAGGTCATTCGTAACCCGGGAATGTTTGTCTTTCTTTAAAAATATATATAAATATGGAGAATGTAAGCTGCGAGGCAGGAATAAGAAGGTTGGGAAGTACCTGGCTATTCAAATCTAGTCACCAACAACGGCTAGAGCAGTTCAAGCTGCGTTTCGATTCTGTCTTTTACCGGGGCGATACTGAGGGTATCTACCACTCTGGAACGTGCCGCAAATATACTACATATTTTATACTAATCAAATGTGAAATAACACATATTCATTAAACTTCATTCGTATGCGCACGCTGAGATTCGAACCCGCGACCTCTTAATTCGTGGATCTTAACTGCTCGACCACGGAGGTCGTCGCGTATACACTTGTTTTCCCTAAAACCAACGACTAGGCGCAAGCAATGCAAAATGCTGTTTAACAGTGACGTTTCGCAAAGATATCGCTTTTGTAAGTGTATAAATATGCACCAATACACACAATCCTACGTTTGTGTTTTTGGGACAACTCTAAGTGCGCATCCTATACTACAAGAATATGGTACAATACAAACAAATACGCATTCCCCTGGCACATAATTATCGGTGACAGAATGAACATTGAAAAGCCCTCTTGAAAAATAATAGTGCATCGAGAGTTTAATTGTGATTGGTTTTATAGAGGGTAGATACTTTCTACTACTAGTTCTGGCTAGGTGGGTACAATGCACACGAACGAAAAAGGTAAGAGACGAATTAGAAGCTTTTAAAACTGAAATGTGGACACAGGCGTATCTTCAAAATACCCTAGAAAAGTAGGCTTTTTCTTTTAGTAAATAGTGCATCAGAGTCCCAACTGCTCCCAACCGTCTAGAGCCAGTGAGCTAAATAAACTATATTTTATTTTTTATAAATTAAATGTGTTATGACGCATATTATTTCAACAAAATTTATTTGCGCACGCCGGGTTCGAACCCGCGACCTCTGGATTCGTAGTCGAGTGTCTTACTACTCGACCATGCAGGCCGTCGGCGTTTCCAGCGACGATAGGTTCATAAAACATGTTATGAAAATGGTGCGGTTTTTCTAATGCCATAGGGTGATTATATATTAATATTTTTTTGCATCCGAAGCTGCCGAATGTGTTTTCAGCTTCGGATGAATTTATAATAATGGACTGTAAAAACGATAAACTAAAATACTACTTGATGGAAGTGTGAGTATATATGTGGGTATATTAAGGATTCACAAAGCCAATTCACTCACCGATGAAGTTACGGTTAGAAATTCTTGAAATCTTCTTGAAACAATTGTATTAATGTATTATATTCTTAATTAGACGAAACCAAATTTATTTTTTAACTGAATGGCAAATTGGCGGGATAGGTAAGAACTGGATGAAAAACAAAAAGGTGAGAATCTAACAAATTGTCCATTTGAAATCCAACACCCGCATACACTATTATATCAGTAGATACAAGATGGGTAGGTACCTGCAGTTGCTTTTGATTTATAGAAAACCACATTGGTAGATTTCTGCACATGGCTTCCGCGGAATGCTCATCAAACCGGCGGGTGGGTATATAACGTAGAAGTGCATTCGGTAGCGGATATTGGCAACCCATCAAGCAACCACTCTCACTCGAAATGCATGCGCCACTTGTCGTGCCATTATTCGATCGCTTTGATTTGAAGTGCTCGATTTTACTCCCGACTAAAGCACCGGCGGAACATAAGTTTTTAAATGCCAACTCTCTGCGCTCTCAATGTATTGCGTCGTGACGAAAATATTAACTAACCATTGCGCCGTTTGCCTGAAGGGACAGGCAGAGAGGACGGACCGCCGTACAACTCTGTCTTGGAACAAACTCCTTGCTTCATGTCTTGCCCGCATGTATGACAGTGTTAAAATGTGGATATCCGGAAAGAATGCAAGGCTGATGTAAGCGTAATATAATGGGATCAAGAAAGGGACGCTTAGATGGTTTGGGCATGAAGGGCGAATGAACTAAGAGAGGAGTGTGAAAAGAATACACGGTGCAAAAATGAATGGAATTAGAAGTCGGGGACGCCCGAGGAAGACATGGCACGATCAAGTAAATCAAATACTTGAATCGGGCCAAGTGAAGAGTCAGAATAACAGAAGAGTATGTATGAGACGGTATATGAACGTGTACGAAGTAAGGAGTGTGTGCCAAGACGGAGTTGTATGGCGGTCTGTTCTCTCTGCTTACCCCTGCGGGGAAACGGCGTGATGGTTAATTAGTTAGTTAGTTAGTCACATGTCGCCATTCAAATATTTGATTCACTTGATCGTGTCTTATCTTTCTCGGGCGTCGTCCCCGACTTTTCCATTCACTCTCGCATCATATATTATTTTCGCACTATTTTTCTTAGTTCATTCGCTCTACATGCCCAAAGCATATAAGCGTCCCTTTCTTAATCATATTCATTACGCTTACATCAGCCTTGCATTATTTCCGAATATCCACATTTTAACACGGTCATACGTGGCTTGACACGGTCATACATACGGGCCATGTGAAGAGTCAGAATAACAGAAGAGTATGTGTGAGACGATGTATGAATGTAAATGAAACAAGGAGTGCGTTCCAAAGCAGAGTTCTCACTTTTTACGTCGTTAACTGTGACAGAGAAAGAGATAAGACAAGTTGACACAAAATATCGCACCACTTTTAGGTATGTAAGCATGTTTTCTGTCCCCCGCGTCTCCGGCGCCTCCGCCCACTACGTTTTGTTATGCGACATATTACTGGACATAACTCAACGGTTTTTTAGGTTATATCCTATATTTTTGTTGATGACAATACTGTGAAAAAGTGGTTGTACAAATAAGCAAAACATTATGTCGACATGTGCTATGAATGGATGTATAAATACCCTAGCCCTAGCGCTAGCCACGCCCGAGTCAGGAAAAAAATCAACAATCCTGATTTCACAAGCAATCCCTCCTGGTATATTATTGGTCCAAGGTCATAACCTCGAGATCTATATCGTTTGGGTTGGGTTGAGTTAGATTGAGAAAAACTTAGGTATACCCACCCATCTCAGAACAGACAGACGTCTAGTGAGGCTGGCAAAGAAATTACAGCATGTAAAAAAAAAAACACGAAAATACCTGAATCAAAAATGAAAACTGAAAATTCGAATTGGTTGTGCATAGCTCACCTGACAAGGTCGTTCATCCTAGCGACCACAGCGGAAGTGGCGTGTCTGAGGGCGGAGCTGGTGGCTCTCTGCAGGGTAGTGGCTAGGGCACAGGGCACCCCCGAGTTCACAGAGCTCTGGGAAACAAAAACAAAAAAAAAATCACAAATTGAAAACCAAAAAAATCGGGCAGTCTTTTTAAAAAAATAAGAGAAAAGAAAAATATAGCACATAGGCAAGAAATAAATAAGAACGCATAAGAACCTCGAAACTGAAAGGACAAATATAATACAGTCGAACTTGGTTATAACGATCACGGTAATAGCGAGGTCACAGCTATAATGAGCAATTACTTAATGCTATGTTGGTTCGGGCTTATTTTCATACAATCGTGTGGGGTTATAACGCGGTCGCTTCACTGATATAACGTACAAATAATATTGTCAACTCAATGCGTCCGGGTTTGAGAAAAAAAAACCCAATTCTCGAAACAGTCGAATAATGTCATAAACAAGACAAAGAAAGCCGCCCGTCCGGCACGGCGGCGGACATTCCGCAAATCACGTTAAGGAGGGTTTATAATCCCTGATAGTTGTCGCTCTAAGAAACATTTCTATACAATACTATAGGACACTATGTAAAAGTGTCGTTTAAAAAAAAGTAATTCAATTTTTTTTATTTGCGATTCTGTTCCCTTTTTACAAATTCGTTTGTACTAGATGTCTAATTCGTATCTGGTTTTCCCTATTTCTTAAAAACAATAAATTTAATAATACGCAAGCTTTCATACCCTGCCTTAAATATCGATATTGGTAGGTAGGTTTTTTTTTTACCTACCTACGTTTATGGCGACTAATGGCTATAAGGAGCAAATTTGGTTAGTCCCTTCGCAATCGTTATAACCAAGTTCGACTGTACTATATAAGAGTTGGTAATAATTGGAGACCCCACGGCGAGAACCTGTTAACTAACTGTCAAGTCATTCTGAGATATTCAGACTTTTGCGTTTTCTTGAAATAAGTGTGTACCATCACAAATTCACTAACTATTTTTCATGAATGTTTATATCTAACATACTAAATATAATACATAATTAAGTATATTAATGCATTTCTGCAATACAGTGTTACTATTGTAGATAACATGTTCTAGCCTTAAAAAAATACTTCAGTTACAACAAAATTTGCAGTTGACATGTTCAACTCTTTGATTTTCCATGTTCTTGCTCTGAGTGTTATGATCTGAAAGTGTGTTCATTGGATAGAACGTACCAGAATTAGTTTAGTTAAACTCATTTTTTTTGACAAAAATGTTAGTTAACAGGTTCTTGTCGTGGGTCTTTAAATATTAGTTTCGTAATAATGGTTTAATTATTCTTATAAAGCAATCACTTTCTGGTTTATAATAATACAGGTATGAAATAAAATACGAGCGACAGTTATTTAAAAACTGCCCCGAGGCCCCAGAACGAAACATCGATAAAGATTTTATCGACAATGTCGGTAATTTAGGATCGTTCCCGAGTCCGACTGCAGATAGCCAACGAAAAACGACAACTTACGTAGACTAAAAACATAATAATTAAAATTGGCTGATTTATACAGCGCTGTTTTCGTGACAGAAATATCATCTCAAGCGCGCTTTACAGCATAACTAACTAATTAACCATCACGCCGTTTCCCCGCAGGAGTAGGCAGAGAGGACGGACCGCCATATAACTCTGTTTTGGCACACACTCCTTGCTTCATTCACATTCATACATCGTCTCATACATACTCGTATGTTATGCCGACTCTTCACATGACCCGATTCAAGTATTTGATTCGTGCCATGTCTTTCTCGGGCGTCCTCAACTTCTTTTCTTCCGTTCACTTTCGCATCATATATTCGCCACAGCATAATTAACATAATATCAAAACTAAGACCTAATATTAACTTATGCCTAATACTTATAACTAGTAACTTACAACTAACATATTTACATTAACGAATTTATATATAATGGTTGTTGCCCGTGCTGTCGGACCTAGGATAGATTAAAAAACGAAGTAATAGTAAACTATATATTTAAACTATGTATAGAACTTTGACTGAGAACAATACTTTAGTGAAACTGCTGATTCGTCGTTTACAGCCCACCATTTTTCAATTTCATCTGAAGCTGGAAATATCGCAGCTTCGGATCCAAAAGTCTGGTTGTATATAATGTCGACGTTTATTCAAAGAACAACAAAGAATGGCTTTAGATCAGAAGGGAGGTAAATAAATAAATAGGTACGACTGAAAATATCTCAAAGCACAAAAAGTGCCCGCCGAAAGAAAAATAAATTAACGTATAAAATTACGATGCAAAAGTGTTTTCATAAAAATTTATTCCCGGCGAGATCTAATAGAATAAAGGCCGCCCAACTCTTAAGGGAAGAAGAAGCAGCGGTGTTGTAGAAAAAAGCTCGCAACGATAACAACAACACTGTAGGTAAAAAGTACCTACGCTTTAATATCGTATCCCTCTAGACCTGTATCATAGGTACCCGGTAGCCCAAAAGCTTTTAGGCTTAATGCAACTTCCCTCTCCCATCCACGCCCCCTCCCACCGGGTTGTTTCTACCTAAATATTATGTAGCCTTTCTTTGTATGTGTTTAGGGTGGTACCTACCCCGGTCTTTTTATATTAATTTTCATATTTAGCGTGTGATGAATGAATGTTGGAATTTTTTTCGTAAGAAGCAATCACATGGTGGTTAGACATTATAAAATAATAGACGAAGCTTGATCCAAGCGAAACCGGTTGGCCTTCATTATAATGAATTTTGTGGTTTTAAAACAAAGTATTATTTTATCATTAATAGAATGTTATAAAATTAAAACGTATCACTGGAAAGGACGACCCCCATAGCGTAGTGGTCCGCGTACTTGATTTTAAGTAGGAAGTTTTGTCACGGGTTCGATCTCCGCGCGTTAGAAATATATATTAAATAAAAATTAAATAATAACTTATTTTTTCATAGTTAATATCGCACAAGAGTCTCAACTGCAACTAACCGTCTAGAGTCAGTGAGACTTTGACATCCCCAATTGGGGTACGTTGTGAGGCTGAAGGTAGTAGGGAAGGGAACGAGATGAGGAAGGGGAAGGTCGGGAATTACCTGGCTATTCAGATATGAACCAAACACGGCTAAAGCCATTTCAAGCAACGTTCCGGTTCTGAATGGTGATCTTTCACCAGGGCGATACTAAGAGTATCTACCACTTAGTATAAGACCACAGATTTTATTTTTAGTTTTTATGACCGACCGGTTTCGCTTAGCCTAAACTTCATCAGGGTACAAAATTCAACTAAACAAAAAATACAAAGTGTGCCGTTATGTATACATACAGAGGGAGAACACAATATAAAATAAAATAAGAGAACAGTGGGAATATAATAGAATAACATTAAAAATTTTAATAGAGAAACAGAGAGAAAGAGACAGATAATATGAAATGAAAGAGGCAAAACGTCAACTGAGAAGGTGATAAACTAATATTGACAAATTTAACGAGTTTACAGGTAATATACTTAATACTGGACTACTGGACCAATTTAACTTGAATGGCTTTCTTTATTTTTTTTTTACGGTAAATACCGTCAAGAGCCAGAGGAACTATAGCATCCCCAATTGGGGTATGTTGTGAGGCTGAAGGTAGTAGGGAGAGGGAAGGAGTTGAGGGAGGGGAAGGTCGGGAAGTACCTGTCTATTCAGATCTGGACCAAACACGGCTAAAGCCATTTCAAGCAACTTTTCAATTCCGAATGGAGATCTTTCACCAAGGCGATACTTAGAGTATCTACCACTCTGGAACGTGCCGCAAACATACTATATATTATCTTATATCAATTGAATGTGTTATGACACATTATAACGAAATAAAATTTATTTGCGCACGTCACGTTCGAACCCTCGACCTCTGGATAAATGCTAGTGCTTCTAAATTATTTAATATCCATGTAATATATCCATGGCCATTTTCGTGAAGAATATGAGCACCGGTGCTTTTATTGCAGGTATCATCTCTTTCAGTAAGATGATTGGCGAATTCTGAAAAACCGTGTTTATTTAAACATGTGAGATGTTCTTTGATCCTAACAATACAAATTTAAATAACAGATGTGTGGTCTTATACAAAGTTTTTATTTCGTTTTCATTAAATATGTCATACCCCGCAGGGATAGGCAGAGAGGACGGACCGCCATATAACTTCATTTACATCGTCTCATACATACTCTTCTGTTATTTGACTCTTCTACGAAAAAATGAATTGGTTCGAATTTTGGTTTTCAGAACATTCGTGAGGAACATTGAGACATTCAGATCAAAAAGCAATTTTAATAGAGTTAAAGACCACATTTTCAAAACTAGCCTGTCGTCAATGTCAAAGTATGGAGAAAGAGCTAATTATTTTTACCCAACCTATATAAAATTGCGATAAATCACTTTCTCCGGGTTTTTACGTCGTACACCGTGAGAGAAAGACGCAACAAATATAATACACCGCTTATATGTACTGTCACAATGATCTTGGGCTCCTGGGTCACGTCGCGGGACTCCGCCCACATTTTTTTATTATGCCACTAAACTTGACACAACTAAACGGTTTTTTAGGTTAGATGCTATATTTTCGTTGATAACAATACTGTGAAAAAGTGGTTATACGAATAAACAAAAACATTATGTCGATATGTGCTATGAATGGATGTATAAATACCCTAACCTTAGTCTTAGCCATGCCCAGGTCCGCCGAGTCCGGTAAAAATCATCGAAAACTGACTAAACTGCCTTGGATAGATACCACTCTATATACTCTAAGCTAAATACAAACAAAAAAGCATAATATGTTATATTAACATGTGATTGCTTCTTACGAAAAAAAAAACATAAATATGTTATTTTTGCACTATTATGCATACTTGAATCTTCAGCCTTTACATTTTTCCCACGACATTTGCCTATATGTAAATATCAACATCGTATATTTGATAAAGTAGAACAGAAATTAATATGAAAGATAATTATAACAACAGTTATCAGTTACTTTCTAAACTTTGTAAAACGACTTTGAGGGAATATTTCAAAGAAATCTGGCTATAAAAAATAACCAAATAGATAAATATCATTAAAAATAATGATAAAATATTTATTTACATTTAGATATTTTGATCTAGGATTTAAATCCTTTGCATTAAATAATATATCGTCGCTCTAAGGCAAAGGGGCTTTTGCCACACTTTGGTCAAAAATGTTTCAAATATGCAGTTTTGATCAGTTATTTTTTAGTTTAAATCTAAATACTTTGTAGCGCTTTACTATTCGGGAGAAAGCTGGACTCAAACGATACATGTTTGGAACTTTTTAAAAACTTTTTGTCGCTTCATGTAACTTAGTGAGAGCATTGAGTTACCAGAGTTAACTTCTTTTTTTTAATCAAAGCAGGTACTGAAGATTTGTGCATTTTATTGAAAACAAAATAAGGCTTAAGCGACACTTGGGTAAAAAATGAGTAAAATATGCAGTTTTGATCAGTTTTGTTTTCTGCATCGAATGCTCTGACTCTGGTTTGATTCTGAAGACTTATATGGCTCTTTAGCCATTTTAAATATATTTACCATTTGGGAAAAGGCTTGAATCAAGCGACATAAGTTTTTTTTAATTCAATCAGGTATAGAGGACTTACGAATTTTATTGTAAAAAAAAAAATTTAAAGCGCTCTGGTGAAACTTCCCGAGAGTTGAGTTGCTTCAGATCTTTTGCCTTTCCGGCGAAGATATGTAAAAAAAAAGAAGTAATTATAATTTTAAGTTAATAAGTGTGTCTATCTGATGGGACCTGCCAGGTAAGTATGTTCCAGTATATTTTCTTATTTAAACTAGGAATTAATATGCAATAATAGAAAATAAGATCTGTACAGCGCCCTTGAGGTGATTTTTCACAAAAACGGCGCTATACAAATCATTCAAAATTATTATTAGGTATTTGGTATTGTGAACCATTTTTTATTAATAATTTTGTGTAAAATTTGTTGACAATTTAATTTTATTTCAATCAAATTTCATATTTTTATAATTTAAATTAAAGACGAGTTCGATGGCTGTCACTAAAAATTAAACTTAAAACCAGCAAAACTAAAGTATAATAATGTCAATTTAATTAAAAATTAAATTATTTACATAAATTGTTTCGTGTTAAAATTACAACATTATTACGATGAGCATTATAGGACAACTTTACAACATAATTTTAGATCGAAAACAGATAATAAAGCTCGCAGTAAACTAAAGCTCGGTACGCCGGGCGTACTTAGCCAGGTACAGGTACTCGGTGTTCGCTGATAACCCATTTATTTTTAATCCCTTCTCTCCTATTTTGTTTGCACTGGCAATTGTTGACACTCCATTATCAGTCCACTTGACCCTTATTTGCAACGCCTAACCCAACCTAACCCAACCTAACCCAACCCAACCCAACCCAACCCAACCCAACCCAACCCAACCCAACCCAACCCAACCCAACCCAACCCAACCCAACCCAACCCAACCCAACCCAACCCAACCCAACCCAACCCAACCCAACCCAACCCAACCCAACCCAACCCAACCCAACCCAACCCAACCCAACCCAACCCAACCTATATGATATTTAACTACTCAGTTAAATAAATATTTTGGTGTGTAAAAATACTTACATCGCGGATTTTTTTTTTTTATCACTAAATAATATTTTTAATAATTAAAAATATTATTTAGTGATAAAAGTGATTGATTAATATAATTAAAAATATTATTTAGTGATAAAAAAATGGTTTATAATAAAAAAAAAAAATCTGCGATGTAAGTATTTTTACACATCAAAATAATTATTTAACTAACTAAGTAGTTAAATGTCACAAGGGTGGGCAGAAGGATATACTGCCACAAAAATTTGTCTTGGTACATACTCCTTGATTGATATTCATACCATATCAATAAGCTCTCTTGCGGAACAATATCGTCACTGAGCGGATCCGGACGTTGGTGTGAATCGACACTAAAATGCCTTGAAATGTCAATGTTTTAAAAATAATAGTTAAATTCGATTGTTTTATGCAAATTAATTGCAGTGAATTTGATTTTGATCAATTCATGTCAAGTCATGATTATTAATTACAAGCAAGCTAGGATCGCTGCACGGCGTCACAATGGCCATCAATCAGCCGGTTTGGAGAATGATAACCTTAACTGTGACAGGCCGTGTGTCCAAACACTCCAGTTTATTATCACCAAGCTGGCGGGGTCCATATTCCACACCTACATGTGTCTATTATCTGTGCATGATGCCAGATGTTAACATATTAGGAACCGTGTTGTATGTCGCGACTCGTTGATTAGGCCAATAGCTCTCGAGTACCCACCCGACCTACCCACCGAGTGCATTGCACGCTTTTGATGCGGTGCACTTTTGACGATGCAAACTGATTTCTTGCACTCAAATGGATTATAACGATACATAAGATAATACATAGGAATTTCTAGCGAGACAGGCACAGCACTACCACCTATATATATATATGATATGTAAAATTTTAAAAAAATAAAATAAAAATATATGGAAATAATTGACCAAATGTTAAAAAGGTAGGTATATTCGTATATAATAATAATAATAATAATAAATGGCTAACTTTTATAGCGCCATTTTTGTAGAAAAATCACCTCAAGGGCGCTTTACAAATTAATTTATCTAACCTATAATTTATCACTTTAGGCTTGTAACTAATATCTTACAGTTAAGATTTATTACTAATAGCTTACAACTAATATTTTCATCTAGTGACTTACAATAAGGACTTATAGCTAGTAACTTACTACTGAGTATAACTTATAACTAGTGACTTACACATAAGATTTCATTATTATTACCTTTTATTATTGCTCCACACTTGCATATATACTACATATATATTTACTCCATTATTGCTCCACATTCGTATTACTGTTCAACGATTATTTTCTTGTGTAACGACAAAGAACAAAAAAGGTTTCGAATTCTCCAAAATAGAGCAATGAGAATTATACTTAGGCGAAATAGATACTCAAAAGTAACTAAAATGTCAGAGGAACTAAATTGGCTAACAGTCAAACAGATGCCAACATTAAACACATTGATGTTCATACATAAAATGAAGAACAACTTGTTACCAAGAAATTATCTACAATGTTGATATTCACAAATATAATACAAGAGCATGCAAAGAAATTAGACTACCAGAAAATAATAAAGCCAACACACAAAATAGCTTACTATATAAAGGGATGAAATTTTATAATGCGCTGCCGGAAACCATCAATATTATGCCTACCAACAAATTCAAAATAGCATGTAAAAATTATTTAAAATGCATATGAATCAAAATAATAATTAGTATATAAGTTAAAACATTATAAAGTCAAAAATAAAATGAAATAATTAGTTACTTGTAAACTTGAATGTACAAAGTGCCTAATATAAAATAAATAAGTGTGTCTAGGGTAAACTGTAATACGAGGGTGAATTCATTATGGCCCAGGCAACATTAGTTTGCCCTCGCAGAGGTAGGCAGAGAGGACAGACCGCCATACAACTCTATCTTGGCACACACTCATTGCTTCATCCACATTCACATATCGTATCATACATACTCTTCTGTTATTCTGACTCTTCACATGGCCCGATTCAAGTATCTGATTCACTTGGTCGTGGCATGTCTTCTTCGGGCGTCCCCGACTTCTTCGTCCATTCACTTTCGCGTCATATATTATTTTCGCACTCCTTTCTTCGTTTTCTACATGCTCAAACCATCTAAGTGTCCCTTTATTGATCCTATTCATTGCGCTTACATCAGCCATGCATTCTTTCCGGATTACGAAAATCGTTAAAACGCTCGACTACAAATCCAGAAGTCGCGGGTTTAAGCCCGGCGTGCGCCAATAACTTTTGTTTAATTAATATGTGTCATAACACATGTCATTCATATAAAATAATAAAAAATATATTTCCGGCACGTTCCAGAGTGGTAGATACTTTGAGCATCGCCCTGTTGAAAGACCACCATTCAGAATCGAAACGTTGCTTGAAACGTCTTTAGCCGTATTTGGTGACCAGATCTGAATAGCCAGGTACTTCCCAACCTTCCTCTTCCCCACCTCCTCCCTTACACGCTACATTCAACCTCACAACATACCCCAATCGGGGATGCCATAGTCTCGCCGGTATTTGGAACTCGAAAAATTTATAAAAGATTGTGTAAATCACCTATGTGAATTTCACAGAAGCCGTGTAAAAAAAAAACTGAAAATTGGTGCATAGATATTTTAAACAATGCCAGAATTTAAAAAAAAAAACAATACGAAGGTAAAAAATCGATTTCCATTTCAATCAGTCAATCTGCATGATCGATTGGATGGTGTTTAATCAAACTGACTCGGGAGCTTTCCAGGGCTGGAAATTGATTCGTGCAGAAACAAACAAATAAAGGCAGCTAATTATAGGTGGTTGCTTGTCGGGTAGGTTCTATATTTATATTATGTATTCTGTATTTCGTGCCGTCACGTCGGTTTGTGAATCGTACTGCGTATTTCAGAGGGAATATCAAATATCGCGTTCCCCAAGCGCTAAAAGCGTATCGGATGCTTTTGCTAGTAAAATATCGGCATATTTAATATTAAATTCAAAAATTCTGAATTAAATGCGTATATCATACTCACAAGCCTCTTTTACCAACTAACTACCTTACCAATTCACTACTTCTACTGCTCATAATAATAACAGTGAATTTATATAGCGCATTTTTGTGACCGTAACCTAACCAAATTAAAACATATGATTATTTAAAAACAAAATTGTAATAATAATCAGTTTACATATTCGTAAAAAGCATTTACATTGTGGCTTGCCATATTTATAAAAAAAAACAAATAAACTTTGTTTATAACCACTTTATTATTTAATATCACGTCTACCGGTTTCGAAAGTACCCTTTCATCATCAGGACAATATTAAAATTTTAATATTGTCCTGATGATGAAAGGATACTTTCGAAACCGGTAGACGTGATATTAAATAATAAAGTGGTTATAAACAAACTTTATGTGTTTTTATTTATAATCAGTTTAATTTGTCCAGCAGTCCTCTAGTTTTAAATAACCACGGTTTTTCTGAATTCGCTAATCATCTTATTGATAAAGATCATACCTTTAATCAAAGCACCGGTACTCATAGTCTCCATAAAGTAAATTGAGAATAGAATAACATAAATTTAAAAGCACTATAAATAAAGAAAGCCATTAAAATTAATAATCTTGTTCTTAATAATCAGGTAAATTTGTCCAGTAGTCCAACAATATTAGGTATATTATATATTTTATTATATCGTAAAATTTCTTATTATTCTTTAATCACCTTCTCAGTTGACGTTTCTCCTCTTTCGTTTCATATTGTCTGTCTCTTTCTTTATTATAATTTGAAATGATATTCTGTTGTTTTCTCACTGTTTTCTTGTATTATATTATTGTGTTTTCTCTCTGTATGTATATATAACCACAAACTTTGTTTTTTTTTTATTTATTTGTTTAATTTTGTACCCTGATTATGCTTAGGCTAAGCGAAACCGGTCGGTCATAAAAATTAAAACAAAAACTGTGGTCTTAAACAAATGTATTATTTCATTTTTATTGAATATGTCAAATCACAAAGTAATTGCTTTCTACGAAAATATTTATGTTTAAATTCAAAAATGCTTAAAAAAATACGTATATCATACTAACAAGCTTATTTTTTTCAATAAACCCTAACCAACACACTACTAATAATAACAGTGAATTTATATAGCGCAGTTTTGTAAAAGTTTACCTCAAGAGAATTTTTAGACTACATTACCTAACCAAATGAAAACTATCTAAAATCATGATCGCCATCATAAATCATGAAATATGTTCAGTTCAACACACCTCTGACTTGGCACACACTCTTTGCTTTATTCACATTCGTACATACTCTTCTGATATAGTGACTCTTGACATGACTGGAGTCAATTTAGTAACTCGATGCTCTCACTGGGTTACCTGAAGCTCAAAAACCTAAAAAGTCCCAAACTTGTGTCGTCTAACTCGTCGTTTAACTCATTTTCGACCAAAGTGTCGCTTAAGCCCTTTTGCATTTCCAGCGACGATATGACGCCTCGGAGATCTCACTTACTAAAATCAGTCTAATTTGGTCCCCCCCTCGACGTATACGAACCACTTTGCGATTGGTATCAGAACTCCATTGTGGGCTGCTAGCTTTGCATCTTTTAACATTTTTGAATTAGCCACTACAGAATTCAGTACCAAACTATTCAAATCAAAAATAAAAGATACACATACGACGCCTCAGAGATATCACTTACTAAAATCAGTCTAATTTGGTTCGCCCTCGATATATACGAACAACTTCGCGATTGGTATCAGAACTCCACTGTGGACTGCTAGCCCCGCATATTTCAACAATTTTGAATCATCACTACAGAATTCATTACCAAACTCTTTAAATCCAAAAGTAAAAGCACAAAAAATATTCGCATTCGAGAAAGCTCACTTAATTTGCTTCGGTGATTTTTAAAATTTTGAATTATATAAAATTTCACAGACTGCCTCGCATCCATCTCACTCCAGTTTTATTTCTTTTCCGAAATAAACTTTTATTCAGATATCGGGCGCAACTATAAAAGATAATTTTCGACGCAGAGTCTGAAGCCTCGGCGAGACGGCCAAAAAAAACTGAAGCGGGGAAAACTGATTGAAAATTCTCGCTCGTTAATTTTTACAACCGGCCAAAGTTTCGACGACGGAAAAACCGAACGGGGTGAACAAAAAAAGTGCCCGAACTGGAAGGATCAACTGGCTTCTTACGCTCGCGTGCATCGCCATAGACTCCGCAATATTTTCCGTATTGGTGCGGAAGCTTATTCAGATTTTACGGCTGGGGATGGACTTTTCTGCAGTGGGGGAAAAACGAATTGGAAGTTTGTATAAAATTGCCTCATTTTACGACTGGACGAGATATCGATGAAAAAAATTGCGCTTTTTGCGCTAATTTTAAATATTTATCGCCAACCCGTTTCGCTTTCATTTAAGCTTCCTCAAGCTCGACTACGAATCCAAAGGTCGCGGGTTCAAGTCCGGCGTGCGCAAATGACTTTAAATTAATCAATATAAAATGATGAACGGTATATTTGCGGCACGTTCCAGAGTGGTAGATACTCAAAGAGAAACGGAAATAACTGTGATATTTTATCTCATTGCTAGAGAGAACGGCTGGCTGTCTAACAAACTAACTACAGGGCCAGGCAGAGAGGATGGACTGCCATACAACTCTATATTGGCACACACTATTTTGCTTTATTCACATTAATTTTGACGGCCTCCGTAGTCGAGTGGTAAGATGCTCGACTGCGACTCCCGACGTCACGGGTTCAAACTCAGCGTGCGCAAATAACTTTTGTTTAATTAATATGTGTCATAACACATTTAATTCATATAAAATAATGTATGGTGTATTTGCGGCACGTTCCAGTGTGGTAGATACTCTAAGTATCGCCCTGGAAGAAAAGACCACCATACATAATCGAAACGTTGCTTGAAATGGCTTTAGCCGTGTTTGGTGACCAGATCTCGATAGCCAGGTACTTCCCAGCCTTCCTCATCCCCATCTCCTTCCCCTACCAACTATTTTCAGCCTCACAACATATGCCATTGGGGATGTCATAGTCTCGCTGGCTCTAGACGGTTGTGAGCAGTTGGGACTCTTGTGCGATATTCACTATTTTTTTGTTTGTTTAAACCATAGTTTCTCAACGTGGGCGACAACGCCCCCTCGTGGGCGTTTGAGACTTTCAGGGAGGCAGTAGAAGATTCAGAGAAAATTAGGGGGCGTTGGAAAAAATAACCAGTCACTGGAACGGTCGATATCCTGTGTTCGTTTTTTTGGGCGAGGAACCGGCTCCAGTTCTTTTCACTTTCAAATCTCTACCGACTAGTACTTTTTTTTGGCGAGGAACTTTGGTCGATTTGCTAGTACTTTTCGAAAAAACACCAGGAACCGGTTCCAAAAAGAACTGGATAAATAACCGGTTCCTCGGTGGTCACCGGTAACTGGAACCGCGAACGCGACAGATGGTAAATAAAAAAAGGGAGGAGGGCTCTAAAAAAAAAAATCTTAAAGTGGGCAAAAGAAGGTTGAGAATATATGGTCTAAACGTATTTAATCTATCTTATGTAAAGACTTGAGTGGTGAAAAAAGCGGCGATTCCTTCATTTGTTTGGTTCGGTTGACTTGTTTGTTTGTGTGTTTGTTTGTTTGTTTGTTTGTTTGTTTGTTTGTTTGTTTGTTTGTTTGTTTGTTTGTTTGTTGTGAAATGGGATATCATAGAGAGATTATAAGAATAAATTAATTGATAAGCTGATAAACTTTTCATATATCTTCTCCTTCACCTTTTTGTAACTGAAAGTAAAAATCAAACGAACTAGTCGAAGGGGGTGACGTAGTTACCCTTATTTGACCTTGCTTATCAAAGCGTGTTTATGACATAAGGTAATTTGTTTTTGGTAATACTCGAGAGAAGTATTTTCATAATAAAGTCGCTGGAAAGGCAAAAGGGCTTAAGGGTCGTGTGTCGGACGCGAATGCCCCGACAGCGGCGCTAATGTAGGAAATAAGTTAGATCTAAGATTTCTCAATACAAATTGTAAATTCTATAATTTTATGTATGTTTCTCTCGGCTCGCTCGGCCGCAAATGAGACAAGAGGTTGGCCTTGAGGCTAAATCCCCTAGACCCAGGCTGCGAATAACGCAAACGCGAGCGGCCTAGAGCGGGCACTCACGACCGAGCTTTGCAAATCTCAGCGCGGACCGAGGCGAGAGAAATCAATCTATCTGACCTTATAACGGGAGCCAGGTCAATCACACGACCCAATAAATTATACCGTCGTAAAGGCCTGACTCCCAGCTACAAAAACAATGTTAATTTAAGTATGTAAATGTTAGGCTAAGTTAGTAATTAAGATTTTTAGTCCAAAAAACGGGCACCTTTTTTGTACTTGTGTTTAAAAAATGTATTTCTTAACTTAATAAAAATGATGGAAGAGTGTGGAGAAGTTGAGGTTAAAGGTGATGCTTAGGAGAAGGGGATAGATTAATTAAATCTATCCCACAAAATTGCCAGCGACCCGGAAAGTGCGAGAAAGGGGGAAACAAAATTCCCCCATACAAATCTCCCAAATCCGTGGTCGCGCAATATAAATTGCGCAAAACCAGAGGAAGGCAGATCACCAGCATCCTCCGCCAGCATCATCTACCTACCTTGACTTCTCTCCGCTTGACATCGCCTACAACTTGACTCCTGCCTTTTCTTCTGACCATCGCCTGCCCCCCTGGACCGCCTGACTACAACTTTCTCCGGACCACGCCGCAGCATCTTCATTTGAGAGCAGAACCAGCCCCTACAAGTCAACCCTAGTCGACTCCCTTACAACGAGAC
Organism: Drusus annulatus; assembly: GCA_022651775.1. NCBI lineage: Eukaryota > Metazoa > Arthropoda > Insecta > Trichoptera > Limnephilidae > Drusus > Drusus annulatus. The sequence continues at coordinate 851,720 of JAGWCC010000072.1, forward strand.
GACCCCTTGGAGCACTTCGCAGATCGGGACCGCCCCCCCTATTACAGTTTACTTGTGTACCTGATCACGTCGGGTACAGGTCGGCACCCAAAAATACACACTTTTTGGTTTTCTAGTACAAGCAAAAATACAAATTCTTAATGGGTAGGTAGACAAATGTCTAAGGTTTCCAGTGAATACAATTCTTAATCAGTAATCTTTAAAATTCTTTATGAAATGCATACTGGAATTTCTAGTAAAATGTTCAAAAATGCCTTTGCTGGTTTTAAAACTGTACCTTTTATTGATATTTCAGTATTTTTTTCGTAGAAATTAAAGGATTACGGTTAAAAAATTGTATTCACTGAAAACCTCAGACATTTTTCTAACTACCTAGAGAAAATTTGCAGATAGATCGTTTTTAGTATTGCTTGTATTAGAATGCTACAAAGTGACGATTAGCGTCATTCTTGGGTGCTGGCCCTTAAGCGACACTTTGATCAAAAATGAGAGTGCAGTTTTGATTAGTTTTTTTTCTGCATCGAATGCTCTGACTGTCATTTGATTCTGAAAACTTTTATGGTCAGCCATAAAAAAAACTATTAGGGAGAAGGCTTGACTTGAGCGGCACAAGTTTGGGACGTTTTTAAGTTTGTGTTGATTCAGTTAACTCAGCATTAGCATTGAGTTACCTGCGTTAACTTTTTTTATTCAAAATCCAACCAGGTACTTAGGACTAAATTTTATAAAATAACAAATAAAAAATTTGACGAGCTCTGGTGTAAACTTTATAAAATGGTGCTTCAGCCCTTTGGCTTTCCGGCGACGATATGATGCGAAAGTGAAGGGAAGAATAAGTCAGGGACGCCCGAGGAAGACATGGTACGATTAAGTGCATCAAATACTTGAATCGGCCATGTAAAGAGTCAGAATAACCGAAGAGTATGTATGAATGTGAATGAATCAAGGAGTGTGTGCCAAGACAGAGTTGTATGGAGGTCCGTTCTTCCTGTCTACCCCTGCGGAGAAACGGCGTGATGGTGAGTTAGAATAACTTTGGACTATTTTGTAGAAAAAAAATTACGAAATGTAAGATTCAATTAGGTAGGTAAGGTCAATCAGATACGACCAACACTATTACGATTCAATAAATTACAAAATGCCTCTTTATTCCCTATAAAATAATAAGGTATAGATTTGAACATCGTTTCTCAACATTTTTATTGTCACCTTAAAAGCCAAAAAATGTGTAAAAACCTTAAGACCCCATCACTAAAGATTATCAAAGTTTTTCATTACTAAAGTGAAAAGTAATGATTTTACACTTGCCACAAATACCATTTGCCACTGCTAACTAGTGCGAAAAAGGCTTCTATGGTGGCTTTAAAAATAAAATACAGAAATCTTCAATTATCACTTGAAAATAATTTACTTATGTGTGTTTTAAATGTCCATACACGTGAAGAAAACCTTCTAAATTGAAAATAAACTCAATCGCCGCATGAATGCATTAATTAACACGTCTTTATTTATTACTTTATTAGGAAGGAGGCATATGTAACGCTTTATCATAACTTGAAATTAATTATTTCATAAAAGGATTTTTGGTAAACGTGACTTATATTTTTGATAGATTGCGACTCCCCTTAAAACTGATCGCGACTCCCAGGTTGAGAAACGATGAGTACTAGCGTTGGGAAAAACTTCAGTGTTTTGTGAATGCTTCACGAATTGTTAGTTCTTTAAAAATAACCCTTCGAAATGAACACTTCAATTGAAGTCGAACTCGCAAAAATGAGATTTGAATTTATCCGCTTAACTGGAACTGCTTACTCGCCAACAAAATCACGTACTAGTCGGTAGCGCTTTGAAACTGGAAAGCACTGGAACCGGTTCCTCGTCGAAAAAACACATGCTAGTCGGTAGAGTTTAGAAACTGGAACCGGTTCCTTGCCAAATTAAAAAGTACTAGTCGGTAGGTATTTAACAACCAAAAGAACTGGAACTGGTTCCTCGCCGAAAAGCACATGTTAGTCGGTAGAGATTTCAAAGTGAAATGTCAATGCCTTCACAACGGTACTGCTTCAAATTGAAGTACTTCTTTCAATGGAATGAAGTTAATCAACTGAATGAAGGCTAAAATGATCTACCACCTTCAATTGAAATATTTGTTCAATGAAATGCAGTTACTAAAATGAATGAACGCAATAATGAACTACCGACTTCAATTGAAGTATTTGTTCAATGAACAATGAATGAAGTACGAACTGTTGCCAAAAGAAGTAGTTCTTTGAAGCAGTTCTTTCAAAGCGGTCACAACGCTAATGAGTACAAATACAAACATTTTGATTTAACTTTGAGATGATTTTCTTTAACCTTTCCGTACCTGAAAGTAAAATCAAACGTACGATCCGAAGGGATTGATTTGATCTTGCATAATTATGTGTTCATAACATCTAAGGCAATTCGTAAATGTAGGTATAATAATATGCGCTTGATGACATCTACCGATCGTTAAATAATACCAACAAAGATGGTGGTGTACCAACTACAATAAAGGTGTAAAACTCGGATGATATTGCTTTACAAAAATGTCAATAGATGTCGCAGTTTAAAATAATACATGGCTATCTATTGGAAATGTACAACATTAAAATTGACACTTTTCTTGAAGTAAAGAGAAAATAGCGATAATATTTTTTTTTATAAAAGCAAACATTTTTCACCAACAATAAACAAAAAGTCGAAAATAATATTATAATAATCAGTAAATGATTTGCAAAAAAAACCAAAGGGTGGAAATAAAAATTTAAAACAGATCTAAAGGGTTTTCTGTTTGTGCAGGCGGCCAAAAGAGGTACTAACTAGCGTTGGGAAAAACTTCAATGTTTTGTGAATGCTTCACGAATTGCTAGTTCTTTAAAATGAAACTTCGCAGTGAACACTTCAATTGAAGTCGAACTCGCCAAAAAGAGATTTGAAATTATCCGGTTATTTGTTCAGTTCTTTTTGGAACCGGTTCCTCGCCGAAAAAAACACGTCCTAGTCGGTCAGTTATATGCTTGTAATGAAGTACTTCTTTATAGTCTTTCGATATGTTCAACTTAAGTCAATGAAGTGAATGAACGCTTAAATGAACTACCAACTTCAATTGAAGTATTTGTTCAATGAACAATGAACGAAGAGGAACTGCTGCCAAAAGAAGTAGTTCTTTGAAGTGGTTCTTTCAGAGCGGTCACAACGCTAGTACTAACTAACTAAAGAACTATTTTTTATATCCATAGATTTTTGACATGAAACGTCTTTAAAATGAGCCAGTTTCATATGAACTTTTTCTATTTTTTAATCAACTCCACACGGAGGCCCTGAGGAAAATAATTTCCCTCAGGGCCTATGTCATCTGTGGTAATGCTGCGTGGAGTATCTTTTTTAAGAAAGAAAGGAGTGAACCTGGGTCTTGAAGAACCCCATACCCCATGATGTAGGAGGGAGAAAACACAGAGGCCGTTAAATCATTCCATAGTCGAGCTGTTGAACACATGAGAACGAATCGCAGAAGCGACCCGTTCTCATGTGTTGAATGTCGACCGTGAACAAATGTTGGGCGAGCGTTTGGCAAGTTGCTTGACTGCACCGGTTTCGGAAGGTAAGTAATTTCAAACTTAAAAAACTCGGCTAAAAATAGACACAGTGCCGCCATTCTAGTCTCGTTTTAAAAAGGAAGTAAGAAGTACCGTTCCCACATTCTAAGCGGCCGGACCATGCGATCTATTCATGCGCAAAGTGAACCAACGATATTCGACTTTCCAGATTCGATTCCACGGCAATGTCCTACACTGCCTAATATGTTTTTGTATCGACAAAATCTACAGTAGCAATGCCCCCGACTGCAAAGATAAGTACGTTGATCTATACAATTATGTAGACTACCAACGATTTACATAACACCTCTCACTTATTATGTTTAGAGGTGAAGGATATTTTTTAAATGGTTTTACAGCTGTCCATAAACATATTGGCGTAAATAAACATTAAATAGCACAAACCTGCAGCCTCTGAAGCATCAGATCCACGAGGCAGATGATCTTGTTGGAGAGGATGACATAGTCGCAGTTCTGCGGACAGTTGAGGCACGCCAGGCGATATAGATTCCCAGCCGTTATGAGGGTCCTGAACAAACAATAAAAAAAATTATTATAAAAATTTATTTAATCAATTAATTAATCTAGGGAAATGATTGTCTTAAGGATGGTACTCCAGTGTCGGATATATTTATAACCAGTTGTGGCTCGTGACTTTTTAGTTTGCTAGAGTGGTAAGATTGAAAAAAAACTTCATTATTGATGTTGTGGTAGCCGAAAACATTTTTTTTGTCAAAATTAAAAAAAATTGTATGAAGATTTTTCAGAAATCCGTACAGTGCACCACCAAAACTGAAAAATCCTAAAAATCTTCATACAAAAAAAAAATCTTGAAAAAAAATTTAAATCATTTTCGGCTACAACACTAACAAGGTCGTATTTTTCAATCTTAGCACTAAAAACTCACAAGCTGCCGCCTATAACCTCAATAAGTCATTGTCAGTGAGGCATGGAACTGGCAGCGGTAAGTGATGAAAGTCATTTCTACAAATCGTTGAAATGAGCACTTTGAGGCGGATGACTAGTAATAACGGCGCTATACAAATCGTCCAAATATTATTATTTCAAGTTTCGACTTTGTTTTCCAAGCACATGTATGCCGTATTCGGGCAAAATTTGTTTTAAGAATCACAATATTCATTTGTGAATTAACATCTTTGAAAATCTTTATCAACTACTTCATTGTTTATCTTATAAAATAATAAGACCGCGAGCACGGGACAGCCTTCAGTCAGAGTTTTGAGTCTCGCTCGCGTGTTTGATGGGAACCCTATAGCGCGTCCATATAGATGGCCTTGACTCGGTTGAAATTTACTGCGTTTGTTTACATTAACACAATTATGGTGTTACCTTAATTTGGGTTTATCTCAAGTGAATGTTTATTGATACTTTGATTTTTTTTTTTTTTAAAAAGTAAGACAATCATTCCCGGGTTACGAATAACCTGACAATATTTGAAAAACTCCTACTGCCATCATAAAAAGCGGAAGATGTTGCTTGTGCAATGATGGAGGACTTAGCCAGCAGAGGAATTGAAACCGCACAGGGTGGGAATCTGACGCGTTCTAAAAACTCAGCTACCGACCGGTCATGATGTTGGAGGATGATTTTAGGATAGTTTATAATTCATATAATGGTTTGTTTTCTTTAAAGGGTCGTTTTAAAAATAACATTGGACCAAAAATGCGGTAAAAAAAATTGCCGTGTAGAGACGACTGCTTAGGTATATTTATTTAGCATTTAAAAGGTTAAAAATATTCAAAGAGTATGAATTAGAAAAACACTCAGAAAAGAAAAAAAGATTAAAAGTGCTACCGGGATTTGAACTCGACACTTGTCGGGCAGACTATAATGGAACCCCTTTTCAAATCCGCAGTATTTATCCATTGCACATTTCATGAAATCATCAATTAATTATTTGTAAATAATTTTATTTGGGTTTGAATCTTTATTTGCAAAATATAAACGGACGCCTCTCACGGAGAGAAAAAACTCTGTCTTACCTAACCTAACCTAACTCGCAGGCGTTACTTTGCGAGCAGACCCTTAGGCCCCGTCTATAACTGTAGTTTTTAGAGAAATTTGAAGGTAAATTTAGATACATATATATTTGTGTATTTTAATACAATGTTTTTTTTATATTAATTGTGTACTTACTTAGTAGAGATATCTGTGAAGTTTTCCTTTTCATTGGTGCCAGTGGACAGGATGTCGTTTAGTATGGAGAATCCATTCAGTTTTTGCCATGCCAGTTTCTCTGAGGGGTTGATCTAGAAAAAAACACATTCTTCAGTACTTTATTTAAATAGTGAACACAGCAGAAGAGTCCCAACTGCTCCCAACCGTCTAGAGCCAGCGGGACTATGACATCCACAATCGGGGTATGTTGTGAGGCTTAAGGTAGGGGGGAAGGGAAGGAGATGGGGAAGAGGAAAGTACCTGGTTATACGGATCTGGTCACCAAACATGGCTAAATCCATTTCATAAAGGTGGTCTTTCACCAGGGCAATACTTAGAGTATATACCACTCTACTATACTGTTTGATAAAAAATCAACAACCTCTATTTTCATATTGCTGATGGCAATCACAAGTTAAAAGCATAAAATCTGTAGATCACGTTTCAATTAAACATTTTTAGCCATTAGCTCTACGTCATTAGTAGTACGCTAGTTATAAGTTCAATACAACAAAAATTACATTATTTTTACATTGTTTGACGATTGAAATAACATTATCTATTTTATGTGCACTCGGTTGGACTTATTGTGCATCTTTATTTCAAAATAAATGAATGGAGGAGATGGACAAAAAAAACATAAGTTAAATGAATAATATTATACAAAAAAATACACACCTGCTTCTCCATAATTCTCGAAAGTTCTCCCAAAAAGCGATCCAACTGGTTGAGGTTCCCCCCTCCATTGACGAAACCTTCACTCTTCAGACTGCTGTTCTTGCTCAGGTCACTGAGCGAAGAGTGGACGGAGCCAATCCTGGAATCCAGACTCCCGTTCTTCAGGATGTTATTCTGACTCCTCGACACAGAGTTGGACACCTGGTGGAAGCCGTTGCTCTGGCTGTTGGTGTTGGTGGAGATGTGATGTTGCCGCTGGACGATACTGGCTATTTGGTTTATGGACCGAGACATCTTGCTTTTAGTCGAGAACGCATCGGTTGCTGGGAATTCGTAAGACGCCTCGTATTCTTGTCCCCTGGGAAAAAAATCATCAAAATGAGATGTCAAAATTACATTTTTAACACTGCCATACATGGTTTTACCGCGCATAAGCCTCAAAGATCTCATTTCTACAGCATTCAGTCTACTTTCAACCTTCTTGTGTCAGTTCCATGCCTCACTTCCATACATCAGGGTTGGTATAAGCACTCCATTGTTGACTGCTAGCTTCGCTTCTGATCGAAAGTTCAGCAGTAATTTGTTTTGAACCATTGGATATACATAGATATGTATGGAGATAGGATTGTAGTTAGAATAAAGATTGGGTATTATTTTCTACAAGAAAAAAGGTGAGTTTTTAGCAATAAGAAAAAAATATTACTTTGTGGACATCCTTTGCTTGATTTTCTTCAGTTTTTTCTTCTGTGCCTTGTGCTTTTCCCGACTAGATGAAAGCCTATTGTCTTCATTAGCTGAAAATCAAAATCAATTATTACATCAAATCATACCGCACAGAAATACAAGTATGTATATGTATGTACAACTAGTATAAATATCTTTGTAAACCTGTCAATCTTTTAGTAAAAATTATGTTAAATATTTAGAAAAAAAGTATCCCATATTTTTATCAGTACCTCCGTCAGAATTGGATTCCCTCTGCGGTGTGATGGAATCCCTCGTGTTTGTTCCTTCCTCATTCTTCTTGGTAGAGTCCTGACTTGGCTTCCGGGGGAACTCCGAGGGCTGGTTGAACAAAACATAACCTGATTAGATCAAATGATATAATGCATATTGATGCCGGAAAGGCAAAAGGGCTGCAGCGCCATTTTGGGAAGTTTCCACCAGAGCACTTTAAAGTCTTCAGTATCTGGTTGGATTTTAAAAATGACAAGTGAGAGTTTAAATATTTTCAGGTTATTCATAACCCCAAATGCAAATTGTTTTTCATTAGATACCCTTAACCTACAAAATAGAATAACAGCCTCCCGTATTGGTCTGAGAGGCAACAATCTTAATGAATTGTTCAAACACAACATCTTTAAATACATACAAAAATATAGTAAAAAAATTGGATAAAAACAAAAGATACCAACCTCTTCATACTATAACTGCTAAAATTCTTAATTTTTAACTAACTTATCTGCTGTGATTTTGAAAAAATTACATACATATTTGCTTAATTTTAAATTTAACATTTTATTTTATTATTGATTGTAATTATATACTGTTTATTTATTTTATTGATATAGAGAGCCTACTGTTGATTTGTATTAGTATACCCACGCATTAGCTTTGCCTATGTGTGATTTTTTGTTATATCTACATTGTTTTTGCTTATCTTATTTCTTTTCTTTATCCTTTAAAATATTTTTTTTTCTTTTTTACTTAATGTTCTTATTTTTGTGATCTTTTCTTTATTTTTTCAAAAAATGTTTGTAACAAAAAAAAATATAAAATAAAAATTACGCTATTACCTTGGTCCTATTACTGGTCTGCCCTTCTAGCACACCGGCCTCGGGGCGTTGGGAAGACAGCTCCAGGGCGCGCTGCTTTATCAGCGAGATGGTTTGTTGGTGACGCCGCGCTGTCTCCCTCTGTTTCAGGGATATGCGACGCCTCAGCGCCTGGGCGGTGGCTGCCTGTGCTGCCAGGAGCGCGGACAGGCGCTCTGATCTTCCCCGAGCCTAGACAAACAAATATTTGTATCGCATTTACGTCTATCTACATATGTCCATGGAAGAACTGACTCCTTTTTTTATAGTGAAAACCGCACAAGAGTCCCAACTGCTCCCAACCGTCTAGAGCCAGTGAGACTATGGCATCCCTAATCGGAGTATGTTGTGAGGCTGAAGGCAGTGGGGAGGGGAAGGAGATGTGTAAAAAGAATGTTGGGAAGTGCCTGGCTATTCAGATCTGGTCACCAAACACGGCTAAAGCCATGTCAAGCAACGTTTCGATTCTGAATGGTGGTCTTTCACCAGAGCGATAATTAATGTATCTACCACTCTGGAACGTGCCGCAAATAAAGTTTATATTATTACAAGCCGAGTTTGAACCCGCGACCTAACATGACATAACAATCATGCTGTTTTGCTTGACACCTGATCATAATTTTATCAAATACTGAAATAGGCCGAGAATCGGTGGTTAACGGGACGATTATTTGAAGTGGTAGTGGTGAAAATTCATAATGGCTCTAATCATTGATTTGCGACAGTGTAAAGTGTGACGAAAAAATGTTTCTTCATTGAACTTTCCTTGTTTGACTATTTCCTTTGTCTTTTGTAAGGTAAATATATTTATTAATTACCTTTTCTTCAGCAAGCTGTGCCCTCTCCTTCTCTTTCTGCAGCTGTTGTCGTCCCACTCTCTCCTCCCTCTGCCTCCTGCTCTCTCTCATCTTGTCCAGTTTCTGGATGCGCTCCGTCTCCAGGGCTTTACGTCTCTCTTCTACGGCGGCTTCTTTTGCTGCTTTCTCCTCCTATAAAGTATTTTTTTAAATTGAATCAATTATTGTGCAACACTTTTACTTCAATCTGGCCGCAGGTAAAAAGGGAGGCTTATAAAAAGGCTTCTTAAAAGCAAACTTCTGGCATAAAACTAGTAATATTACCTACAGTAAATCCATAGAAGAGTACCTACTTCTGATTTACAAGAGTTGTTAGTGTTTTAATATTGAAACATGAGAGATATTTGGTATTAAAATTGTTTTTAGAATATTTTTCCAGATTAACGTGTCTCTTACTAGAATTTATTTTCTAAACGGCTCAAGTTTTCTCAGAGATAATTTCAGAAAAATATAGATTTTGAGCAAGTCACAAAATGGAAAAAATCTTTTCTGAAAAAATGACACATACTTAACTTATGTCTGAAGCGTAATTCATTTGAAGTACACAAGTAAAAAGATTCATTACGTACCAGTCGTCTCATCCTGTCGGCCCTGACTTCCCTCAAGCGGGACGTCTGTTCGCGGCACAGCACCAGAAAGTCATGTCTCTTATTAGCTGCCTCGAGCTGTTTGATGAAGGCTATCTCCCTCAGCTTCTCATCTTCATCGTGCGCCTTCCTGACTATGTCCTGGGAACAGAACACATGAGGAATCAATATACATACACACGCAGCTTTGGCCGTAATATATATAACATATAAACAATGAAACTCAAGCGAGGCTTTTGACATAAATGAATAAATTGTAATCATTTTAAAATGTCAACAGATGTCACTCTTAATATTGTAGAAGTAAATTTTGTAATAAACGCAAGTAACACCAAATTAACACAGCTATTATTTCAACTGTATGAATGGGGAATTATTATCTGTCTTTTTCTCTCTGTTCCTTTGTTATAATTCAAATGTTATTCTATTGTTTTCTCATTGTTTTGTTATTTTATTTTATAATTTGTTCTCCCTCTGTATGTATGTATATGTAACTGCACACACTTTGTGTTTTTTGTTTAGTTTAATTTTGTACCCTGATGGTGCTTAGGCTAAAATTTAAAATAATATTTGTGGTCTTATACAAAGTTATTTTTTCATTTCTTTAAATATTTCAAACCACAAAGTGATTACTTTCTACGAAAATATATTTTATTTTACTCAATTTCTTGGATGAGTGACATCTTGGCTCAATTTAATTTTGTAATAAAGGTAACAACATCAAATATGCACATTATGAGGGGGTTATAATTACAAAAGCCTGGTTCTGAGATATTGGCAATGCAATTAAATTTGTCTCTCTAAATAATGCATTTTTTAACAATTTGTTATTAATAAACACCATGACACAGCAATCAGAGATTGGCATTTCGTACGAAGGCAGCAAAATATTATGTTTTAATTATAATTTTTAAGACCCTGTCAGAACCCTATAAACCTCAGATCATTCAATCAATATGTACACGTTGATACTCGTTGATCAGAGTTTGTTCATAAACCTACATACATATTCAAGAAATATGATTTTTCCTACATACATATATGTATATATATACTTGATGATAATTAATACAAAGATTTAATATGTTTTGTACTAACCTTAAGTCTCTGATCTCTATTTTCTGCAGCTCTCTGTAACCTCTGCTCCATTCTTAATCTCTTCTCCTCAATGAGTGTCAGTTTAGCTGCCTAATATATCAACAAACAAATTTCGTTACACGTTTTGGATTGACAGACGTAATTGCAAGAAAATTATAAAACTAAGAATAGGAAAATGCATATCAGAGAAAACTACCTGGTGAATTGATACCAGCCAAATATGTTAATAGTAAATTAAATATACATGGTAACAAAAATTTTCTTAATAATTTTTCAAGTGTCTACCTTGACATCTTCAACTCTATCCAAAAGCTGGTGTAGTTTTGTGGATCTCTCTTTCTGCAAAGCCCTCCTGTGTTGTTCAGCTCTTGCCTGCTTGGCTTGGTATCTAAAACAAAGACAAACAGGTTATAGTATTGTCAAATTATGTACATACTTTAATTTTTCAAGAGCAGATTATAATATACATAATATTTTTAGGTTAAAATAAGGTAAACCAACCGTTTGAGAGTTTCCTGAAGGCTGCCTCTCCTCCTCATGCTGTGAGATAATTTAGCATGCAACTGCTGCGCGCGACCTGAAAAAGAAACACATTTCAATTACCAAGATGAATTTCATGTAAAATTGATACATTAGATTTTACGTACAATTTTTCTTACATTATTTTTTTACATTACCTACCTCACTAGGTCACAAGAACCTGTTCTGAGGTAAGTGACAGTGAGTTCAAGTAGAATAATTTTAAAAAAATGATAATATTTGTTACACAATGTTCTAGTTTGTCATGGAATGAGTGAAGAATTTCAAGTACTATTTTAGAAGGTCTTCAATTTCATTACAGTCCTTACTCATTAGTCATTTAGTAATGTTTTGATTAAAGGAATACATATTGGTGATGGCTACAGTCAGTGGTGGGAGTTTGTTTTTTTTTTTTTGAGTTTGTACAATGCATATTAGTATTTTTTCGTCATAAATCCACATTTTGGTAGTTTTCATATCATTCCTTTAATCATAATTTCTAGCTTACAAAGCTCTTCAAAAATGAGTTAAACTCAGTTTCGTTTTGCACCCCCTTTTCGTTATTACCAAAGCAAATATCAACATATTATACATTATTCTACTTAGAAAAGTGTATCAACACCACATTGTGTACATTTTATGTACGAGGCCTGTTCAAAAGAAAAGGTGAATTTTGAATTTTCGCGGGCTGTGTACATTTGATTATCGTTTTTTTTTTATGTTGGTACAAATATGTTTATCATATGTTAGCATTATCAGCCATTTTGGATTAGTGGTTTGTTTTTGACAACTGGAAAGGTTAGACACGTTTTTGTGTATTCTTCGATTTTTTACTTTTTGTAAAAATGGATCAAAGAATAAAATCCATGATTTGTTTTTCCACAACTCCAGGAAGCTCATCGTCATTAACATCTTGTACCACTTATAAACACTTTTCAGAAGGCCGAGGAAAGAAGTACCTGGCTATTCAGATCTGGTCACCAAACACGGCTAAAGCCATTTCAAGCAACGTTTCGATTCTGAATTTTGGTCTTTCACCAGGGCGATACTTAGAGTATCTACCACTCTGGAACGTGCCGCAAATATGTATACTTTTTATTATTTTTTAAGAATTGAATGTGTTATGACACATATCAATTTGAACCTGCGACCTTTGGATTCGCAGTCGAGCGTCTTAGAGAACTATCCATGAAAGTACTGAGAGAAATATCCATGAAATAACTAACCCATCACGCCGTTACTTCGCAGGGGTAAGCAGAAGGGATGGACCTCCACACAATTCTGTTTTGGCACAACCTGCTTGCCTCATTTACATTCATACATTGTCTCATACATAAACTTCTGTTATTCCGATACAAAAACCAATTTAACAAAACTGTACAAAATCATACCTGGATCCCTCGAAACCAGGGACTCAAGGGCAGCCAGCACATCCATCCTCTCCACCCAGCTCATACTGGACAGTATGGGCTCGTAGCGATCTTCCAGGGACATCTCGTCTTGGTGACTGACTTTACTCTCGCTGCTCACACTCCGATCTCCCGCTTCATTGCCGTCCGCTTACCACGGCTGCTTGGAATGGACCTTTTCACCCACGTATTTGGAATTGTCTTCAATGGTGTCCTCGTCTTCCTCGCAGAGGATTTCACCGTCAGTCTGGAATTTGAAAAATTAAAAAAAACGTTATTTTCCAGCAAATAAAAACAAATTTAAATCTATTTAGTCGTTTATATCAGGCGTTAAACAGAAGATTTTCTGATATCATAATAGCAAGTCGTAGTGATGATTACAGGATTTCAAACCACGGTAATTCTTTAATTGGTAAAAATTTCAGCAAGCCCATAAATCTTTTATGTGTCTAGCTGTCCAACACAATTCTGCAATGAAATTCCAGTAAAAAAGAGTGAAATTAATAACAATCATAAATTCTAAAAATAAATTAGAAAGTTCGTTAGCAACACTGAACAGAAAATCTATAGAACTGTGATCTATGTCGATTTAAAAGAAAACAGATGTTGCTAATTTACAAACAACCTTGTACTCCTAGGCCCTAGACAGACCAATAAAATTGTTTATCCGTTCAAGAAAAAAAATCAATATTTTTAAAAAAATTAACGATTTCACCCGAGCTAAGATTAAATTGACCTTACTTCGGAGGTACAGACACACCTGCAACACACTTCTACCTATCGGTTTATCTCTTCAGTGGTTAGCAACAAACATTGATTTATTTAGAAGTTGGTATGTTAGAGCATACAGCAATTTGATTTAACGAAAGATTAATAAATATTATCTGTAAGAAATATCATGGTATGGTTCTGCTGCTGAGAGGTCCGTTCTAAACAATGTTAAATGAAATACTAAACACTTTCTGTTAAATACTTTCTTTATGAGAAAGAGGGAAAGGTTAAAATTAGCGTTGTGACCGCTCCGTGCGAACTACTACAAATAACTACTTTATTTTGCAGCAGTTCAAACTTCATTCATTTTTCATTGAACAAATACTTCAATTGAAGTTCGACTTCAAAGACTACAAAGAAACTCTCCATTTTTCGGTAGCGCACACTTCAAGCTTTTTTTTCGGAGAGGAATTTTTGTTGATTTACTAGCACTTTTCGATTTAAAATCTCTTTTTGCCGAGTTTGACTTCAATTGAAGTGTTCACTGCGAAGGTTCATTTTAAAGAACTAACAGTTCGTGAAGCATTCACAAAACATTGAAGTTTTTCCCAATGATAGTTAAAACAAAGCTATCAGCAGTTTAGTGATGAAGTAATGCTTACCTCAGTATCATCAGTTTCAGTGTCCATATCAAAGTCCGACCCCTGCTGCAACTCTTGAATCTGTTGGTTTAGAAGTTCTTCTTCCTCTGACAGTTTCCTCTGGTCCTCCTCAGACTGCCAATCTAGTGCTAGGTCCATCTTCCTCTCATTCTCCTCGATCTGGTTGGTCATCATCTCAATCTCGTTTGCCTCAGTGTCCAAATTATCCGAAACGGTATCTTTCGCTTCGTCATTATCCCCGTCGTACACTTCAGAGCTCTTCAGCAATTTCAAATCTGCGTCTATGCTTATTTCGCTAGAGGTCAATTTTTCGTTCATGACTGTGATATGTTCTAAAGATGTAGATGTACAGCTGTCACTATTGAGACTCTCTAGCGACAGATGAACTGTCGTTTTGATCTTCGGGGAAGAATCAAAGTCGGGCATTTTGAAAATTGTCTTCTTCGCAACAACGGCAATCCGTCCGACATTTTCGTCTGAGGGTAATTTACATTCACTTAAGTCTTCTGAAGAAAAATGCATTTTTGTATACTTTCCTTTGAATTTCTTAGATCTCGGCAAATAATCGGAATCGTCAAATATCTTTTCAGCATATTTAGCATCGATGTATTGAAGATCTTTCGGCGAGATGCATTTAGTGTTATACTTCATGGACTCCTTGGCGCCTTTAGATTTCATCCCGGTAATATCTGACTTCTGTCTCAGCATGTTAGAATTACCTTTCAGTTCGACGTTCTTCTTATTTTCTGGTTTCTTTTTCTGTTTTGATGTGTCACTTTTCTTCTTGCCTGCGTAATCTTTGTTGGATGAATTATTTTCAACTGTGATCGCGAGTTTGATAAAGTCGCTTATCTTAGACTTTCCTTCTTTAGGTGATTCAATCATGTTGAGAGTTGGGAGACTGGCAGTTGCCGATGGTTGGTGGTACCTGTTTGCCCAGTGGGAGCTCGATTTCTTAGTTTGGCTATTTTTGTTCAATCTCCTAGACTTAACCGTTAGCCAGCCGTCATTGCCGCTTTGGTTGATTAATCCTCCATTGCCGTCAATGATATTCAAAACTTCAACAGAACCTGCAAAAGTCCCGTTATACATATGGCTCTCCCCGTCAGGACAAAGAGTTCTGATACTCTCGTTGGATTCAACGTGAGATAACTCATGTCTCGAGTTAACAATTGTCTCGGAAGAACTGTACATAGCGTCAGAGCAAGGAAAAGGAGACGGCTGCAAGAAATTAAAGTATAGTTTGACATCATTCTTAAAGCCATTTATCAAAGCATTTGGAGGTTTGTCGCTTTTATCAGCAGTACTCTTGGTTACGGAAGTTTCTTTCTTGATAGGTAGGTTGTTGGGTCTAAGTATATTGTTGGTGACTTTGGGTTTGGTCATATCGACTCTACTGAGGTTACTAGTGACACGTGTTGTGTTGCCTTCGAATAGTTTACCCCGGCCGACCGTCAGATTGAAAGGGTAACTTCCCACATTGCGATTAGGGACTTGTTTAACATTATTCCTATTAACATTAACTGGTTTTGCTTCAATCTTTCTGCAAGGCCCTTGTTTGATTTCAGCTATAGTTTTACTTCTCATCATCTTGCTGTCATTGAGGGTAATCTTAACTTGGGGTTTATTAGAAGCTGCCATATGCTTTGCTGGTACACTACCCGCAGAACTTGAGGTGACTAAGATATTTGGCTTGGGCTCAGTCAGGGGATGTCTTCCAGCAGGGACGGTGTTTGTAGCAGGTTTTGGTTTAGAGGCAGCTTGAGAATAAGCCGGTTTGGACACAAGTGCAATTGGATTATCAGAATCATTTGAAATTTTTTCATTTTCATCAGGGGCTTCCTCGTCAACAATCTCTGAGACTTGTTCACTATCTTCACTGGATTTCGAATCTACTTTAGCAACAGCTGGATCATTCATAGAAGCAGTAATCTCAATATTTTTAGCGTTCATTTGATGAACAGATTCTGAAATTGACTCAATATTCTTAACAATAACAACCGTATCTTCTGACATCTTAATAGACTTGGCGACATTCAAGTGCTCATTTTCTAAAGCATCAAGAATATCAGTAGTATGTTTGACATGTGCAGGCAGAAGGGGTTTCTTAGCTTCAGTACTTTTTTTAATCACAGCCTTGGGTTTGTCATTCAACTTTTGAACATGCTCAGTATTGCTTCCAGCATTGCTTTCACTGCCCAGAACATTTTTACTAGAATTCTTCCTGATAACGATAGCTTTCCTGGGCGTGGGTAAAGATGGGAATTCTGTTGCAGTTCCAATCTCAACTTTAGGTAATTTTTCTGGTGTACCAGGGACACTCAAACTTTTGCGCGAAACAACATCCTGTTTTGGCGAGTCTCCGTGTTCATCGACAAATTGTTCCGCTTCTGCCTTGATAGTGTTGGCATCCCCTCCGGCTCTCAAATCATCTTCGCTTTTGCTTGCGCTATTGGCCACTTGTCCTTCGATGATCTTTTCAACTTTGCTGAAGAAGGCATTGGTGATCTCGGCTTTTTGTTTGGGACTGAGACAACCTGCCATGGTTCTTGGGCTAATTTTCCCGGAGGAGCTGGGAGAGATTTTATGCGAAGTGAGGTTTGGGCTAACTTTCCCCGTAGAAGGGCACGGGCTGTTCTTTCCAGAGAGACAGGGGCTGTTTTTGCCAGAAACGGACGGCGAACTCTTACAAGATCTGGTTTTCCTAAGTTCTGGCTTGGCTGGACTAGTTTTGCGGACCTCCCAGGCGAGGCTGAGCGGTCTGTTGGGGGACGGAGTGTTGTCGTAGTCCCACTTGAGCCGGAACCACTCGCAGAGTGACTTGAAGTCTCGAGTGTAGTTCTCGAGAACCAGGATTACCTCTTGGCATTCAGACATGTTCTCGTGATTCTCCACGGTGTTGTAGATCTCACCAATCTGGAAAACAATTAAGAGAGTTAAAACATCTGTATCTTCAGCCTGACAATGTAAATTAACTTACAAAGCCGGTCAAAACAAAGTACTACCAAAAATTTTAAATGCGTGAAAATGTATTTTTCAACTATCTCAGAGCTATGATAATGATATAAAAGCTTTGGGTCAAGGATCCGATAAGGAAAATGGGTAGAATATGAAGTGAACAAAGGACACTTGGAATAGAACAACATTGATACACCAAAGCAAAGACAATGGTATCTTGGGGAATGACTTATTTAGTTTAAGTAGAGTGGCGGCTTGCGCCATACTTTCTTAACAACAAACTAAATAAAAGTATAACTCACGGCGCGCTGCAAGTTCCCGAACAGCAGTCCCCAATAGCGCGCCTGCAACTCGGAACGCTTGTCGCGGCCGGTGGAGGCGGAGCGCACGCGCGCACACGCCTTGCCCTTGTCCTTCATGGCGTCCCCTTTGCGCTGGTCCGTGGTCATGTGGTACAGCGGCGAGTCAGACATGGGCGACAGGGGCGCCCGGGGCGGCTTGCGGCACACTTTGTTTCCTAGAACACAGAAAGGCGGTGAGATTTCATCGTGGTTTTATAAAACTAGGATGGCTCCGCTGGACACATAACTAGAATGAAAGAAAACCAAGCACCAAAGAGACATCTTTGTAATAAACCTGCAGGACGAAGAAGTATTGGGAGGTAGGGCATAGGTGGCTGGATGGTGTGGAGGCAAACACTGCAGCCATAGGCACAAGGAACTGAAAGAAAACAGCGGGAGACCGGCACGAGGGTGAAAATTTACTAGAGGCGGCTAGGACTGTCAAACCACCCATTTCACTAACATAAGCTCATTTATTTTCTTACAATGTTTACATACATTAACCCCCTTACTTATAAACAATGTGTAAATATTACATGTGGTGTAAGGTCGAAATAGCGAAAAACTTGCCTTACAACCACGGCTTATGCATCTTATTTAATGGCCTACTAAACTGACGCTGAACGGACGCGTAAAAATCTAATAAGTAAGACGGTAGTAATATAACAAAGGTAAAGATAATGATTAAAATGAACAGACACCATTAGTGGACCGTGGCCAGAAAAACATATCTAATCAATCATCACTAACAGGCATGCTAAAAAAAGTTTAAAATTAACAACAAAGGTCTACTGTAAGAGGTTATGTTAGCATATTTTTGTTGCTTCAGTTTTGATTGAATTCAATTTTCAAATTTGTCAGGTAACTAAGTGCAGCTTCATCATTGAATGATTAATCTCTTATTCTGAAATCTTGCTACATTGAAAACATATTTGATGAATTTATAGTGTAGGTACTTTTTATCAAACAACATAGGTGCATCAAAAACTTTTATTCATGGTTTCCAATATCATAGTGTTTAAATTCACTTCAAGCAGGTAAAAATCAAAATGGATCATCATCATCATGAAGTCATTTTTAGTTCTACATGTACTGATACAATAACTGTAGTTAGCGGAACAGATCAATTACATTCAACGCTAACATCCTGTTTCATAATGCAATGGAGCATTAATGTTTACAAATGATTGCTAGATTTTTCACAAACTGGTACAAATAACCATAATAATATATCAAGCCATTAAAATATGCTTCCAAAGTAGAAACATTTTTAAATAAATCATCTCTGCCTATTTTCGTTAAAAGTTATGTCCATTTGAGTTAAGTAAGCAAAATGTTTGAGGAGAAAGGGAAATATTTATAATAAAACAGAGAAACATCATATTGATCATTCAATGAAGCCAAACCTAGTTCCTTGTACATATTTGGGCATGCAATTTGGCCGTGACTCAAGTGACAACAAAAAAAATTCTAACATAACCTCTCGTGGACGACATTTATTTACCTTACAGATTATCTTCTATCTGTCACTTTCAAAAACAATATTAAAGAGAATAGAAAAACGGGTAAAAACAAAGAAAAAATAAAGAAGTATTGAAAAGGGTAAACTTACAGTAAGACTTTGAACATTCAACAGATTGACTCAGATCAAGCGTTCTTATTTGTTTGAATAACTCCCCAGTTTAGTTCAGGCCACCCACTCAAAAACACAATTATTGAATAACTTGTTACACCTACATACAGCTTTGCCTTTGGTTTTATTGTGTTGTACCTTATAAGTAGGTATGTAATGTTTAAAATGAAGGTATAGGTTTGTTATATTGTGTAGGTATTGGTAAATTATTATTGCTATAGTAAGTACCCGCCCACTGCGAAGTTTTATTGTGGCAAATGGTACAGATTCATGGTATGGCCCAACCTTTTTAAAATGGAACTTGCATGTCAAACGTTAATATACTCGTAATGTGAATTTTATTTCTAACCAAGCTAAAAGAAATTATGATACTTTTATCATAAACAATAATTGTAATTGGTAAGATGAAATAGGTTTTGACATGAGAAATATGATTTTACAAATGAGCAGGTAGTGACAAATTAAAAGTAACTATTATTATTAATAACTATAAATAATTTCCCTTGTGAGTGTGTACGTACAAAGGAGTGTGAACTTTTCAAATTTGGAACAGATGCTAATAAAAATCATCAAATTTAAAAAAATTATCTATTCAAATCCCTGCCTACCTGTAACGTATTTTAGCAGACATTATTCTAAATTTAACATAGGTGGATTAAAGCAAATAATATTTTTTCTTGACAAGTTGAGTTACATCTTGTGATTTTTATGTGAGTTACATAGTATAAAAGGTAAATTTTATTATTTATGGCATAAGTAGATATGTATATATGCACCGCTGATAGATCCATTGTAACCTCTCTTTCTTAAAGAGATGTCACAACAGACTTTTCACTGACAGGACTATAAGATATCTTCATTATTCATTTTTAGTTTTCACTTGTTGTTTGGGTGAGTCAATTAATTTTAAAGCACCTTTGGGGTTGTTTTTTTTAACAAAAATGGCTACAGAAAATATCAAGAATTTTATTTACATGACTTTCGACAATTTTATAAAACGCGACAGTTACACACAATGTCACTGCAAGGTAGGCAGAGACAAAAGTTATCAAAGTCTTTGAAATTCAACAAACTTTTATTACCAATGTAGTAGACAGTTATTAACACTCAACAAATGAACAGGTATCGTCACAAGCACCAAATAAATAATCATTAAACTTGGAACAGGATGGCCAATTTAAAAAAACATAAAATATTGTAAAAGACATTGCGTGCTAGAATATCATATTATAATTTAAAAGCGTAATAAATTTGCACTCAATGGCGATAGGAGGTTATATTATAAGGTATTTACATCCCATAAACCATATATGGACTCACCACACCTACATCTGGCACAGATAACTAAAAAAAATAACAAATAAATAAAAGTGTTTGTGTGAAATTAGCATTTTACAAAGACCATGGGTTTTTCTAAACAGTTTTGAGATCGGAATATTTATTACGATAGCAAATATAACCAGAAAAAAACAGAGAGTAAAATCACAAGTATGGATCTCATAAAACCACTTCTCTAGCTGAAGATTAGGTCACTGGGACAGTGGCAACTATCGTCAATAGATGGCAATGGTGTTACTTTCTTAGACTAAATAATGCACAACTAAAAATAAATCAAATGTTATTAACTTTCAATAATTTCCTTTGTGAGTACGTACTAGTGTGGACTTTTCAAATTTGCAACTGTTAATTGAAATTATCAATTTTAAACAAATAATTTTTTCACATCCGTACCTACCTAATAAAGAACCTAACTATAATGTATTTTAACAGACATTATTCTATATTTGAAATGGGTGGATTAAAGCGATGTTTTTTCTTGGTAAGTTAAGTTCCACGATGGAGGACTTAGCTAGCAGACAAATTGAACCCACGATGACCTGATGGGAATCCGACGCGTTTGCCCACTCAGCTACCAACCGGTCAATTTTATTTCAATGAAAAATTAACATTTCACTTGACTTCACTCCGATGTAATTTATCCGTTTTGTTTCATCAAATTTTCCTACACATAAAAATGTTAGATTATGTTGACACAAAGCTGAACTATTCTTGACCCTACAGATGGGTTAAATATTATATATTGTGAGCTTGGAGGACATGGAAGTACCTTTGCGAAACCGTCTGGTCAGGATTGTCGACTGACTGACTCGATAGAAAGAGACAAAGATGTATTAAAGGATGTTGAATAGCCTATTAGTTACCACCCACATAGAATTCGGACATTTTTAATAAACATATTTGAACAATACCACTATTAAAATGATTTATAAAGTCAAAATATCACACAAACACTAATTAACAGAAGGTTTGCCTAAATAATGATGGAAGCTTTTTGTTGATTTTGTGTCTTTATATCATTAACAATGTGAAAATTCTTGAGTTCGGTCAAAAATATATTAAACTGTTGAAATACCTCTGAAAAGTGATGTTTTAAAATCTTTGTTTGGTCTTATTCGAACATTCACACATAGTGCATATCTTCATCATGTTTGATTTATTTTTATAACCACTGCAAGTATTTTAATCAATACAAATATAAGAAATAACCTCAAAATCTGTTGACGTAAGTTATGCGAATCTACGATGTGGACATAATTTTTTTGTTTATTCGTTTAACCACTTTTTCACAGTATTGTTATCGACAAAAATATAGCATATAACCTAAAAAACTGTTTAGTTGTGTCAAGTTCAGTCGCATATGAAAACAGGTGGGTGGTGTCCCCGGAGACGCAGGAGACCAAGATCATCCTTACAGTACATAAAAGCGGTGTGTTATTTTTGTTGTCTTTTTCTCTCTCATGGTGTACGACATAAAAACCCGGAGAAAGTGATTTATCGCAAGTTTGTATAGGTTGGGTAAAAAAGAATTAGCTATTTCTCCATACATTGTTTCTCCAAGGTGTGAATACATTGTATTCACCATTGAGTTTCTCAAATTCTGAAAAGAAATGGAAATAAATAAATAGATATAACATGTACAGGTGACATATTATCATAACAGAATGTATGTTAGTGTACTCTTCACACTAACCTGACTGTATGTCCCATCACTCAGAGTAAATAAATAGTAATGCAAACACTACTATTGGCATAGTTAAAAATTCTGATAAAGACATTCCGCTGATACGTAGTTCCACTATAACTTCTCCCTCTTTCCCATAAACAATGTATGTATTAGAAAGAGAAGTCTCAAAGGAGCTTTCAGTGGCAGGATCATACTTGTGTAGGCACTACTCAGTCTAATGGCAAATTTGTTTGATTCTTTTTCGTATCTGCTCTGACTAGAATCATTGCACTAAAAGAATGCTGTATATTTTTTTCTAGAAAATGCATTAATTTGCACGAGTCAATTTTAAGATTAGCTAAATCTTTTTTATGCAGAAAACTCAGATTTCTTAACATGGATAATTTAAATAAAAACTATTTCATGAAGCTGTAAAGATTAGAAAACAATGGGAATGTTCATATCATATCAAAATGCGGATATCCCGAATGAATGCAAGTTAGAAGCTAATGGAAGTAGAAGTCGGGGACCCCCGAGGAAGACATGGCACGATCAAGCGAATCAAATACTTGAGTCGGGCCATGTCAGGTCAGAACCACCACTAATGTTGCACCACTAAATGTTTCACCCCGTATGAAAAGGATAGCCATTCAAAGAATATGTGTGTGCGGAAGAGATAGCTATTTGAAGCGTGTTTCGAAGGTATGTCTCGTTGACTTGATTTAGTTCAACCAGGCGCATTGTCTCAGTAACGTATCTACATTATTTAATTCATCTAAGTTCTTATGATGTATTTTTCGGTTACATAATGCAAGGTCTACAATTTAAAGTTGCCTGGCTATTTCTCTAGGGTAATGTTGAAAGAAGAATGGCAAGAGGAAGATTGTAAGATTACAAAACGAGAGAATATTGCAGTGGATTGCATACAAGAAAGATGTGGTA
The DNA here is from genome assembly GCA_022651775.1 of Drusus annulatus. Taxonomy (NCBI): domain Eukaryota; kingdom Metazoa; phylum Arthropoda; class Insecta; order Trichoptera; family Limnephilidae; genus Drusus; species Drusus annulatus. The sequence goes on from JAGWCC010000072.1 coordinate 874,731, forward strand.
TTCATTAGTATAACCGAGAAGGTTAAAGCATAATGATTATAGTAAAAACCAATATTGTTCATTTAGAGTTACCTACAAATATGGGCATGCAGATATATGCCAGTATTGTGAAGGGATCGCCTTATTAGTCAACCTGTTGTTGGTTGGTTGACCCTGAACCCTCCGCAGACTACAAAGGCCGCAAAACTAATCAATTATTAACTCAAAACACACCAAATACACGCTACATGCACTCACAGTTCAATATATCGACACATTCGACGAATAACCGATTGATTTTAACGCGAACTCAACAAATACACCGCACTTCACGGACACTGCGACATTTTTCATTTTGACAGTTGATATAATATTGTTATTGACAACAAAGTATTTTTAAAAGCAAAATAAACGAACATAATTTCGTGACGTTTTCAAAAATTGAACTTTGTAATGCCAAAAATAATACTCATATTTTGTACGCTGTTTAGAAACATTGTTTAAAAAAATGTTCACATTACACGTCAAGTTAACCACACTTAAATGTGCGCTTGTTTATGTTATTTTACGTTTTCCGTGACAAAGGAGACGACATTAAACCGCGTGTCAATCATAAATGAGGATTTATTGTTTCGGTGCGAGGTCCGGTGTCTTCGAAACATCAATTTTTGATATTTCAATTTGTGTTTTTGGACTCACCTGGAGGGTCTACGGAGACGTGGAAAGCGACGATATTCCTGGCTTCTCTCCCTTCATCCTGCACTAGCTGCCTCACCTCCTCCATGTCGACGAAGAAACCAAATCGCACTTTAAAGCTCAACCGAAACTAAAAACAAACACAAAGGGTGACATCACTCGCACGCTTATTGTTGGAAATTCACAAAATCGCAAGGCGACTAAAACAAAACCGCGGCCGTTACGGCAAATAATAATTATTGCGAGTTTGAATTTGAAAACAATTCACATGTTGGCCGAAAGTGCTCGGGATATTTTGAATGTAATGAGAAACTGTTTACATGGGCCGCAATCTTAAAACGCACGCAGCTGATTACGAATCTGTCAAATTTTGCCAGAACATTAAAATCGTTCGGAAATCCTTCACCCGTGTGTCGAGTTGTGCAGAAAAATACCAACCAACACAATCGGAAAGGAGAAAAATTATGCTGAATCTTTTTTGTAATTTAAAAAACCAATATTATCAACTAAATAAACATGACGCCGTTTCTCCGCAGGGATGGGCAGAGAGGATGGACCGCCATACAACTCTATCTTGGCACACACTCTTTGCTTCATAATTCTAAAATAATTATTACATCCACAGGCTTTGCGATATTGAATTTTTAAAAGTTAATTATACTTCATCGATACTTCATATTATGATGATGGATTCTATCAATAAAGCCACCAGTACCATTGTACTTTATGTTCGGTGTCACGAAATCATGACTAATTAACCATTACGCCGTTTCTCCGCAGAGGTAGGCACAGAGGATAGACCACCATAAAACTATGTATTTACACATACTCTTTGCTTCATTCACATTAATAAATCGTATAATACATACTCTTCTACCTAACGGTCATCAAGACATCTAAATATATCTAAGGTAGATGCAGCTTTATTGAATAGTTCCATCGCATTATAAATTATATCTGTCTGGAGTCAGTAGGACTATGGTATCTCCAATTAGAGTGTGTTATGAGACTGAAAATATTGGGGAGGGGGAGGAGAAGATGCAATGATGATTATATTGAGCCAATATACCAAGAGTTAAGACCGAAACATGCTAATTTTACCACAGCACTTCAAAGACATATTTGTGATTTATTTCCATCATTTGACAGGTCATTTAAATACCTGTTGCGGTAAGATCTACCCTTGGAGTAACAATGTATGGAGAGAGAGCTAAATATGTTTACCCAACCGATACAAACTTGCGATAAATCACTTTCTCCGGGTTTTTACGTCGTACTCCATGAAAGAGAAAGAGACAACAAATATAATACACCGCTTCTGTGTACTGTCACAATGTTCTTGGGGTCCTGGGTCACCGCGGAACTCCACCCACATTTTTTTATTTTGCCACTAAACTTGACACAACTAAACGGTTTTTTAGGTTATATGCTATATATTTTTTTTTTAAACAATACTGTGAAAAGTGGTTATACGAATAAACAAAAACGTTTTGTCGATATGTGCTATGAAAGGATGTTTAAATACCCTAACCTTAGTCTTGGCCACGTTCAGGTCCGCCGAGTCCGGTAAAAATCATCAAAAACTGACTACATTGCCTTGAATAGATAACACTCTATATACTATAAGGATCTACCAGTTAAACAATAACTCTATGTATTAAAACAACTGAAATATAGTTTTCAGAAGTATACTACTCGTCTTATATAAGGACTACTAAAATTTTCAAGGACGACCATTATTGAGACATTGTTCGAAGAAATCCATAAAACTCACCCTTGTTTCCAATTCTCTTGGTGATGGGCTGCGCTACTTTCTGCTGGTGCATGTAGTGATTCTGCAACTTGGGGTCCAGCTGCAAGTTCTGCTGATTGTAATTATAAGACTTCGACCCTTCGGCGTCCAAGACATCCTGTACACTCATGGAGTGGATGTGCCCGTTGTGCTGGTTCTCCTGTACCAAGTTGTTGTAGTGCGAATAGTTGTGCTGCAGAAGCTCCAAGTTCTCCTGGGAGCTCAGCAAGGCCTGTCTCCCCTTTTGCAATATCTCCCTATACATGTCGGGGGAGATTCCCGAGGGCGTTGGAAGGGCGTAAGAGTCCCATTTATTCTTGAAGTAGTCAATGTCGCAGTTAGTTTGGTGGTTCCTGTTATTCTGGAGAGTCTCTTCTAAATTGTTCATGTGTTTGAAATGCGACATCTGCTCGTCCTTGATCTTCTGGCGTTCCACGTTCCAGTTGTATTTGTCTTCTTGCTGGCGGTACGCTTGAAGAAGTGCGAAGATTCGCTCGTTCTTGATGTAGTGCAGGTAGGCCAAAGAAGCTTTGTCTTGGTTTTCCTGTCCCATGAAGTTCTTCAATTTGGCCCATTGCGCTTTTTCTGGGTCTTCGATATTGCAAGGCATATTTTTCAGGTACTCCCCGATCTCTCGGTTCTTTTCTTCTTGAGAGAAATACATATTCTCGTCCCTTTCAGTCGACTCTTCGGCAGGTAGGTTTTCGCTCAGGCTCTGAGTCGGTGACTTCGTGGAACGGTTGGGTTCGTTGCTTGGAGGATACATGGTGAGGTTCTCGTTCTGACCCCACTCCGGGTTCGAGTCCTGACTCTTGGTGGTGATGAGACTACTCTCAGAAGACCAGGCCTGATCGTTCAGTTGGTGGTTAGAATATGACACAGTTGCAGTTGCATACTGCAAAGCATATTTTTCAGGTACTCCCTGATCTCTCGGTTCTTTTCATCTTGTGAGAAATACATATTCTCGTCCCTATTTAAATTAAATATCTTAACTAATATTAATTGAAACTAAATATTATCAACATGTAGTAAGCAAATTAACAAAGGCACACTTTTGCACTGGTTACCATCAGGGGCGACTCATGACTTTTTAGTGCGCTTGAGTGCTGAGATTGAAAAATACGACGTTATTGATGTTTTTGTGGTAAAAAAAAAACTGAAAAAATTGTAAGAAGATTTTCGAGTTTTGGTGGGTTATTGACCTTAACAAAAATCTTTAAATTTTTTTTATTTAAAAAAATCATTTTCGGCTACAACAACATCAATAACATCATATTTTTCAATCTCAGTACTCGAGCGTACTAAAAAGTCACGAGTCGCCCCCGATTACCATAAATAAGGAGTTTGTTATTGTTACAATTTCTTATGACCACGCTCACAAATCTCAACCGCATTACTTTTGCTACTTACGATTTCTAGTAAATTAAAAAAATATATTAAACTAATATAGACATAAATGTTAATTAATTCTTACAATCAACCCTTCTAAATTACAAAACTGAATGGGTAGCTGATTGTACTGTATATTTTACTCAATTAAGTCTGTTTAAACCAATTGCAGTTAGGTATATTTCTAAATTATGTAACGATTTGTTTGTGCATACCTATATGATAACTTTTATTATGACATGATTATAATAAAAACGGAAACTATTTGTCAAAAATAGATGATATAAGTTTAATAATTAGTTATTGAACAATATAAAGCTGGTTTTTAAACTTGGAGTAGGAAATAACAAATCATGTTGAGCTTACCAAATTTTAATAAAATAACCAAATCGATCGAAAATCAATCGACTCTCTTGTCACGTTTTAAAAATATGAATAAAACTATAAATTTTGTATGAATATACAAAGTTAAGACGTAAAAATACAAGACGTCGTAGGCCGCTGACTGAAGACTTAAAACTGCAATACGGTATACAACTTTACTGATATTATTTCAGAAGAAACATCCAGAAATGAAAAAATATTTTTTGCAACAACATTATTGGTTTTGATTCTATAAAAGTCTAGTGGCGCCTAACACGATTTTCTACCAAATTTGAAGCGATCGTTTATTTTCAGATTTTCAGCTTTTTAATAAACCATCACGCCGTTTTACCGAAGGGGTAGGCAGAGAGAACGGACCGCCAAAAAACTCGGTATTGGCACACACTCCTTGCTTCATTCACATTCATGCATCGAATCATAAACATTCTTCGGTTATTCTGACTCTTCACATGGCTCGACTCAAGTATTTGATTCACTTGATCGTACCATGTCCTCTTCGGGCATCCCCAACTTATTCTTCCATTTACTTTTGCGTCATATTTTCTTTTTTTTTCAGCAGAGGTACAAATTTAATTTTAGTCGATGGTGTCATTTGAAGAATGTGCAGCTATGATATTTCTCCGCAGAGGTAGGCACAGAGGATGGACCACCATAAAACTATGTATTTGCACATACTCTTTGCTTCATCCACATTCATAAATCGTCTAATACTTAAGTTATTTTGACTCTTGACATGCCCCGACTCATTGGCAGTATTTAATTCACTTAATCGTGTCATGTCTTCTTCGGGGGTCCCTGATTTCTTATTCACTTTGACGTCATATATTATTTTATACACTTGTTTCTATTTTCATCTGCTTTACATGCCCAAACCATCAAACCAATTACGTTAATCAACATAAATTAATTCATCAACCACGCTAACTAAATATTTGGGGTAGAAGCTAAAAGTGCCTTTGTCAAATATGTGAATTTATCAGGAAAGGCAATTGTTTGTCGATCTGCAGAAGCGGAAAATGGCGAAAAAATGGTCAATAATTTCCAATAACAAGCATTTTGCCCCGTTAATAAATGGATAATACTTACCATACAAAACGTTGTACAAAACGTGAAATAATATTTTCATTTTAGAAGAAAGTTATTTGCTAACATATGAACAAAAAATCAATTCGGTTTCAGTGAGACGTGGACTGGATCTTTTCAGCATAACGCCAGGCAAAAGAGCCAACGCCATCTTGCAGAAGTTTCGCGCAACTCGGTTTTGACAGCACGCGCGAAAGTCTGGTAAAACAGAAATCTGCACGAAATTCGTTGGAAAAGCATCGTTTGAATTTTTTATTGTTGTGAACGAAGCCACGAGCGGCTTATATTTACTTTCACAACTCGCCATGCGGAACGAAAGTATTGTCAATGCCTATAAGTTAATGGTAATTTTTTATTAACATTTTTCGTTTTCGAGGGAGTTAGCAACGTGTACCAGAAAATCAACTCGACCGCTTCCCTGTCATGGTTGGTATAAAAGGCAGCAATTTACGAAAACATTTTTTTTGGATTGATAACTTTTGAATGATTATTATAAAGAAACAGAGAATTTTGTGTAGTACAAAGTTTGTGTACATTAAACCAGGAACAATTTGAAATAATAATCTATGAATGCATCAACTTTATTGTGAAAGATAAGTGTATAAAACGCTTTAACAACTTTTCGAAATAATTTAGGATGACAAATATTGCTGCTTTGGCTTTTATATCCTTCAATATTGAATTGGAATTTTTTTAACAGTCTCATTGAATATTTGTCCCTATTCCTGTGTCAACTGTAGTTAGAGGTGCATACATGATGAAATAATCTCTTCTACCCGTTGAGCGGGCTGCCTTTTTGTATATATATTATGTTTATATGCAAGTACTTAAAGTGAAATTTTGTGGACTGTGTTTTTTATGTTTATAGCAATATTTAATGTAAGCCCACTCACCAAGATTGGGGAGGGAATAAAATTGAATTTTCGTGGTTGGTGAAAAATCATAGAAGTAGAAATATTAAGATGGAGAGGGAGGAAGGGAAACGCTCTAAAATTTGATGTTATTATTATTAAAAAATAAAAATAGAATCGAACTCACGTCATTTATGTATTTAAAGAATAATACTCACCTGCTGTTGAATTTTCCATAAATATATCATTTCGAGAACGAAAAATGTTTTTAAAAGACCAGGTAAATTTGATTGTACAATTTGCATGAATATCTTGTGTACGGTTCTCAAATGTTTTCAAGAAATTCAAAAAAATAAATCATTAATTTTAAAAATCGGGCAAGAAAGATGGAAGATTTTTTAGTTTTTAAACTAAATTTAGTTCATCATAGAAAAAAAGTCTAAAAAAAAAAAATATATTCAGGAAAATGTAGAAATATCAAGAATTTACTTCGCAACTATTCTCTTACACATTTCCTCACTCTACCTACTTATCATAGTTTCACTGACTCTGGGCAATTGGAACTCTTGTGCGGTATTTACATTTAGAAAAAAAGTATAATCTTCATGATTGTATTATATAATACTGTTTTCATATGACATACCTATCTTCACATGCGTGTTGCAACAAACAATTATTTTTTTTAAAAATCAGTAAATTTTTCAAAAATTCCAGTACAAAGATAATGAAATATTTTTCCAATTGAGTTATTGCAAGATTATTATTTTTTAGGTTAGCGGCGTATGTAAATAGATGTGAAAATCAAATGAAGCTTATGATCCAAAGGTTGTAGGTTCCATTCCCGGAGTAGGCCATATCTAAGTACTTCCCAACCTCTCTTCATCTCATCCTTCACCTCCCCCAAATCTTCCCCCACAACATTTTCTATTTTGGGAATGGCACATTCAGGCTCACTGCCTCTGACCAAAAACTGGTTTAATTTTCCTCACCCGGAATTATGAATGGATTGTGAATTGAATATGTTAAAACTGCACATTCTTCAAATGACACCATCGGACTAAAATTAAATTTGTACCTCTGCTGAAAAAAAAAAGAATATATGACGCAAAAGTAAATGGAAAAATAAGTTGGGGATGCCCGAAGAGGACATGGTACGATCAAGTGAATAAAATACTTGAGTCGAGCCATGTGAAGAGTCAGAATAACCGAAGAATGTTTATGATTCGATGCATGAATGTGAATGAAGCAAGGAGTGTGTGCCAAGACTGAGTTTTTTGGCGGTCCGTCCTCTCTGTCTACCCTTTCAATAAAACGGCGAGATGGTTAATTGCTGAAAATCTGAAAATAAACGATACCACCAAATTTGGTAGAAAATCGTGTTAGGCGCCACTAGACTTTTATAGAATCAAAACCAATAATGTTGTTGCAAAAAATATTTTTTCAGTTCTGGATGTTTCTACTGAAATAATTTCAGTAAAGTTGTATGCCGTATTGCAGTTTTAAGTCTTCAGTCAGCGGCCTACGACGTCTTGTATTTTTACGTTTTAACTTTGTATATTCATACAAAATTTATAGTTTTATTCATATTTTTAAAACGTGACAGGAGAGTCGATTGATTTTCGATCGATTTGGTTATTTTATTAAAATTTGGTAAGCTTAACAAGATTTGTAATTTCCTACCCTAAGTTTAAAAAACCAGCTTTATATTGTTCAATAATTAAACTTATATAATCTATTTTTGACAAATAGTTACCGTTTTTATTATAATCATGTCATAATAATAGTTATTATATAGGTATGCACAAACAAATCGTTACGTCATTTAGAAATATACCTAACTGCAATTGATTTAAATTGACCCAATTGAGTAAAATATACAGTACAATCAGCTGCCCATTCAGTTTTGTATTTTAGAAGGGTTGATTGTAAGAATTAACTAACATTTATGTGTATATTAGTTTAATATCCTTTATTGTTTCACCGAAATAAATATATTATTTACTAGAAATCGTAGGTAGCAAAAGTAATGCGGTTGAGATTTGTGAGCGTGGTCATAAGAAATTGTAACAATAATAATTTCCTTATTTATGGTAATCAGGGGCGGCTCGTGACTTTTTAGTACGCTAGAGTACTGAGATTGAAAAATATGATGTTGTAGCTGAATATATATTTTTTTAAATAAAAAAAAAATTAAGATTTTTGTTAAGGTCAATCAATGACCCACTAAAACTCAAAAATCTTCTAGTTACAATTTTTTTAGTTTTCTTTTTTTACTACAACAACATCAATAATGTCGTAATTTTCAATCTCAGCACTCAAGCGCACTAAAAAGTCACGAGTCGCCCCTGATGGTAACCGGTGGCCCCTGATGGTAACCGGTGCAAAAGTGTGCCTTTGTTAATTTGCTTAGTACATGTCGATAATATTTAGTTTCAATTAATATTAGTTAAGGTATTTGATTTAAATCGTCATTTTTTTGTTTTTTTGTGTTGTTCCAGATATTTCATAATGGCTGCTGCAACTGTGTCATATTCTAACCACCAACTGAACGATCAGGCCTGGTCTTCTGAGAGTAGTCTCATCACCACCAAGAGTCAGGACTCAAACCCGGAGTGGGGTCAGAACGAGAGCTCCACCATGTATCCTCCAAGCAACGAACCAAACCGTTCCACGAAGTCACCGACTCAGAGCCTGAGCGAAAACCTACCTGCCGAAGAGTCGACAGAACGGGACGAGAATATGTATTTCTCCCAAGAAGAAAAGAACCGAGAGATCAGGGAGTACCTGAAAACTATGCCTTGCAATATCGAAGACCCAGAAAAAGCGCAATGGGCCAATTTGAAGAACTTCATGGGACAGGAAAACCAAGACAAAGCTTCTTTGGCCTACCTGCACTACATCAAGAACGAGCGAATCTTCGCACTTCTTCAAGCGTACCGCCAGCAAGAAGACAAATACAACTGGAACGTGGAACGCCAGAAGATCAAAGACGAGCAGATGTCGCATTTCAAACACATGAACAATCTGGAAGAGACTCTCCAGAATAACAGGCACCACCAACCTAACTGCGACATTGACTACTTCAAGAATAAATGGGACTCTTACGCCCTTCCAACGCCCTCGGGAATCTCCCCCGACATGTATAGGGAGATATTGCAAAAGGGGAGACAGGCCTTGCTGAGCTCCCAGGAGAACTTGGAGCTTCTGCAGCACAACTATTCGCACTACAACAACTTGGTGCAGGAGAACCAGCACAACGGGCACATCCACTCCATGAGTGTACAGGATGTCTTGGACGCCGAAGGGTCGAAGTCTTATAATTACAATCAGCAGAACTTGCAGCTGGACCCCAAGTTGCAGAATCACTACATGCACCAGCAGAAAGTAGCGCAGCCCATCACCAAGAGAATTGGAAACAAGGGTGAGTTTTATGGATTTCTTCGAACAATGTGTCAATAATGGTCTTCCTTGAAAATTTTAGTAGTCCTTATATAAGACGAGTAGTATATTTCTGAAAACTATTTTTCAGTTGTTTTAATACTTAAAGCTATTGTTTAACTGGTAGACCTTACCACACAACAGGTCAAATATTGGCAATATATCACGAAAAGCCTTTGAAGTACTTGGTTTGACGGCCTCCGTGGTCGAGTGGTAACACACCCTTGACTACGAATCCAAAGGTCGCGGGTTCAAACCCGGCGTGCGCCAATAACTTTAATTTAATTACCATGTGTCATAACACATTTAATTCATATAAACAATATTAAAAAGTATATTTGCGGCACGTTCCGGTGGTAGATACTCTAAGTATCGCCCTGGTGAAAGACCACCATTCAGAATCGAAACGTTGCTTGAAATGGCTTTGACCAGGTACTTGCCAACCTTTCTCTTCCCCATATCCTTCCCCTCCCCACTACCTTCAGCCTCACAACATACTGCGATTGGGGATGCCATAGTCTCACTGACTCCAGACGGTTGGGAGCAGTTGTGACTCTTGTGCGGTTTTCACTATAGAAAACGATAAAATTAGCCTATTTCGGTCTAAACTTTTGCTATATTTGGTTCATTATCATCACCATCATATCTTCTCCTTCCCTTTTCCACTACCTTTAGTCTCACAACATACATTGTGGATACTCACTGGCTCCAGACAAATATAATCAGTTGAGACTCTTGCACAGTATTCATTTATAAAAACAAATTGAAGTGGTTTGCTCCAAGCTGACAGTTCTGTAAAATTGACATTAAAATGTTGAGGAGTCTGATTCTGACAATTGTTGACTTCCTCTAGCTTCTGAACTTTTCCTAATGTTTGTCCATACTTCTCAAACTCTGGTGTTTGTTTTGGCTAGGAGATTCCAACGCCCTAGACGATGTGATGGCGGACTTCCAGGCCAACGGCCACGACAGCGCCGCCCCATCCTCCCCGCGCGCCTCCCGCACCTGGCCCGCCCCTCGCCCTTCCCTGCCGGGCATTCGCCACCTGATGCAGCCCTCCACCAGCGCGGCTGCCAACGGTATGTCCTCAGGGCAATAATATACATGAGAGAGCGCTGCTGTAGTCAGTTTTGATGAGTTTTGCCGGACTCGGCTAGACCTGGGCGTGGCTAGGAATAGGGTTAGGGTATTTATACATCCATTCATAGCACATGTCGACATAATGTTTTTGTTTATTCGTAAAACCACTTTTTCACAGTATTGTCATAAACAAAAATATAGCATATAACCTAAAAATCCGTTGACTTATGTCGTAGTCAACGGAGACGCGGGACACGAAGAACATCCTTACAATATTTTAAGCTGGTGGGTTATTTTTGAAAATTTTGCTGTCTCTTTCTTTTTCATGGTTTACGACGTAAAAACCCGGAAAAAGTGATTTATCCCAAATTTGCATAGGTTGGGTAAAAATAATTAGCTCTCTCTCCATATATTGTTACTCCAAGGGTATGTCCATAACCCTAGTCATGTACCTGGTCGGCTCTCAGGTCCTCTCCACGACGGCGGTCACTGCTCGTAGAAGGGTTCAGACCCGAGCAGAACAAGCATCTTCATGCATAGAAGTGAACTACGATTTCTCCTAGGTTTTTACCTAGCGGTTATAGATCAATCTCTCATGTGTTCTTTTCACCGAGGGCTTAAAACATTGAATTACTTAAGTAAAGTAATATTTTATCATTATCATCGTTGGTAACCAATTTTAGCTTTCTCTCCTTATTTTGTTCTTTCGAGAATGTACCTATATTATTTTTTAATTATTTTATTTATTAACTTTTTGTTTCTTACATTACTTTTTTACATTAACTACCTTACTAGGTCATAAAAACCTGTTCTGAGGTAAGTGACAGTGAGTACAAATAGAATAATTTTAAAAAAAATGATGAAATTTGTTACACAATGTTCTAGTTTGTCATGGTGAAGAATTTAAAGTGCTATTTTAGGAGGTCTTTAATTTCCTTGCGGTCCTTACTCATTAGCCATTTAGTAATGTTTTGATTAAAGGAATACATATTGGTGATGGCTACAGTCTGTGGTGGGAGTTTGTTGTAAGTGTGAGGCGCGATGTACATATGGTGTCTTTGTGCGAAAGCTGCATTGTATTTAGGTACTAAAAGTCTTTCTTGTTGTTTGGCCCTTGTATTTTTGTTGTGTGTGAAGAATGAGTTATTTTTAACACTATTTTAAGAAAAAACTGTCTGATATTGAGGATTCCTAAAAGTTGAAAGAGTGGCGTTGTTGGCTGCCTGAAGAGTTTCCTAAATATAATTAGTAAAATTACTTTTTGTATTTTTATAAGAGGACCCAGCAAGATAATAACAACTCCCCCCCAACCAGCTATAATGATTTCAATCAATTGCACTGCCGGCATTTATTATTTTAGAATGATTCTGTATTTGGCTTAGGAGGTATTTAAACAACCTCTGATTAAACTATCGATTAGTACTACTCGTCGAGCAACATAAAGTATCCGTTTCACCACCGCTGGGTAACGCTACCCGTCAAGTAAATGTCTGTTTAAACTAATCAGCACTCAATCCCATGATTAACTGATAGACAGCTACTTGACGGCGAGGAAACAGTTTACCGCCATATTAATCCAATGATTAACGTCACATGACGAGCTGTTATTCTACAGCTTACTAAGAGGTTGTGAAATAAGCCCTTATTTCACTAACGTGATCAACAATTAATTATAGTAACTACTAATTTTATTCGTGCGAGGCATCATGTGACGTTTTACACACCGAAAGTCAGAACTTCCTCATACAGAAAAACACGCCAATATTTAAAGCGATGGAACTATTCAATGATGCTGCATCTACCTTAGATATATTTAGATGCACATATATAGAGTTCTGTCATTATCTCTCGATATACGTACAAAAGTGACCGTTAGGTACATAACGATCTACATAATCTTAAATAAAATAAATATATATTTTTTACACACCTTTTACACTTGCCAATTCAACGATTATCTCGAATGAACCTCTCTTATATCTTATGTTTTTTTGTTTTTCATTGCTAACCTTATTTGCGTTATTATATCATATATAGTGCGTCACACTACTTCAGTTTGTACTTATATAACTCCTTTGGATTTATAATATATTTAAGATCTTGTTAAATAAATAATTCTGAATGCCTTTAACCTTTGGAATGCCAGATTGCCGCAAGGTAAAGCTTTCCTCGTACCTTGCTGACTGTAATTTCGAAATAATTCACTTGTATTTTACAACAATGTGTTAATTAGTGATGTTTTTGTCAATTATGCTATCTTCCCAAATAATTTGCTCAAGTATTTTTCATATTCTAATGGCATTGGTGGTTTTTCTGGAATAGCTAATTGTATTCGGAGAGTTGATTTTTTTTTTCTCTCTCATATCACTAAAATAAGTTTGATTTTGAAATGTGAAGATTTTTTGTCGTTTTATTGTATTTTCGTGTGGCTGAATACATTTCCTTCGAAATAAATACAAAATTGCATGAGGTTGTACTGAAAATACAAAACAGTAATGCCACTTTGAAAATCAAGAAAATTGATTTTTCAGCCGCACTGACTTAAGCAAACTTCAAATATGTATTGCTCGACTTGTATCAAACTTAACAATTCAAAATATTTCTATGGATTGATTGTTTTGTTGACAAGCGATTATGGATAGTTTAAATATGCGAACAGTAGGTTTTAAGGGATAAAAACTCTTGAAAAGATAACGATTAATGCCTAGATTCTATAGGACCCTCCGGCAAACTAGAGGAATCGACTGCTCTCCTCTGATTTAGATATATCACCCCTAGCTTCAGCGAAAGGCTCTTTTCCCCATTTCCTGGCAAATTGTTCAAGTATACCAATTTCATCTTCTAGGTGCACAATACCTACTAGAAATAATAAATGTCTCTTTTTTAATCTTTTTTAGCTGCCATGAACCCTATGCTGGCTAGTCCCCTGGCCAGGAGTACAGAAGCGGACCTTCTTCGCCAACTAATGCTGATGAACCTTGGGGCAAGTTCTCAGCTGCAGAACCAACAACTCTATGCTCAACAGGCCTATGGTAATATTTATCACTTTCTACTGACTGAATACAAATTGTAATAAAATGTGTCATTTCCACAAGGAACTTCATTTGCCCCCCGATTATGGATTTTGATATGGTCTAACATTTCAGGTTTTCCGCTGGGAGGTTTAGATGGCCAGTTCAGACAAAGACGCAGGGTCACTGTGACGCCAACTGTGAGTGTTTATCCACATAATAATTATTTATTTATTTTCCGACATGACCAAAACAAGAGCCCAAAATGACCTTGAATGACTCCCATTATGAGGAATGTGTTTCCCGTTTTTCAACGATTATGCCCATCTCCTTCTGAAAAGGTGGAAGTAAATTAACTAAATGCTCGCTCTGTTATTGTACTCACCCTGTTATTTAAATATATATATGTCGTATATATATATATATATATATATATATGTAGTGGGTACCGCACAAAAGTCTCACTGCTCCCAACCTTCTTGAGCCAGTGAGACTAAGACGTCCCCAATTGGTGTATGTTGTGAGGCTAAAGGTGGTGGAGATGGGGAAGAGAAAAGTTGAAAAATACCTGGCTATTCAGATCTGGTCGCCAAATATGGCTAAAGTCATTTAAAGCACCGTTTAGATTCTGAATGGTGGTCTTTCACCAGGGCGATACTCAGGTTATCTACCACTCTAGAACGTGCCTCAAATAAACTAAATATTATTTCATATCAATCAAATAAAAATTATTTACGCACGCCGGGTTCGAACCTGCGACTTTCAATTTGTAGTCGAGCGTCTTACCACTCGAACATGCAGGCGGTAGGGTTTTGACAACGGGCGCCAAAAATTTAACCTGCGCTAGGCGCCGCTTGGCCCAGGGCCGGGCCTTCTTGGCTATTATCGGATTAGCTCCGTTACAATGTGAATATTGAAAAAATCACCAAGTTGGAGAAGTGATTACTGATGCATTCACCCTTTTGTTGTTACATTTACGGTTCTTTCTCCAGGAATGTGCCTTCTGCCGCAACAACGGCGAGCAGCCTGCAGTTTACCGGGGGCACATCCTGAAGGACCCCGAGGGCCGGGTGCGCTGCCCCATCCTGAGGGACTACACGTGCCGCAACTGCGGGGCTACAGGGGACTTGGCGCACACGGTCAAATACTGCCCGCTGACGCCGAAGACTGGTAAATCTTTTTCATACTTGATGATTTTTTTCGTTTCCCGCGCTTTTTCACCTCCAAAGTCAGGGTGTTTGAAAGAGAGTGTACAATAAGAGCGTGCAATATAGTGTGAAGGATAGATAATATACTAATTAGAGTTAACGATGATTTTACGAAATGGTTTAAAATCACAAAAGGTGTAAAACCAGGCTGTGTAATGTCACCGTGGTTGTTCAATTTGTACATGGATAATTGTATGCAATAATTGAAAGGTGTGGGCTTGGGCGCGAAAATGAACAATCTGAAAGTATGTTGCCTATTGTATGCGGATGATGCAGTGCTTATGGCTGACAGTATGGAATATCTACAGTTTCTCGTGTCAAAGATGAACCAAAGTATGTATGCAGAATGAGTCGATGAATATAAGTAAGTCCAGAGTCATGGTGTTTGAAAGAGAGAGTACGAGAACAGCGTGCAATAAAGATAACGTAAATGATGAATACTCGGAGCAAGTGTACTCGTATGAGTGTGTATTTAGTAAGTATGTTTATGAGAGACGGAAAGGCTGATAAGGATATTGAAAGACGGGTGAATGCAGGAAACTCCATTAATCGAAGACTGAACGCTGTTGGCACGATTAAAAAAAAAATGTCCAAAGCAGCAAAGCTAGCAGTCCACAATGGAGTGCTTATACCAACCCTAACGTATGGCAGTGAGGCATAGAACTGGCAGAGGAAGGATGAAAGTAGACACAATGCTGTAGAATTTATTTTTATTTTTATAGTGAATGCCGCACAAGAGTCTCTAACTGCTCCCAACCGTCTAGAGCTAGTAGGACTATGGCATCCCCAATGAGGGTATGTTGTGAGGCTGAAGGTAGTAGGGAGGGAAAGGATATGGGGAAGAGGAAGGTTAGGAAGTACCTGATTATTCCGATCCGGTCATCAAACACGACTAAAGCCATTTCAAGCAACGTTTCGATTCTGAATGGTGGTCTTACCCCAGGGCGATACTTAGAGTATCTACCACTGAGATCCCTGAGGCGCGTGTGCGGTATATCCATTTATGACCGCGTTAAAAATGTGGATATCCGGAAAGAATGCAAAGCTCATGTAAGCGTAATGAATAGGATCAAGAAAGGGACGCTTAGATGGTTTGGGCATGTAGAGCGAATGAAAGAAGAAAGGAGTGTAAAAAAATATCTGACGCGAAAGTGAATGGAAGAAGAAGTCGGGGACGCCCGAAAAAAACATGGCACGATCGAGTGAATCAAATATATTAGTCAGGCCATGTGAAGAGTCAGAATAGCAGATGAATATGCATGAGACGATGTATGAATGTAGCAATAGTGTATGCTAGGACAAAGCTATATGGCGGTCCATCCTCTCTGCATATCCCTGCGGAGGAAACGGCCTGATGGTTAGTTAGTTAGCTTTATACAGCTTCTGTTCGATCCAGAAACTGCGACAAACGCCAAATAAGTTTCAGTTTCGGATGAATTGTTAAATTAGAGTTGACTGTAAAACGAATGTTACTTGATGGACGATTCAATTGTACTTTGTGGATAAATGATGATTTATGCCAGTTTTCTCACCTTGAGACGTCTTGAACGAACACCGAACTGGCTGCTCCGGGCAATGGAATTTGAATGGGGATGTATCCTCCAGAGACGAATACGAAGCGAATGACGAAAGATGAAAAGAGGCGAAGTCCCTGGAGGCGCTTACTGCGACGAACGATTGTAGACGAATGGGGTCGAGTCTAGCTCGGCGATCTAGAAGTCCCGATTTTTGTGGTTGTTGCCGGTGGAGGGCGCCACTATCGCCGGTTTTTTTATGGCTGTTCACAGTGACATTCAACAAAAAATAACAAACTGACAGGAGCTAGGTAGGGACTGGATAATAAGTAAAAGATTAGAACCTAACAAGTTGTTGATTTAGAATCCAACAGCTTCTTAATGGGCGTTTTGGTGTCCAGCTTAGAATTTCTAGTTAAATGAAGTTAGCCTTCACACATTTCTCATAATGATCACTTTTCATGTTTTTCCCATTTTCAGAACTTTCTCTTACTCAATTGCAGAAAAATTTACGTATGGCCAACGGCAGGAGGCGGGTTTCGCCTTTCGACCAGCAAAAATGGTTCCCGACCAGCCAGGTCTAATGCAGAACCCATTTGCTATCCAAAACCCATAAACTCTTCGCTGGTTCTATCCCATTAACCCGTTGGCTTAAACTGAGTCCACTCGAGAATTACGCTAAACGTTACTTTCATAAAACTCTAATACAAGCAACACTAGAAATAGTTTATCTGAAAATTTTCTACGGATTGTTAGAAAAATATCTGAGGTTTCCACTAAATACAATTTTTTAACTGTAATCCTCTAAATTCTATGAAAAACATACTAAAATGTTGGTAAAAGGTGCAGTTTGAAAACTAGCAAAAGCAGTTTTTAATTACCTAAAATTCTAATATGCATTTGATGAATAATTTAAAAGATTACTGTTTGAGAATCGTATTCACTAGAAACCTTTGACATTTTTCTAAATACGCGTATAGAATTAACACATTAATAATTTGTAGTTTTGCTTGTACTAGAAAGCCAAATAGTTTGTATTTTTGGGTGCTGACCCTTAAAATGGATTCACCCAGGGAAACTTATTTTTACCAGCTAAATTGGGTCTTTATTCTTTTTTCTTTTCTGGTTTTATTAGTATTTAAAACCGATCTTATTTTTATAAAGATTTTTTTATTATTTTTTACTTTAATTCCATTATTATTAGATATCATTGAAAAAATATAAATTCTCCGCAATCATTTGAAATTATTGAAACTTTTTCTAATTTTGATAATCAATTTAATATATTATTGTGAAATCCAGCAAATTTTGTATTGCAGTAATATTCGGATAAGGTAATATTTTATTGTACCACATTAGTTTGAATATTATTAAAATAATAAAAATGCATAATTTCTGTGAACAAATGAAACTGTAATTTATGGAGGAGAATTCGATTTAGCCGAAGAAAGTATTGTTGAACACAATTTGAATTTTAAGTAATAATAACGATGATTATTAATAATTTTGATCATTTATGTGAATTTAATATAATATTTAATATTCCTGCTAATCATTCTAACCGAAGTCGGAAAAAAATGCTCTTGATTTTTGTTTTCAATATATAATTTTCAACCAAATTACGCTGATAAAATTTTTGCAATGTTTGTACATGGAAAGCATAATATTGCTGAGACATTTCATTTATATATATTAAATCGTTGTAATTTGATAATTCGTATTAAAATGTGACGTATTTTACTCGATATTAGATTTTTTTTCTTAATTTTAATTGGATTCAAGTCTTTATTGACTGATTTATTTTTTTTGCAAAATATTTGCGCTTTCTAAAAATAGCGTTTTTTTTCTGGAGTTTTGTTGAAACAAAATACCAATGAAAATATATTTGTATTATTCCGAATAATGCTCTAAAATATGCTGAGCATATTATCACCAGCATTATGAAGAGTCTTTACTTAGTTATCAGTTTTACTTGCAATGCATATGTTTGTTATCATTTTATAAGTTTTTATCTATTGGAGATGTATACTTTTAAAAAATATCAACACAGTGTTGGTGTATCTAGAACACGTGAAAAGCTAAATAGCTTTTATAACAATAATAACCTTAGCTACGTAACTACATTATTTAGGTTGTGTAGACATTTTTTCTTTCCTGGTGGTGGTTTTTAAATTTATTATTGTTTTAAGTTTTTTCATTCACTTATTTAGGTAAGTACACGTGGGTACATTAATACCTTCTCACTCACCGAGTAGGTACTGCTTTTCTTTTGCTTTGACTAAAAATAGAAGAAGACGATTGACAAATCTCTCGAAGAGCTACTACAAACTTCTTATTTTTAACTTTTTAGTCTTGAGTAAGACAGATTTTTGTTTTATTTTGTCCAATCTTTTAAAATACACAAAAACAAACTTTTTTTACGTTTAATACATGAAAGAAAACATAATGTTTCATTCGATAACAAACATTATTTTTAATTTAATTCCTTTTTGGGCACACATCACAGACCACTTTTTAAAATAATCTATTTTTAAATCATTTATAATTATTATAACCGATTTTCCACAATTAAATAATTATTGTTGTAGAGAAAACAAATGTTCATTAAATATTATTATGATAATAATTTATTTAAAATGTTAATAATAATATTTTATATCTTTTCTATTTACATTTCGAATCAATTAAATTAAACGTTTTTACAAATTTCGTACGAAAATCGTCGTAATTTTATTGAATTTAATTTTTATCCTTGTTAATCGAGTACACTTTTTAAGCAGAATGGAAATTGCACGCCTTTTAGAAACTTTACATGAAAAATGCAGTACGGAATGCAGTACAGATGTGTGAAAAAATAGTTTCATTGATTTTGAATCAAATTATAAGAAAGTTAAATTCAATTGTACCGCAATGTACCATACTACAAATAATATTTAAAACTTTTCAATATTTTTTTTACTTTGAATGATTTCTTAAATTAAATGGAAATGTTTTTTTTACGGTATATTTATTTTGTCTTTCTACTTTTTTCACGTGGTCTTGGTGTGTGTAACTTAAGAAAAATATTATAATATTTGCTTTTTGTTATTGTTTTTTTTCAATGACGCGTCGTGCTAAATGGAGCATACGATTTATTTTCTTTAATAAATATGATGCAAATAAATAACATGTTTTATTTTGTATAGTAAGTAATTATATCCGTTATCAAAAAGCAGGGGCGAGTCTTCATTTTAAATACAAAATTAAATGCGAATAAACACTAAGTTTAAATTAGTAGGTATATCATGTTTGAGCTAAATACTAAATCTTTTTTTTTTTTTTTTTTTTTACATAAATACCGCACAAGAGTCTCAACTGCTCCCAACCGTCTAGAGCCAGTGAGACTATGGCATCCCCAAATTGGGTATGTTGTGAGGCTGAAGGTAGTGGGGAGGGGAAGGAGATCGGGAAGAGGAAGGTTGGGAAGTACCTGGCTATTCAGATCTGGTCACCAAACACGGCTTAAGCCATTTCAAGCAACGTTTCGATTCTGAATGGTGGTCTTTCACCAGGGCGATACTTTAGAGTATCTACCACTCTGGAACGTGCCGCAAATATACTTGTTATTATTTTTATATGAATTAAATGTGTTATGACACATATTAATTAAATAAAAGTTATTGGCGCACGCCGGGTTTGAACCCGCGACCTTTGGATTCGTAGTCGAGCGTCTTACCACTCGACCATGGAGGCCGTCAAATCTATAAAGATTGAAGAGTTTTTTTTATGTGAAGCCTAATTTAAAGGGTCTGTACTATAAATCTAATGGTAAAAACAATTTATACGAAGAAAAAAATCTCTCCAAGTGAGTCCACAACTTTTGATAACGAAATGGGGTCCTCGTAATTGTACAACAAAAACAAACAATAATTGTCATAAGGTATGTTGCAACCTTGGAGTAACGATATGAGGAGGTATAGCTAATTTTTTACCCAACCAATACAAATTTTCAATAAATCACTTTCTCCTGGTTTTTACGTCGTTTACCATGAGAGAGAAAGAGACAAGAAAAGTCTTCACATAATATCTTAGCACTTCTAAATATGAAAGGATGTTCTCCGTGGGCTTACTTCACATCATCGAGTTGCATAACTTACGTCAACGGATGTTGAGGTTATTTTCAATATTTGTGTTGATTAAAATACTTGCAGTGGTTTTACAAATAAATCAAAATATGATGGTGATATGTGTTATGCGTGAATGTTCAGATAAGACCACAAAAAGATTATAAAACATCACTTTTCAGAGGTATTTCAACAGTTTTAAATATTTTTAAATGAACTTTAGAATTTTCACATTTTTAATGAAATAAAGATATAAAATCAACAAAAAGCATTTATCATTATTTAGGCAAACCTTCTTGTGTGATATTTTGACTTTATAAATCATTTTGATGGTGTATTTATATTGTTTTGTTTAATGTGTTCAAACATGTTTATTAAAAATATCCAGAATTCCATGTGGGCGGTTAACTAATAGGCTATCCAACATCATTTTAATATATGGTATCTTTGTCTCTTTCCATCGAGTCAGTATAATAGTTTAAAGTTAACCGTGCTGACTACACTGTTTCGCAAAGGCACCTCTCCACGTCCTTCGAGGTTGCAACAGACTTTAAAGGTGGGTAATATAGTCAATTTAAAAAAGGCATTTATTTATTTCTAAGTCATTTATTTGCATAAAATAAACATAATTAATCACCTAACTATCTTATAAAATACAAATCCCGAGACCCTTCCAGCCAAACCAATTTACAAAATAAATTCCCAAAATAAATAATTCTAACAATAATCATCGATAGTTACACTATCAAACATCTGTTTTAAAATCTTTTATTTTTTTCCTTAATATAATTAATTATTTCTACAGAAAATATTATTTTTATTTACAACAGACTCTTAATAATTATTCTTTTAAAACTAATTTATGATATTATTTCGAATTAAAAATAAAATATCGTTTCATAAATAATTGAAAATTTTAAAAATAATTATTAATACAAGATTGAGCTTACTATGTTATTTACACTGGGCAAAATATATACTAAATTGTTCATTATAATTATTAGCGAAAAAAAGAATGAGACGAGTTTGATTAAAGTTATATCCTTGTTGAATAGTTCAACTATAAAATCGTATGATTTTTTTTTTAGTTTGTTTCAATCAAATTTCGTAATATAAATATATTTTTAATACATAACAAACGCAAGTTCAATCCACGATGTATCATTTATTTAACCACTTCTTCCTCTCGCTAAAAAATAAATAAAATGTTAAGTCCATTCTTTCAGTAATGCTTTTTATGAAACCCTAATGAAGGTAGGTTATCTGCTATTTTAATAAACCATTATTCTCCTCATTTTTTAAAATTTAATTTAATTTTTTTTTTTTTCGTAAAGAGCATTCACTTTGTGGTTTGATTTAAAGAAATGAAAAAATAACTTTGTATAAGACCACGGATAATATTTTAATTTTTATTACCAACCGGTTTTGCTTAGCCCAAGAATCATCAGGGTACAAAATTAAACTAAAAAAATACAAAATGTGCGGTTATATATACATACAGAAGGAGGACCAAATATTTAATAAAATTACAAAACAATGAGAAAATAACAGAACAACATTTAAATTAAAACAAAAATCTCTTTCTCTTTGCTCCTCTGTTATCATTTAAATATTATCCTATTGTTTTCTCATTGTTTTGTTACTTTTTTTATATTTTGTTCTCCCTCTGTATGTATATATAACCGCACACTTTCTATTTTTTGTTTGGTTTAATTTTGTACCCTGATGATGCTTAGGCTAAGCGAAACCGCTTGGTCACAAAAATTAAAATAATATCCGTGGTACCATACAAAGATATTTTTTCATTTATTTTAATATTCTGTTTTCGAATGAAAAAAGATACTAAAGTTAGTGAAAAATTCAACGAAAAAAATATTTATTTTTCAGTCTACGTTTTTTTGTTTACATCTCTTTGAATGAAATAGTGTAATTTTGTATTTGTTTCAATACTGCCAACGTGTCAATAGAGAGTAATAATTAAATGGGTACAGTGGCTTATAGGTCGGGGGAGTTGGACTTCCTGCGCACGTATCTGGCGAAGTAGTCTGGTCTCCAGCATTTGCAAGAGCCGGGAACCAGGAACCAGTCGTAGTAGAGACGCACCTGCAAAATTACATCATGTTATTAAAATGTTGATTGGTTTGTAACATAGACATAAAATACAAGACACGTCATATTCATACAAATTTGAGCGATAAATTTGGCACGCTCTGATATCTGTTTGAAAACTCATAATGCATGAAAAGGATAGCCATACCAAGCAGAATATGTGTGTATGAATGAGCTAGCTATATGAACGTCCCGCGTTACATTCTCCGCGTTACAAGCCCTCTCTTCTTTAACGAATTTACGAGCGAAGTAGCATGCGACGTACTCAGTGTACTATCGCTAGGTTGTCTTCCACACATTTATATATTTCTGCATTCGCTATTTCACTTATATCATTTGGTATGTGAATAATTGTATTGCCCTTGAGGTGATTTTTCACAAAAACGGCGCTATACAAATTATCCAAATATTGTTAGTTGAAATAATAAGTGATTTGTGTGTACTTCGCATGAAAAAAAACTCCATCCATGATTTTTTTTTTTTGTTCCCGAATGATTTTTACACTTGTCAAAAGCACAGGAAGGCATTTTATCTCGGAAAAGAGCTTACAGCGATGCCTTTGCAGCAGCTGGTGACAGCTTGTTTGTCAAAAGAAAGTTTGTGCGAGACTAAACGCAGTAAATCTCAGGTATGCTACGTTGGCTTAGTTTAGTGCAGTTACGCGCGTTGTCTCAGTAACGTATCTACATTATTTAATTCATCTAAGGTTTGTAACCGAAAAATTACGGAAATACTTAAACAAGTGCCGAAAAAGAGTCCCCAGAATCAACATTGTTTACTTCGAGATCAACTTTCTCTTGGGTATGCTCGGAGCAAGCCATCTGGGTCGGAAGGGATGTGTACATTGCACATTTCTTCAAATTGATTCGTGGATGTTTCTAAAACTTGGCTATCATGAAGAGCTTTGACTTTTATGTTCCTGATAGTTCTCACCGTCATTGACAGCATACGTTGTTTTATCTCCAGCCCTGCTGCAGGACTAACTTGCCAATTGTCATGCCGGTGGGGAAGGCACTCTTGCTTTTGAGTCAAATCGTTTCGGATGTTGACATATTTTGCGTCTATGAAACTGCCTTTAAACAGCACACTTTGTTGCTGCTTGTTTGATTACTGCTTTATGCATCAAATTGTAGAACTATGTCTACCTTGTTTTGGACACTTGTTTGTCTCTCTCTGTTTTAAATATATACTTTGTAGTCTGCAACAGTGGCGGCTCGTGAGTTTTTAGTTTGCTAGAGTGCTAAGATTGAAAAATACGACATTGTTAGTGTTGTTGTTGCCGAAAATGATTTTTATTTTTTTTCAAGATTTTATTTTTTGTATGAAGATTTTCAGGATTTTTCAGTTTTGGTGGTGCACTGCACGGATTTCTGAAAAATTTTCATTCAAAAAGTTGAAATTTAGAAAAAAAAAAAATGTTTTCGGCTACAACAACATCAATGATGACGTTTTTTTCAATCTTACCACTCTAGCACACTAAAAAGTCACGAGCCGCCACTGGTCTGCAGTGGCGTGCACAGAGTTCTTGATCAGAGTAGATAGAAGGGAAAACAGCGAATTGATTGATAAAAGAGATAGGTACCAACATATGTCACTAATTGCAATTGCAATTGTTCTGTAAAAGCAATGTTAAGACAATAACAAAGATACCAATACAAAATATCGTCAAAAAGTAGTCTAGTAAACATAAAATAATTTACTATGACGTTGGCGGCGTTCGGGCATATGTAGTTACTGTTTTTGACACGTTATAGTAGAACAGTAAGTGGGGCGATTAGTTGACCTTCGCGCGTATTTTAAAAAATAATTGTGATTTTTTTTGTACTTTATTTTATTTTATCTAATGTTATTCATATTTGTATGCGAGTACGGTAGGGTAGGCAGTGCTTATGTGCCTATATGGAGTGCACGTCTCTGATAGCATGTTGTACATCGAAAATATTTTCTATAAGCATCTTTAAAAAAAAAGATGTATAATTGAAATGAATTGAATTGACTAGTATCCGAATTTGACCGACTAATGGGAATAGAAGGAATTGTGGGAGCATTTACCTGAAAGCAGCCGAGCTCGTCATGCCCATCGCAGTGGGGAGGTTTTTCCGTGGTTCCCAGTCCGTCGTCAGATGGCGCCTGCAGACCAGCTCTCTTCTGCAGGTACTGTTGGTAGGCCTGGTGAACAAAACGATGCATTTAGATTTCGTGCTTGATTATTCTTATGAATTATTTTTTGAGGTGAAATATCACAAAACTGCGCTATACAAGTTCATTGTTATTATTATCATTGGTACTTTAAAGAGAGTTTACCTGGAAATCGTGCACGGGGGGCGGCGTAGTCGCTTCAGAGGACAGGGGCGCCCTCTGCTTGCTGTAGGCCGCGTTAGGGGCTGCGAGGACAGCCCGAGGGTAGTGGAGCTCCGCGACCAGCATCGACACCCAGCGAGGAGAGCTCAGGCAACCCCCCTCGAGGTAGTGGCACCTGGACTGCATACATCTGCAGAGAAAACAATATTAATTTGAAGGTTAAACATAAAATAACCTATACAATGGAGGATTTTGACACTACTGACCAGATACAGGGTAGGGTAGATCTACGAACCTCGTTACTTCGATGGTCTGTGTGAAGTATCCTTCATACGGAATTTGTACGACGTATCTCCAGACGCCCTGGTAGTTCTTGGCGAAGACTGGAGTTGCATATTCAACCTGAAAGAAAGTAAAATATTACAGTTTACTTCTTTAAAAATATTAGTCTTTAAGCCAATGGCCATACTGATGCTAGCTGTTAATTTGTTAACATCGCAAGAGGGCCATAGTTTTGTATTATTTTTAATTGGTTGGCACAGCTTTACACTGCCATTCAAAACAATGTACGGGCTTTAACGTAACAATATATAGAGAGAGAGTTAATTATTTTTACCAAGTCTATACAAATTTGGGATAAATCACTTTCTCCGGGTTTTTACGTCGTACACCACGAGAAAGAAAGAGACAACAAAATCTCCCGAATTATCAAACCGCCTTAAAGTATTGTTAGAATGTTCTTCGTGTCCCGCTTTTCCGTTGACTCCGCCCACACGTTTCGATACGCGAAATAAATGAAAATAACTCAACGGTTTATTAGGTTACATGCAATATTTTTGTTTTTAACAATACTGTGAAAAAGGGGTTATACGAATAAACAAAAACACCATGTCGACATGTGCCAAGAATAGATGTAAAAATACCCTAGCCCTAGTCCTTGCCACGCCCAGGTCCTGCCGAGTCCGGAAAACCTCATAAAAACTGACTACAACAGCGCTCTCTCTTGTATATTATTGATCTGAGGTACGAGCATTGTAAAAAAATGTTATTTGATAATTTATTACGAGTACAATGCATACACACTTGGAGTAAGAATATATATGGAGAGAGAGCTAAATATTTTCTCAGGGTTTTTACGTCGTTAACCGTAAGAGAGAAAGAGACAAGAGACAAGAGACAAGTTGTCAATGTATGGAGAGGGAGCTAATTATTTTTACCCAACCTACACAAACTTGCGATAAATTACTTTCTACGGGTTTTTACGTCGTACACCATGAGAGAGAAAGAGACAACAAAAATAACACACCGCTTTTATGTACTGTGAGGATGATCTTGGTCTCCCGCGTCTCCGGGGACTCCGCCCACATGTTTTCATATGCGACTAAACTCGACACAACTAAACGGTTTTTTAGGTTATATGCTATATTTTTGTCGGTAACAATACTGTGAAAAAGTGGTTATACGAATAAACAAAAACATTATGTCGACATGTGCTGTGAATGGATGTATAAATACCCAAGCCCTAGTTCTAGCCACGCCCAGGTCTGCCGAGTCCGGAAAAAATCATCAAAAACTGACTGCGCTGCCTTGGACAGGTACCACTCTATGTACTCTAAGGTATCACTTTTACATGTCTATGAATATTAGTTCCTGGAATATCTCTACATTTTAGTTAACCTCTTTTATATATTGTCATCTTTGTTTTTATTTTCGTTTCTTTCTTTCTTCTTTCTTTTCTATTATATTTACACTCTTACACACTTTTTCTTATTTGGTGTTAAAGCTAAAACAACTGGCGCAGCTGGCGCAACGAGAGTTGAAACAAACAATACATGCATAGCGTTGGGTTTATTGTGTATCGGTAAACGCTCCAGTGGCGATGTATTTACGATGTGTCATAAAGAAAGAGCCATTTGTCCTGTTTACGCCTACTTATTGTCACTAGTGGAAAAGGGACAGCGAGTGTTTATGTTGATATTGTAAATGCGTGTCCTATTCATTCGGTTCGACACATAGAGTTGGTAGAGTGGTATCTACCCAAGGCAGTGAAGTCAGTTTTGGACTTGTTTTTGATGATTTTAACATGACTCGGCGCACCTGGGCGTGGCCAAGACTAAGGCTACGGTATTTATACATCTATTCATATCACATATCGACATAATGTTTTTGTTTATTCGTATTGCCACTTTTTCACAGTATTTTTATCAACAAAAATATAGCATATAACCTAAAACACCGTTTAGTTGTGTCAAGTTTAGTGGCAAAATAAAAAATGTGGGCGGAGTCCCGCCGTGAACCAGAACCTTAAGACCATCCTTACGATACGTTCAAGTGGTCCAAAAAATTTGTTGTCTCTTTTTCTCTCATGGTCTACGACGTAAAAACTCGGAGAAAGTGATTTATTACAATTTCGGATGGGTTGGGTAAAACAAATTAGCTATCCCTCCATTAGATTCTTACTCCGAGGTTTGACACTATGTACGTAAGCTATGCATATGTGTGAGTATTGGCCGGCACCAACTCTCGTGGTGAGACCTATACATACTCAGTGAGTATTAAAACTGTGTTGCGTTGAATAATATTCATTTGAAGCTATTGGCATCCAACTGCTGGAGCAATTTTTCGTCAATAGCGTTGGACGTTGACCGCATGTAACTGTTATTTCCAATGGCTAGTTATACGTATATTGATACGGTATTAATTCACATAGAAAACCGTTCAAAAAAGCGTTGTGTAAGTGTGTGTACAGTACCTTAGCTGGGCACGGCGTAGGGGGGCCTTCGTACCTCTGTCCGGCCCCGGCCTGCGCCCCGCCGACCAGCGCCTGCTGCTGGGGCTCGTCCCTCCTCTCGGCCGTGAGGGGCTTAGGCGCTCCGCCAGACCCCCCCTCTCCGTTGATGGCGCGGTACAGCATGCAGAAGCTGGACACAACAAAATATTTTAACTTTAGAGTACAAATTCCATTGCGTGATATCTGTGTCAGCAAAAATCTTTTTTCCTCACGTTAAAAAAAAAACAGCCAAATGTAATTTAGTTAAATTCGTCGTTTTCACTATGAGCTATGCAGTTTTAATTTTTTTTTAATATTTCATTTCAGAACGTTGAAATATAGTTACGACTTAAGTTTAGTAAGAAGTCGCAAGCTCGAATCCCGGCGTGGGCAAATAAATTGTGTTTAATTAATATGTGTCACAACACATTTAATTCATTTTTATCAAAATGATACAAAATATATTTGCGGTACGTTCTAGAGTGTTAGATACGCTGAGAATCGCCCTAATGAAAGACCACCATTCAGAATAGTAACGCTGCTTGAAATGCCTTTAGTCGTGTTTGGTGACCAGATCTGAATAGCCAGGTAGTTCTTAACTTTCCTCTTCCCCATCTCCTTCCCTTTCCACTACCTTCAGCTTCACAACATACCCCAATAAGGGATGCCATAGTCCGTCTGGCTCCAGACGGTTGGGAGCACTTGAAACTCTTGTGGGGTATTCACTTTAAAGTTCCTCTTCTCCGCTTCAAGTTTTTTTTTCTGCTGCTTTTCATATAATATATCGTCACTAGAAAGACAAAAGGGCTTAAGCGACACTTTGGTCAAAAATGACTTAAATATGCAATTTTTTTTGGATTCTGAAGACTTTGGTGGCCCTTCACCTATAATAATAATAATAATATTTGGACGATTTGTATAGCGCCGTTTTTGTGAATAATCACCTCAAGGGCGCTGTACAGATCTTACTTTCTATCACTACATATTAATTCCTAGTTTAAATAAGAAAATATACAGGAACATACTTACCTGTCAGGTCCCATCAGATAGACACAATTATTAACTTAAAATTATGATTATTATTTAATAAAATATATTTACCATTTGGGAAAAGGCTTGACTCAAGCGGCACAAGTTTGAGACTTTTTTGCTTCAGGTAACTCAGTGAGAGCATTCAATTACCTGAGATAACTTTTTATTCAAAATCCAACTAGGTACTGAAGACTTTTATTGTAAAACAAAAAAACTTTTAAGTGCTCTGGTGTAAGCTTCCCAAACTGGCGCTCCAGCCCTTTTGCCTTTCCGGCGACGATATGTGTAAGGGAACATTTTGGAAAAAATAAGTACTAAGAATTCAGGAAAATACTTACACTCCACCTCCGTCGCAAAATTTCCTAGCTTCTCTGTTGTTGTTTTCGTCGATTCCCCTGTGCTCTGGACCATCGTCTAGGGGAGCTTCTCTCTTCTCCCTTTCGCCTTGATATGGGTTTAGGCTGAAACAAATGAAGGCCCTTATTTCTGGAAAATAAAACATCAATTCTACAGAAAGTTCCCCCTAGGCCAACACTCACAACAGTAACAGGAACGTATCAGTAATACCGGCCAAAAGAGCGCTACACAGAGGAGTCTGGATTGCTTTTGGAGTATGAATATTTATTTACCCAACCTAAAACCTACAAATGTACGATAAATCACTTCTTCGGGTTTTTATGTCGTGAACCGTGAGAGAGAAAGAGACAAGATAAGTTGTCACATAATATCGCATAACCTTTAGGTATGTAAGCATGTTTTGCGTCTCCCGCGTCTCTGGTGACTCTGCCCACTACATTTTATGTGCTGTGAATAGATGTAAAAAGGTGCGTCCATGAAAACCCTAGCCAGGCCCGAGTCAGGAAAAAATCAACAATCATGACTACACTGTGTAGCAAAACTATTCCTCCTGTACACTGTTACTCTGAGGGATTGCCAAAGTTATTCTCGTCATATTTTTACCCCAACAAGAGTGTTCAACGGTGATTCTGCTTCTACAAGGTATTATTTTTTATCAACTGTTATTAGTGAAAAGCTTTTTGAAATTTTTAATCTTTTGATCTGACGATTAGTTCTACTTACTCATTGTGGCCAAAGGAATCCAAAGCCTCCTCCGCTGTAGCCTGCAACTGCGCCACTCTGGGGAGAGTGTCGTCAGCCCTCAGGATGGGCAGAGTCCTCGACAAGAACTTGAGGGTGTGGTTTCGGATGAGCTCACTGGAAAGATTACAACATTAGTATGTTAATTTAAAAAAAATATCGAAATTGGAATTAACTTTAAGGCATTAATGCTTCTTTTTTAAATATTTAAATATTATCCATACTTAACGACGGAGTCTCCGTTGTGACCATTGTCTTTTTATTTTCTGTTTTTTTTTTTATATTTCATATTTGTGTTGTTGATTATTGATATTATTTAAATATTTAAAGGATTATCATTAAATAAGCTAATTTTGAGTGCATTATATAGTTAATGATTTCCATAAAGCCGTCATCGAGAAAAGCGCTATAGATATAATCCTACAAAAGCATGCTGGCGAAATCCATAGTATTAACACGCTGGGCCGTCTTCTGTACATGATTCGTTAGATCGCCGTGTGAGGAGCTAACGTCTGCAAAAACATGTAACCGGGTACGATACACGGGAAAAATTGTAAATGGTAATTTTCGGTCATGCGTAAAAAAGTCCGATTTTTTTCCGATTACGCTACTTCACGATTTACTCACTATGTCCCCACTAAAGTCAAGACTAAACTGTTACTTAGTTATAATTGAACTTAAAGATTATCTTTACGTAGTAGAAGGAAATGTGATATTAAAGCAAACTCACAAAGGGTAGGGCTCCCCGTTGTTTCCCTGTCCGAGGGGGTTCCTGGGGATGAGCCCCCTATTCAAGTCCCCGCACAAGTTGTGTGGAGAGGCCCCCAACTTCTCCAAAATGCCGGGGCAGTCGGACTGGATGTGGCGGTAGGGAGGTGGTCTCACTCTGGAATTAAATAATTTCATGGATTATTCACGCATACAACAATAAAGACAGTAATACAGTTAAGACGACCTTTGGTTTTATTTCTGCAATGTACAATTAGTCTAATTTTGAAACATACAATTCGTTGTGGTTTTTCATTTTAATATGAATTTATTATTAAAAACCCTTTACGACTTATTTCCATTTATTTATTTTTGACCGGACCGGTTTCGCCATCAGGTTGAAGACACCCATTACAACGTGAAACCGCAGTTAATTAACCCTAATTGAAAATAAGTTATATGGGTTTTTTAATCATACATTAATATAAGTACAATTAATCATTTCAATTGGTACGTTATCAAAACAAATGGAGCAATTCAGTTAACTTGCCTTGTTTAAAAAAAATATAGAGTTTATCATAAAAATGATATCAATAATCTTCAACGCAAATATGAAACAGAAAAAGCCAGAAACTAAAAACAAAAATAACAGTCGCAACCGAGACTCGAACTCGGAACCTCTACCCTATCCGGAAGTAATGCCTCAGACAATTGAGCTACCGAGGCCTTATTAGAAACCCGCATTTTGATCGATCTCATATTTAATAAAAATATATAAATATTATTTTTAAATTTCTTCCGATTTAATTTATTTTTTATTTTATGCCTTTTTCTGTTATTTTTTTTAGTTTCTGGCTTTTTCTGTTTCATATTTACGTTGATGAATATTGATTTTATTTCAAAAATTAAAATAAAAAAATGATTTAAGGTTAATTTTAATTTAATAATAATTCTCGTCTTTGTAAGAAGTCAAAAGATCTTCCGTAAATAAAAATGGATGGTTTATCCAAGACACCATCTAGGAATGCAATATGTGTTTGGGTAGAGCTTTGTTTACCATTACAAAGATGGCAGCCTTTATCGCAATAGAATATAGAAAATACAAATAGAATAAAGTTTTTTTAAAAACCCATTTCACCAAATCACCATGGCTAACAACCTTCTCACCCTCCGTTCACGGATGTGTTGGCCTGTCACTCGTCTCTCTCCCACACATCACATTTATTTATTTACGGTGAATGACCATTTACATTTGCAAACATTATTAATATATAAGTACGTGTACACAATCATTATACTAGGAACACATTAGACACAGTTTTAATTTAAGTCAATTTAAGTTATTCACTTATTTAACATAATATATTTCTATTTTCAAATATGTTGGAAATGGTAATTAAGTTATGTCCGTGCGTAAAGCAAACTGATCAATATGCATCGTTTTAGGTATTGAATATCTTAATTATGTATCAAATGTCAATAAAAAGAAAATCATGATGCAGATGTTCTTGGTGTAACCTTTCGTACGAAACGCAATAAATTGCAGTTCTTTCTATGGAGTGAAAGTAAATGGAAGAAGAAGTTGGAGACGCCCGAGGAAGACGTGGCACGATCAAGTGAATCAAACACTTGAATCGGACCACGTAAAGAGTCAGAATAAAATAAGAGTATGTATGAGACGATGTATGAATGTTAATGAAGCAAGGAGGCGTACTATGGCGGTCCGTCCTCTCTGCCTACTTCTGCAGGGAAACGGCGTGATGATGAGTTAGTTAGTTTTCTGTGAGTTTTCATTTTGGTCAGTTTTATTTTCATACTCACATTTTTTAATGGTGCCTTAAAATTTGATAAATAATAATGTTGGGTGAGTTTATCTCTCTGTATAGGGTCTGTAAAAAATAAGAGTATTAGAAAGGGGTTTTATACCTCGGTGGTGTGGCGCTAGGTGACTCGACGAAGGCATAGTATCCCTCGGGCGGACTCTCTGACGTCACGTCCATTTCCTCCGCAAAGCCAAGGACAAAGGTCCCGATTAACTAGAAATAAGAAAAAAACATAGTAAAATCGATTTCAATCAGTTACAACCAAATAAATACACATAAAAGTCATTTTACCAACCAAATTAAATGGATATTTATTTTTATTCACATTGTTTCAGTACTACCAACAAATTCTTGATTTTCATCTGTTTTTAAGTAATTTATCAACTTGCACAGATTAAAAAAAAGAGATCAACATTAGTCTCCATGGTCGAGTGGGAAGACGCTTGACTACCAATACAGAGGTCGCGGGTTCAAACCTAACGTGCGCAAACAACTTTTATTCAATTAATATGTGTCAAAACACATTTTAATTTTTATAAAATAATATACAGTATATTTGCAGCACGTTCCAGAGTGGTAGATACTCCAAGTATCGCCCTGGTGAAAGACCACCATTCAGAATCGAAACTTTGCTTGATTAAAACTATCTTTAGCCGTATTTTTCATATCTGAATAGCTAAGTACTTCCCAACCTTCCCCTTCCTTTTCCCCATCTCCTTTCGTTCCCCACTACAAGAACAACTTAACCAAAATATTGTTCTGACAAAATTGTATACAATTTTGATATTCAAAAATATAATACAAGGGCATGCAAAGAAATCAGACTACCAGAAAATAATAAAGCCAACACACAAAATAGCTTACTATATAAGGGATGAACTCTGATAATGCGCTGCCGGAAACCATCAAAATTATGCCAATCAATAAATTCAAAATAGCTATTTGAAATGCATATAAATCCAAACAACAAGTAGTATATAAGTTAAAATATTATAAAATCACTAAGAAAATGAAATAATTGATACTTTGTAAACTTGAATGTACAAGTAACTAATATAAAAAAAAATAAAACTTTAAAACTAAAAAAACTACCTCCTTCAGCCTCACAAAAAACTCTTATTGGGGATGCCATAGTCTCACTGGCTCTAGACCTCAGAGCAATAATATACAAGAGAGAGCGCTACTGTAGTCAGTTTTTTTAGGTTTGCCGGACTCAGCTAGACCTGGGCCTAGCTAGGACTAGAGCTAGGGTATTTATACATCTATTCGTAGCACATGTTGACATAAGGTTAACGTTTACCATATTCGTGTAATCAATTTTTCACAATATTGTTTTAAACAAAAATATAGCATGTAACCTAATAAACTGTTAGGTTATGTTAATTTATTTTGCGTATCAAAACGTGTGGGTGGAGACGCGGGCCACGAAGAACATTCTAACAATACTTTAAAGCGGTGTGATAATTTGGGAGATTTTGTTGTCTCTTTCTTTCTCACGGTGTACGACGTGAAAACCCGGAGAAAGTGATTTATCCCAAATTTGTATAGGTTCGGTAAAAAGAATTAGCTCTCTCTCCATATATTGTTACTTCAAGCTCTAGCCTAAGTAATGGCAAATACATCGGAATTGTGAAAAGTGTCATTACTGAATCTGCATTTATTCATATGGGATATAAATTATGACGTAACTAATTTGACTATATAAAAAAACAACGGACAAAACTACGAGATAATGGGACAGATAGATGTATTTTTCTTCATTCCGGTATGTGCCTTTTATGGTCATGATCTTGTTAACTGTAAATGGTTTTTGTTTTTTACCTATTTTCCGTAGCATCACTAACCCAGAAATTACGAGCTCTGATTGGTTGAAAATCATGACTGTAAACTGCACCCGATACCTAACTGGCCGTGAAGTTAGTGCTACAATTAACATCGAACAACAATATGGATGCTATAAATGTATAAACAATAATAAAATGTAAGTAAATAGAGCGGTACCTAATTAAAAGT
Source organism: Drusus annulatus (assembly GCA_022651775.1). NCBI lineage: Eukaryota > Metazoa > Arthropoda > Insecta > Trichoptera > Limnephilidae > Drusus > Drusus annulatus. Next base: position 909,113 of record JAGWCC010000072.1, read on the forward strand.
AAGGTGTTTGAAACATTTTTGTGTATTTAAACATTTTGAATTAAAATATTTGATTCGATAAATCTGGCGTTCAACAAGGTCGGGAACCTTAACCACTTTAAAAATTCAAATGATACAACGAAGAAAATTAATAAAAAAAGAAGGAGAAAAACGGATTAAAATGGCAAGAATAATATCGTCGCTGGAAAGGCAAAAGGGCTTAAGCAACATTTTGGTCAAAAATGAGTTCAATATGCAGTTTTGATCAGTTATTTTTTCTGCATCGAAGGCTCTTACTCTTGTTTGATTCTGAAGACTTTTGTGGCACTCCAGCATTCTGAAATATGTTTATCATTTGGGAGAAGGCTTGACTCAAGTGACACAAGTGTGAGACTTTTTTTAGCTTTTTGTCTCTTCGGGTGCGAGCAATGAGTTACCTGAGTTAATTTTATTTTTTTAAACCTTAACCTAACCTAACCTTTGCGGTAAAACCATGTATGACTGTGTCAAAATCAGGGATATCTGAAAAGAATGAAGTTGATGCAAGCGTAATGAATACTATTAAGAAAGGGACGCTTAGATGGCTTAGACATGTAGAGGAAGAAAGAAGTGTGATAAGAATATATGACGTGAAACTGAATGGAAGAAGAAGTCGGGGACCCCCGAGGTAGACATGGCACGACCGAGTGAATCAAATATTTGAGTCAGGGCATGTCAAAAGTCAGAATAACAGAAGAGTATGTATGAGGCTATGTACGAATGTGAATAAAGCAAGGAGTGTGTGCCAACACAGAGTTATATCTGCGAGGAATTGGCGTGATGGTTATTTAGTTATGATTTTGTCACACAGAATATAAAAAGTAGCAAACAATGGAACTGGTGACTTTGTTGATAGAATGTATCATCATACTATGAAATATCGATGGAGCACGAGTTTTATTTCTAAAAGATATGCAGGAGTAGTGCAATGCAATACATTTCGTAATTGATAATAATACATAAAATAAAGTTGTAGTTAATATGTACACAATATTAAAGAAAAGTTTTTTTTTAAATAAAATAATATCGCAAAGCCTGTAGATGTAATCATTATTTTACTTCCTAGTATGTTGACATAATTATCAGATATTTTTTTGCTCATAGACGCAACTATTAATGGGTTTAAACAAAGAAAGTCTAGTTGTTTAACTCCTGACAAATAAAGCCAAGTAAATAGACAGAACAGTAACACTTTAATTATTTACTAAAATCATAAAACATAAAACAAACGAGCAGACAGTTGTTAAAACAAACAAACAGCGGTTATATCCGCGCCTTAGATCTTTCGGCTCGCGCAAAGAAGGAGGCTTCGTATTTGTAAAAGGACGTTTTGGAAATATTAACGGTGAATATTGAGCGGTATTCTGTACCGTTACACACGTGAAATAATATGACGGTGGCTCCGAAATGACGGCTCACCAGTCGAGAATAGGGTCACAAGATATTCGTCAGTTTCTCGGAAACAACAGCCTCTTTGCATCTGTGCTGGTGTCTGTGGAATGCCGTTCATCGGTATATTAATTTTACGTTTGACCCAAAAACGTGATATAAAAACAAATTTGTTACATTATCGATATCCTTGTTGCCTGTATCCATTTTGATTCTTAAGTGAAACTGTACCTTATAGAAAATTTTTATACTTATGGTATCATATTTCGCATTGGTTCAAAATTTATGCGAAATTCTTAAATATTTTCGTAGAAAGCAAATACTTTGTGGTTTGACATGTTTGATGAAAAAATAACTTTGTACAAGACCACAGAATTTATTTTGATTTTTATGACCGGTTTCGCTTAGCCTAAGCATCATCAGGGTACAAAATTAAACTAAACAAAAAATACGAAGTGTGCGGTTATATATATATATATATTTATAAATATAATATATATATACTGTATATAAAATAATAGAAAAACATTTAAATTATAACAAATGAACAAAGAGAAACAGACAAAATATATAAAATGAAAGAAAAACGTCAACTGAGAAGGTGATTGAATAATAGTGAGAAATTTTATGAGTTTGGGTTGTATTCTTAAATTTTTACGACAAATCAACCATTGTGTGTGCGTACTTAGATAAAAAAAATATGTAGGACCTTTGTTTACACCACTACAACTTTGAATAACAAGAAACCTTCCAAAATGCTCCCCTTAGTAAGACATTTTATTTGTACGCAGTATGGAGTATTATAGTTAGTTGCTGAGTGGACAAACGCTTCGGATTCCCACCCGGGTGTCGTGGGTTCAATTCCTCTGCGAGCTTAGTCTCCGCTTATTGAGATGGTAGTGGGAATTTTTTAAATATTTTCTGGTTATTCGTAACTTGGAAATGTTTGTCTTTCTTTTAAATTAAAAATCCCCGAAAAAATTCGAAGGTAGATCTGGTAATCTAACGTAAATACAATATAAATAATAATATTTTAAATGTAAGTTTTATTCGCTAAATACCTTATAATGGATATCTGATTCTGTTGGCGCTCTGAGGTAGTTAAGAAATGTATAGATGCTCATTAAAAGATATATAGCGAAGATGAATTTGAAGTTAATACATGTAAATAGATAGATAATGTATTTGTGTTTGGGTAGCAGTGAAAAAATTTCGATATTTTTGAAATTAATTGCGTGCATGATTAAATTAGTGGTAATACTTCATATGTGAATTTGTCCGTTTATGTGGAGGGCCGATAACCAAACAGAAAATGAAGAATTAATATCCTAAATCAGCAAGAATACCATTGAATTCTATCAGAGCATAGAGCCGTTATGGTGAAATGCAACTTAGTCATGAATAAGTGGGTTGTGTGCGATAATAATAGATAAAAATAAAATATCTTTACTGCCCGCAACTGGGTTTTCTGCATCTTTTATGGCTCGTAGTCACTAAATTGTTCTTACTTATCTCTCATTATTATTTGACACACATAATCCAACAGAAATATAAAGTATTGACCTAGCAAGGTCACGTGTAGGCAAACCACAAAACAACGTTCCAGTTTTTTTTACAGTTCAAGACGCTCGTATATTCAATAACTTCCTACGACAGTAAAAGTCCCGTTGTTCGTATTATGTCTTCATGTCACTGCTTATTCAACGTTCTTTTCTAAGTACAGTTGTTAAAATATCAATGAATAAGTCTCTGTATATAGTGCTGTTAATCGTACATACCTAATAAAACGGCGACAATTCGAAACAATTGACAATCCAACAAAGGAGTTTTTGTTTACCATAATAAACGTGGTTGCTCGTTCGTTTTGCTAGTGTTTTGATTTATCCAAAATTATTTATCAACTTGAGTATGGTTTCCAGCCTATTTTAATTATTCAACGAGTTATTCGTTTATCAACTACCCCCTCCCCCAATCGTGATAGTGATAAACTAATATAAATAGTAGTTGTTTACCACTTGTTTTCCGGTTTTAGATCAATGGATTTAATCTTTAATACCTTTTATATTATTAGCACAGATGCTTTTAAGTTTGCTAGCTATCTCTGGTCTGAAAAAAACATTTAACTCTGCCCTAAAATAGGCAATACGTGAAAGATTTTAATTTTCAGAACATATGCTCTAGCTGAGAATAGTGTGTGTGTTCTACGAATAATTTAATGGTGAGTTTGGCTCAAAGAACTAGCGTAATTGTTCTGTTGAGAGTGTTTAACAATGATTTATCCCCTTTTAACCCTCACATAGCATCCCCAAACATTGATTTGTGTTGTAATAAATTAATACAAACTTTAACCCGTTTATTCTTAACTACAATCAGCGTTTCTCATTATTTACTCTGGTCATCCGTCATTATTTTCACATACTTCAACATCTCGAATTCCCCTTTGTCAATGTCAAACAGAACTCCTTACCGTATCATTATCCTGTCGAAATCCATTCCCTGTGCTATTCGTTTTAAGGATGTTGTAGCTGCCTCCGGGACGTTCATACATCAGTCTTTATGCGAAGGATTCGGACACTTCCTGATACCAACTATCAACGTATTCCTTGGAAATCCAAATAAAGTCTGCCAGCGAAGTGCGTTTCGTCAATAATTTAAACCATAATGATGTCAGGACAATGGCTTCCGCGTTGTACACTCGAGATTTTAATGTTAACGTTTTTGAAATGTAAGTTTTGTATAGCATTTACATGGACAAGGAAAAGTTACTTGAAAACGTGTATATTTTATGTGTTCCAGATTAAATAGCTAAGCCGTTATGGAAGAAACAGTTAACGCGAGCTTTTGCCCTATGCATAGTTGAAATAAGCCTAAACGGTAATACAACATAATAATGTTTACTGACGCAAAAGTGATATCTTACAGCCCTTATAATAAATAATGTAGAGCAAACATTTTCTATCCACGCATATTCTTTCCTGACTTTGACTTGTAGGTATTTATACAAAAATTGAAAAACCTTTGAGGTTAAGTGATAGTGTTAATATTTAATTAAAAGTAAGCAGGTAATTATTGATTAATGTTTGTATTAGTATTTGTTATGTTCCTATCTCTACATGGAAAATTCCTGATGAGAAAGGTAAAATAACCACCTGCGATCGTTTAAGTATTTTCTGGGTATCAAAAGATTTTCTTGTACAGTAAGTAAGAACCATTATGTATTATTTTTCAGTCATTAATTTCCAACAAACAAAAGGCAATGATTGTTTAGGGTAATTTATTCAAGAACCATATTGCAGCAGAAAACAATCGAATGAGCAATTTACATTTGTTTCCATGCAATGCCATTATTTCGTGGAATTTTTGCATTAGATTTGGTTTCACTTTCTTCTATACATATTCAAATAACACACTATTTTAAGACGACACGATGGGACATGGGTACTTCATAGGAAAGATGTTTGTTTTGAAATATTTTTGGTTTTTTTTTTAACTTGCTTTACTACGACTATATATTTGATTTTTATGTGGGTTAGTTGTTGATCTAAAGCCTAACTGTGCAATAATGATGTTTACAACGGAATGATTCATTTAAATATAGGCGTTTGAATAGAAAATCACAGCTAACCAGTAATTATCTTAACAGTTAACCACGATCTAAAGTGCTGTTATGTGATAATTATACATGTGTACAAAACTACCTATAATATTTATCATTAGGTGATAAAGAGGGAATAATCAAATCTAGTACAAGTTAGATAAATCCGTCAACCTGAAAATGTTTATAGCAGGTTATTACATAAAAAGGTAAAGAATAACTTTGTATAAGACCACGGATATTTTATTTTTTTATGACCGACCGTTTACGCTTAGCCTAAGCATCATCAGGGTACAAAATTAAACTAATCAGTTAAATAGAATAAAAAAAGGATTATTATTTAATTTTCATTAAAATACCTGAGCCTACTCGATATTTTACGAATTGAATGACGCAAATACGATTCGAGCGCTACGAAAGCTTAAGAAACCATTTCTTTAAGCTCTGTACGTTCAGTAAATATGTTCTCCGGCAAGGATATGGCCGTTTGAAGCTGTGGGGGCATATAGTACATTTTTAATAATCAGGAAGTAGATTTTTTTTTTTAATTAAGACAAACATTCCCGGGTTACGAATAACCTGACAATATTTGAAAAACTCCTCTGCCATCATAAAAAGCTGAAGATGTTGCTTGTGCAATGATGGAGGACTTAGCCAGCAGAGGAATTGAACGCACGACGCCCGGGTGGGAAACTGACGCGTTCTCCACTCAGCTACCGACCGATACCTGAGTATAATTCCTGATTACATGATAAATCACGTGTCTTAAACGGCATATCTTTCTGAATGACTATTGACTGATTGATGTGGCAAGATCTATTCAATTCGCGAAGGCTAATCATCAAACAAACACAACGGTATTCGCATATTTCACATTCGATGGCACCCACACTTCGTGAACTGCACGAATAAATCCTACGTCTGTTTGTCTGGAATGTTGGTGTTCACATGGCCATAGAAAATACAATAGTAAGTTAAATTGGAATTAACTCATTCAAGCTTCATTTCAATTTGAATTATTTGAACAATATCAATAATTTTCAACGAAATATGAAACACACAGAAAATAATATATTTAGTTTTAAAATAAATGTGTTTGATAAAAATGACAGTATCTCAAAATCACCGTTTTACTGCAGGGGTAGGCAGAGAGGACGGACAGCCATACAACTCTGTCTTGGCCTACACTCCTTGCTTCATTCATATTAAAACATGTTCTCATAATTATTTTTTTGTTATTCTGACTCTTGACATGGCCCGACTCGACGAGGTATTTGATTCACTTGAACGTGCCATATCTTCCTTGGGGAGTCCCCTACTTCTTTTTCCATTCACTTTTGGGTCATATATATTTTTTTCACACTCCTTTCTTCGTTTATCCAATTTACACGCCAAAACCATCCAAGCGTCCCTTTCTGAATCATATTATTTACGCTTACATCAACCTTGCATTTCCAAAGAAAGACAAACATTCCCGGGTTCCGAATAGATGTTGCTTGTGCAATGATAGAGGACTTACCTAGCAGGAATTGAACCCGCAACGCCCGGATGAGAATCTGACGCGTTTTTTTTTCACTCACTAGCCGGTCAAATGATTTATTATTTGAAATTTTTTATTTGGAACTATTTCCAGATATTCACATTTTAACTTACATGATTTTACCGCACATACGCCTCAGGGATCCCTAGACGGAGTGTTTTCATAAGAAATCGAACTTATTTTACGGTTTATTGAATAATGATAACACATGAAATTTCCTAATGTTCTATTCGAAACCTAATTAAGACAATAATAATACAAAACTCAAGTAAAGTTTGCTTATATCAAATAAAGACATTATTATTGATATGGCATAGTTCAAATACCTAAGTAAATTTATTCATACTGGATATAAAATTTACAGTAAGGTATGTTGAGAATGTAGATAGATACTGTAAATTATTTCCTCACGCATTACGCAAATACAATCAAAGCCCTTAGATGACACAAGAATTCTCTAGCCCGAATGAGGAGAACCTACCTTATCAGATCTAGCCACCGTACTCAAACAACGCAACCTCGTTTCTGTAATAATGTGTAATTCTAATGAGCAACTTTACGTTATCGAGTGTTCGTGCACCTAACGTTTCCAACTGGTTTCGGACATGGTTTTGGGAACAGGTTTTTAGAACAGGCGCCTAGTGGTAAAGTAACTTGGTTATTATTTTACTGGATGGTTCAATGCCTCTATACGACCTTCACCCATTTAAGAGAGCGAGACGTATGCGAGGTGACTGACCAGGATGTAGAAGGAGATTTAATTTTTGAAAATGTGTCAATTGGTTAACGGTGTTTTGCTATGTGAATATTCTGTATGTTAATGGATTTTTATGCCCGTTTAAAATATGAATAAAAATCATACGATTTTTGTTTTTGTGACAGTCGTTTTAGTGGTTATTTATTTGGGAAACTGTAGAAAAAGGTTTTTAGTTCAAAAATTTGAATAGAAATGGATCCTTTTGGCTACAGGCTTCGATGTTTAAATATTATTCATAGATTTATTTCCTCTGTCTGAGGTTTTTAGACTCGTCAGACTTGTCAGTGTGACTAAAGAATTTATGGAGTAAATTATGAATATATTAAAAAAATCATAGGATTGAGTTAAAAAAAGTAAAAATTAAATGTATTTATTTGATAAAATTGATGGAGCGATTTATGAAACAGGTACTTAATCATGATTGACTTTTATTAATTAATTTTCCCATAAAAAAACTGGCATAATAAGATATAATCTACTCGTATATCTAGTTTATAATCTGTGAGAGGTTAAAATGTCGCGTTAAGTATTTATTAATTTTATTTGCATTTCTTCAAAGTACCTTGATGATGTCATATTTGTGTTGAAACTATATGATGGCAATATATTTTAAAGAAACAAAAAAATAAGGCGAATGAAACAAAGTTACTTATTAATCAATTAATATAAATTTTAGGGTAAGCACCCAAAACACACATTTTGGTTTTCTAGTACAAACAAAACCACAAATTATTAGTAGTTAGAAAAATGACTAAGGTTTCCAGTCAATAACAGTTCGTTGACAGTAAACTTCTTTTGAACTTCACTTCTTATGAAATGCGTTCTGAAATTTCAGGGAAAACGTTTAAAAATGCCTTTGCTGGTTTTAAAACTGCACCTTTTACTGATATTTCAGTATGTTTTTCACAGAATTTAAGAGATTGCAGTTAAAAAATTGTATTCACTGGAAACCTCAGTCAATTTTTTAACTACTCATAAAAAAATTTAAGATAAATCATTTGTAGTATTGCTTATATCAGAATGCTACAATGTGACCTTTAACGTCTTTATTGGGTGCTGACCCCTAAACAAAAATTATATATAAAACAATTTGATAAAAAAAAAACCTCACTTTTATGTTAACGTAGCGAAGTGATCCTTTTATTGTACTGATTGGAACGTGAAATAATTTAAAAATAAAAAAAAGAGAATAAAATCTGTAAAAGAGTATAGCTGATTAAATTTCACAATATATACATTACTGCCCACAATTTTGGGTGAGTTTTTTTTTTCACACCTGAGACTTTAAATGACATTTAAAATGAATCGCTCGGATGCAATGCGTCTATATTTTATAATCAGTCATCACTCAGTTGGAAAGCACAGTCTGCCATAAAAAAGAACATTGAATAAAATCTCGTTGATTTTTTGGTAGGTGTTTTTATTGGCTAGATTCATTAGCCAATAGCATGATAATTCATAATTAAATCTTTGATTTCGTTTTATCGTATCAAAGTTATTTTTTATTTATTTATTTTTAAAATTACCATTGTACAAAAATATACATTTTTACTTAAAACTAAAAGTTGTTAAAACATACATTTTTACTTAATATAGTTGTTATAATATTAATTCAGTTTATTTAATATGTACAATGTTCTAGTTAATGATAAATACCACCCTAATAAAGAAAATTCTTGTGCTTAGGTTATTAATAAATAAAAAACTCATTCGATGAACAAAATGAAAGTCTTAATTTAATTATTTAAAGTTTAACCAGCATACTCGTACATCATTAATTTAAAAAATAATCGTGATAGTAATCATATTTATTTTAACAATCTCTGCTAAAACATTTTTGAATGCCATTTTTTTGTTTTGGTCTAGATCAGAGGCCCTAGCACGAAACATCTATATAGATTTCATTGACAGTGTCGGTAATACAGACAATTCTACCAACAGTTTAAATCAACTAAATTAAGCATGCTTAGTTGACGCGAGTTGTTGTTTGTTGGTTGGCGATCTGCAGGCAGGTTTGGTAACGATTCCAAATTACCGACATGTCGATAAAATCTATATCGATGTTTCGTGCTAGGGTTCCAGAAAATTCTTGTGCCAAGCATCTCTCAACTAATGTCGTTTAAAAATACATCATATTTGAGATTATTTACCAAAGAAAATATCTATTGTTTAGATTTAATAGTTGTTTTGAGCAGATGCTTTATGCAACCTTGGTAACATCAATTTATGTATCACCACCCCTATTATTCAAACGTCAAATGAAAAAACTCACAAACGATGAATCTCACATGATCGAAAATCCGCCACGTCATTTCCATTACAAAATATGGAGTTTTGAAATATCGTTTTAACTATTTGCAAAATAAGCTGGGTAATAAAACTAGTTGACAGAAAAAAACATTAATTAACGTGTTAAAAATGTGGAAATCCGGAAATAATTTTGATGTAAGCGTAATGAACAGCTTTAAAAAACGAACGCTTAGATGATTTTGGCATGTAGAGCGAATGAACGAAGAAAGCAGTTTGAGAAAAATATATGACGCGAAAGTGAATGGAAAAAGCAGTCGGGGACGCCAGAGGAAGACATGGCACAATAAAGTGAATCAAATACTTGAGCCGAGCCGTGTTCAAGAGTCAGAGTAACAGAAGAGTGTGTATGAGACGATGTATGAATGTGAATGAAGCAATGAATGTGCGCCAAGACAGAGTTGTATGACGGTCCATCCTTTCTGCCATGGCACAATCAAGTCAACCAAATGATTTTTGACCGGTCGGTAGCTTAGTGGACAAGCGCGTCGGATTCCCACCCCGGCATCGTGGGTTAAATTCCTCCGCCTGCTAAATCATCCATCATTGCACAAGCAACATCTTCCGCTTATTATGATGGCGGTAGGAGTTTTTCAAATATTGTCAGGTCATTCTTAACTCGGGAAAACAATGCTTGAATAGGGCCATATCGAGTCAGAATAACAGAAAAGTAAATGTGAATGAAGCAAGGAGTGTGCGCCAAGACATAGTTGTATGGGGTTTATTCTCTCTGCTTACCCTGCGGAGAAACGGCATGATGGTTAGTTAGTTTAGTAAAACTAAACTTAACTAACCAACTAACCATCAAGTATTTGATTTACTTGGTGGTTTCATGTATTCTTCGGGCGTCCTCTACTTCTTCTTCCATTCACTTTCGCATCATATATTCTTTTCACACTCCTTTCTTCATTAATTTGCTCTACGTGTCCAAACCATCTAAGAGTCCCTTTCTTGATCCTATTCGTTACGTTTACATCAGTCTTACATTCTTTCTAGATATCCACATTTTTAATACGGTCATACATGGTTTTACCGCACTTATGTCTCAGGAATCTCATTTCCAGAGTATTCAGTCTACTTTCATCCTTCCTCTGCCAGTTATATGCCTCACTGCCATACATCAGGCTTGGTATAAGCACTCCATTGTGGACTGCTGGCGTCGCTTCTTTTGAGAATTTCTTATTTGCGCCAATAGCGTTCAGTCTTTCATTAATGTAACTATTAATGTAAAACTAGCATCTCACAATATATATTTCAGCAAATCAAACTTTGATTAGTACGGTTTCGAAAGGGTTAAGCATGACTCAGCTATAATGACTGTAATATGCAGGTCTGTCTGTCTGTTGCGCTAACTGGAAACTGGGTTAAATGCTATTCCGCCACAAGAACGGTACCCAGGGCATCAAACACTGAGCGCTGAGCACGGGGTACCTACCTGAACAGCATTTTAATTAAAACATAATATCAAGAATTTCTTCATTGCACAATGAATCAAACTTATTCTATAATAACTGTTTACAGTTAAGAATTTTAAAAAGGTTTCGGTAATGACCCATTAACCTTGTGAATGGATACTTGAACGTGGTTTGAAACTTTATTCTTCATAAAGCGTCCATTGTTAAATTTAATATCTGATAGTACTAATACCGTAAGCCGTCTTCTGCCACGTTCGATGTAAAAATTGCTCATACATACAAAAGTTTAAAATTTTCTTCCGATTACAGTCCTTCACAATTTACTCACTATGATCCTTTCGATGTGTGTGTCGTGACTAAGCCACGCGGAGCGGGTTTTTATCTGCTGGTAAGTAATGAATAAGCATTGCCTGTGCAAACAATAGAATAATATCATTTGTTAAATGAGGTACTAAAATACTTCATCACATTTGAAGAAAAGATTTTAATTTAAAAAATATTGTACTTGTAAATCTAATCAAAGATATTTATTTTTATTTTTACAGTGACTACCGGAGCGAATGAACAAAGAAAGCAGTGTGAAAAGAATATATGATGCGAAAGTGAATGGAAGAAGAAGTCGGGGACGCCCGAAGAAGACATGATACGATCAAGTGAATCAAATACTTGAATCGGGCCACGTGAAGAGTCAGAATAACAGAAGAGTATGTATGAGACGATGCATGAATGTGAACGAAGCAAGGAGTGTGTGCCAGGACAGAGTTGTATGGCGGTCTGTCCTCTCTACGTACGCCTGCGGGGAAACGGCGTGATGATTAGTTAGTTAGTTAGTTTACACAGCACAAGAGTCTCTCCTGTTCTAAGTCGTCTCTAGACGGTTCTACCCAGTGAGACGATGGTATACCAAGCGGGATATGTTGTGAGGCTGAATGTAGTAAGGAGGGGAAGGAGATGGGGAAGAAGAAGGTTGGGAAGTACCTGGCTATTCAGATCTGGTCACCAAACACGACTAAAAGTCATTTTAAGCAACGTTTCGATTCTGAAATGTGGTCTGTCACCAGGGACTTAGAGTATCTACAACTCTGGATTATTATTAAAAAATGAAATGAGTTCAAAATTAAAACATGATCAAAACGAGTTTCATACAGATTTAATGTATTTTTTCAACAGCTTTAATAAATGCTAAGGAATATGATATTATTGTTATATTAACATGATGTGAACGGAATTCTAAAATGTATATTTTTTTAAAAAGAATAAATGTATAGATACGGCCACAGGAGGATAAATTCATCTAAAGGGTGTGAGATAACGTACTCACATCACAAACAAACAATAAAGTTGAACACATAAATATTATTTAATTGTCAGGCAAAAATGGCATTTCAATAGAGATCGGTCTCACAATTAAAAAAAAAACAATAGATAATTTTTTAAATTTAATAAATTAGTAATAATTTATATGTGTAACTTGTATATTAAGTATTAAAGCCTTAATTGATCTAATCTAACACAATAATGATCCATATTTGAAGCGGAAACCAAGTAAAACGATACTTATTTGAACATTTTTACCTATTTGCAAATCGTTCGTTTGAAATATCTAAAAACAATTTTTAGTTCAAATACTCAACGCACGGATAAAACCGAAACCTAAAATTGTATAATTTTCAACTTGACTTTTATTAAAATTTACACTACAGTTACTAATAAAAGTAATTTATAAAATACAAACATAGTTGTGTACCATTACATTTGTGTACTTGAGGTAAAATATCATAAAACTGTGCGATATAAATTAAATGTTATTATTTTTATTATAAAAATACAATAATTATACTGATTACGAGCACATAAATAATTCCAAGGTTTTCTTCGTAACGTTATTAAATAAAAATTAAATGTATACTTACAAATATTATTCGTAAATCCATTGGTGAAATTTTGCACCACTTAAGTAAAATTCAATAAAATCAATTACACATCTCGTTTTAAAAAAAACTCACTTGAAATATTTAAAAATATTATTCAATTATTAAAAATACACCGTTGTGTTGTCCTTATTTGATGATTTTTTAAAAATGTTTAAAACTGTAAGTTCCAAATTCGAAATTTAAAATATAAAAAAGCACCTGATTATATTCAAGTTAACTGTGCAGCGGGAAGCTCTACGCGTTACTGACGGTCAAGAGCGAGGTAAAATCAGTTACAAGAACTGAGTACACCTGTTATGTAAAAGAAAAACAGTTAATTTCGTCAAACAAATACGGCCACCTTATAAATAGGGACGTGCCATCAACTCCATACGCTTTAAACGCTGCTAAAAAGGTGTGTTTTCGTAACTAAGTGCCTTTTTACTGTACCAATTTCATCGAATTGTTTTCATAGATCTTGCAATCTCCTTTCTTCAAAATTTCCACTGCAGTAAGCACACATGTATGAAAAGGGCATTTCATCATTAAGCTTTCACATTGATTTAGAGAGTATTTGGTACGTCTTTTGTTTGATGTGTGTATTTTAGTATGGAATTGTTGGCGATTTAGCGAGTCGATGAGAATTGTTGTTATAGAACGGAAAGCCTGAATTATAAAAAACAAGTTTTTCCAATTTTTTTCCAGAAGTGAGCTTTTTCTTAGGAATCGAGACAATAATCTTATTGATGTTCTTGAAGCTTTGAGAAAAGCTTTTTAGTTGAGGCTAAATTATTTATTTTATTATCAATCACGAAACTGTGTATTTTAAGTTTATGAGGGTGGATGAAGATGATACAACCTTCAAACGAGCTTTTAGCAGAGCGGTGAGTTCTTCGACTCTGAACCCAGAGATGACGAGTTCAAAACTCAGCATGGGTAAAGAAAATTTAAAAAAATGTACAAACATTTTTTTTCTAAAGTAAAAACTTAATAAAAAAGAAATTATATTTTTATGGGAAATTTATATTATATTGGACTACTGTACAAATGTAACTGATTACTAAGAATATGACTATTAGTGTTAATTTTTTTTTTTTTTCTAGTGTTTCTAAATTATTTAATCTGTTGCATGATCTTTTTTATGGAGAATATGAGCACCGGTGCTTTTATTGAAGGAATGATCTTTTTCAATAAGATGATTGGAAAAATGTATTTACGAGTATATATAACCACACACTTTGAATTTTTCTTTTAGCTTAATTTTGTACCCCGATGATGCTTAGGCTAAGCGAAACCAGTCGGTCATAAAAATTAAAATAAAATCTGTGGTCTTATACAAAGCTATTATTTCATTTTCATTAAAAACTTTTTAATAGATTTCCCCACAGAATAATATGTACTTTTCAGAAATCTAGTATGACCCCAAAGAAAAAATACGTCGATAAAGTTTTTTCGAAAATATCGACAAAATCTGCTTAATTTAGCCAACGTAAGCTGTTTTTAGTTCGTTGGAGATCTGGATTTATGCTTGAGTGTGTTGAAAAATAGCCAATATTGTCGATAAAACTTTATCGATGTGTTTGTGTTGGGGGCACTGAAAAATAATGCCCAGCAAGTCGACTGTTATGAGTGTTCAAATTCTAACTGAATTGATTGCTGTGTACAATATCCCCACCTACATACTGAATAACCCCGTATGTTGTATACATACGCCACCTGCCAGTAGGAAAAAAACACGCCTCGGGGAATAATCTGCTACGAATTATACGGTAGCAGTTTGGAGTGTAGAAGTAACGCCAAATATATTACTGTTCTAAAACAATCATCGTATGCTTTCAATCAGGGAAGACAGCAATTCGAGAAATGAGCACAAAGTAATTTCACGAGCCAGAGAGAGTATTGAAAATATAACGAGCTTTAAACTGTGGTCTGTTAATTATGCCTGCTTTGTCTTGTTTTAGGTTTGCTTGTTTTTTTGTTGTTGTCTGATCTTCATTTTAGTTTCCCTATTTTATTCTCTCCATCTGGTGCCCTCTCATATTAGAGGTTGTGTTTGTAATTTGTAAGGTTCTTACCTTAATTTTTTTCATCCAAATCCTTACCTTTCTAACCTTTTCCCTTTATCCCCGTTTTGAATAAAACGGCGTCTGTTCGAAACAGATGGCAATCAAACAGAAGAGCTATTTGTGTGAAAGACAACGTTTTTGCTCGTTCGTTTGATGTTTGATCTTCTAAAAATCTAAAATAAATGTGGTGTTTGGTGAAAAAGAAGACTAAAATAAGTATGTTTTTTTGTGAGTTGTTTCGGTATAAAAATGTGCAAGAATAGTCAAGAACTTCATCGGTGAGTGAATAGTTTCCCATTTTTCTTTTCATTCCATAATCTTTTCACTTTCATAATTAGACACCTCGATCAAGTAATATAGTGTATCATTTTAAGCCATTATTTACCAAATTTATCTAAAGCTGGAAACACATTTGGTGTTTCGTCGCAGCTTCTGATCCAACAGGTTGAATATTTTCAAGGCAATCTCTACCTTATAGACAGTATCTTAGAAACTTCTTTCTCTCACCAAGTCACAAAAGTTTCAATACAGCTAAAAATATCCGCAAAGTTCTCTCTTCTTCATTTTTTTATTAAACTTCCACCGATTTTTCAGTTGAGTAACCTTGTTTTAGTCGCTTCTCGTGATATGAGTAAAATACTGGAGTAACTGTTTTCATATCTTTTACAATTTGACTCTTTTTAGAGAGTAGTCATACAAATAATTGACTTAATCTGCCATGCAGTTAGCCATAGTTAGCTATTTTTAAATCGTTAACAACCAAATAACATTATTTAATATCAAACACATTTAAAATTTTCAGGCTTGAATGAAAATCTCCACCCGAAAATACATGACAGGCAAATAGATGGAATAAGAAGTCGCGTGTGCCCCAAAAGGATATATCACAATCGAGTCTATCAAAACCTGAGAGAGGTCACGGCAAGAGTCGCTATAACAGAAGTGTATGTACAAAATGATGGTTTAGTTAGTTAACCATCCGAAAAAATCATTTTTCAATCTTCCTAGAAGGCAAAGTAGCTGTCACAAGAAAAAATACAAGTACATTAAATAAAGTATAATTATTTTTGTGATTCACGAATAACGGATTAACGTCTATACTAAATGGAAGAAAGTTGGTGAATTCGTGAAGTAAGTGGTGACAATTTGTGAAAAATATTGATCTAAAAATAAAATTCTTCCAAGCCATTCAACTCAATACAAAGACATAAATTTCCACACAAAATTTAATGGAATTTTCAATTTGTCAATGTCATCGTTGTGGGATGAAGAGTAGACAGACTATAATGATGAATTTGTTCAAATAAAAACACACTAATGTAGAGATTGTGTAGTTTTATTGGACGTACCTACTTTGTTATTAGAATCATAAATTAATATGCTTTGCAATTTCTTTATTTCTAGTGGATCAAAATTATTTAATCTGTTGCCGTGATCATTTTTGTAAAAAATATGAGCATCGGTGCTTTATTGAAAGTATGATCATTATCAATATGATGATTAGCGAATTCAGAAAAACTGTGATTATTTAAACATCTAGGATGTTCTTTAATTCAAACTTTTTTTTTGTCTTGTACAAAGTTATTTTTTCATTTCTTTAAATATGTCAAACCACAAAGTGATTGCTTTCCACGAAAATAAAATATTCGTATATTCTGTATGACATGTTGTTTCTGACCAAAATTCTTTAATCTTTCAATTTTTTTTAAATTATTAACTCCACACCGGAGGCCTTGAGAAAAATAGTTTATAATATTTATAAATTTTTCCTAGGGTCTGTATCATCTTTGGAAAGTCTTTTTGAGGACAGAAAGAAGTAAACCTGGGTCTTGAAGAGGCTCGTGAAACATAGAGGCCGGGAAATCATTCCACAACTGAGCTGTTGAAGACAAGGAGGAGTCGTATAAGCGACCCGTTCTCATGTGAAAAAATAATGTTTTTTTGAAAAAAGGTGCAGTTCAGATTCTTGTGTTTAATTTAACAAAATGATGCCTATTTGCAATAATTATGGCTTTAATTTCATATCGAATTTTACCTACCAACCGCCATATGTGTTGGTAAATAACCGTAGCCAGTATCAACATGTCACCTAACATTTATTTATTCGATTTATGACAAGATCAGAAAAGGTTCTTTAAACTTTCCCGTACGCAATAAGGTCATGTTTTGTCCATATAAGTAGGCAAAGGAACATTGTTACTAGAATAAAGTTTGTGTGCAGTGCAAGCATTTTGATAAAATTTTCTTATTTAAATCATGAAATGAGTAACAAATTGCTTATTGCCGCACAGAAAGCGACGGACAATATTTTCAAAGAGATTCATACTGCATATACTACTACCTCTAGAATAAAATTGCATCTTTAAATAAATTCAAGTGACTTTCTTCGAGAGCACACTAGTGTCATAGTTTATCTGGCTGTTAATACTTGCCATAATGTTTTCAGCTGTTCATTCTAGTGTTATAGTGTTTTTAGCTATTCACACTATGTAGTGTTATTGTGTCGCAGTGTGTTAAGCTATTCAAACTAATGTCATAGTGTTTTTAGCTATTCAAACTATTATCATAGTATTTCTAGTTGTTCATGTGTCGCAGTGTTGTTAGCTCTTAACACTAGTAGCAGTGTTTTTAACTTTTCACACTATGGAACAGCTATAAACTACAAGATTTGCTGCAAGGTGCAAGGCTTTTTGTAACCCTTCCCACACATATTCCTCCTCCCATCCCAGATATTATAATCCTTTTTATGGACAGACAACTATTCCTGACATAATAATACACCATTGAATTTAGGTTACCATTGCGCAGTTTTTGTTGTTGTTGTTGTAAAGTACTCACATTTTTCCCAAGGCTCCCCTCAAGAATGTCCATTTAATCGTGCTTCGTCCACTTACGAATTGAATACAATGATATTTTTGGACACTTGACCAGCGAATAATGGTGAATACTTACCGCAGTCTGAAATCGGAAACTCACCTTTTATTTACCACCAAATCAGCGGTGAAAGAAAATAAGAGGAAACACAATGATTGTGGTGTGGTTGTAGTGGTAAAGCCTGGTTTTAAAAATGGTGGTCATTTAGGTCACAGCATTTTTGGTTTCATTGGAATTCTGAATATATTCGTGTATAGAGCACTTGTAAGGTTTCATGGGAATTCAGAACAAAAATAACACCTCATTGAAAAATTACTGTATAGTTAAATATGTATTGGTTGTGTTAATGGAAATTAAAGTTTAGTGATCTATTCATCGATTCATCTCATTTATTAATTAATTATACTAAGTTTTAACAGATGATGCTCTCACGTACGTAAAAACAATAATTGATTCATCTACTGACTTACTAACCATCACGCCGCAGGGGTAGGTAGATATGACAGACCGCCATACAACTCTGTCTTGGCACACACTCCTTGCTTCATTCACTTTAATACATCGTCTCATACATACTCTTCTGTTATTCTGACTCTTGACATGGCCTGACTCAAGTATTTGATTCACTTAATGGTGCCATGTCTTCCTTGGGCATCCGTGACTTCTTCTTCCACTCGCTTTCGCGACATATATTCTTCACACATTCTTCTTCGTTCATTCCTTCTAAATGTCCAAATCATCTAAGCATCCCTTCCTTAATCCTATTCATTACGCTAACATCAGACTTGAGCTTTTTTCGGATATCCACATTTTTAGCACGGTCGTACATTTTCAGAGCTATCCCCCTAGTGAAGGACCACCATTCAGAATCAAAACGTTGCTTGAAATGGCTTTAGTCGTGTTTGGTGACCAGATTTGAATAGCCAGGTACTTACCAGCCTTCCTCTTTCCCATCTCCTTCCCCTCCCCACTACCTTCAGCCTCTCAACGTAACGCAATTGGGGATTTATTTATTTATTTAACAAGATCTCATAAAAACAGTTGTTTACCAAATACATTAAGAGATGAATGATATAAAAATATTGTAGATACATGCATAGTGTAAAAAAAAAAAAAAAACTAAACATTTATTTACATCTCACATATAGACAAGGTATTATATATCCAAAGGAGTTATATAAGTACAAAGTGAAGTAGCGTGACGCACTATATATGATATAATAACGCAAATAAGGTTAGCAATGAAAAACAAAAAGGATAAGATATAAGAGAGGTTCATTCTTATACACATATTATGAGATAAGATGCCATAGTCTCACTGGCTCTAGACAGTTGAGAGCAGTTGGGACTCTTGTGCGGTATTCAATATAAAAAAATATAAAACAAATATGAAGTTTGCGATAGTGAATGCTTTGGTATGAGTTATGACGCTTTTATCTTTGAGCTAAATCTCTCTCATAGCCATACTACACGTCGAGAACTTACCATGCCATGTAGAATACAATGTTCAGCGTTCAGTGTTGAGGTACCGGTGTTATTGTACCGAGAGAGAGGCTGCACTAAATACTGCAGCCGTGGCCCGGTGAGGGGTGGCGAGGGATGGCGAGGGGTGGCGAGGGGAGGCGCAGAGAGTGCAGTGGTGCCGCATGACTGCGGCGCGGTGTGCTGTACCGACGCGCGGCGTAGTATTGGTGGCTTGGCACAGTTTTAACTCTGGGAATGTTGGCCAGAGCCTTGGAGTAAGAATATACATGGAGAGGCCGGTCAGTAGTTAGTTAATCCTACATTTTTGTTTATGACAATACTGTGAGAAAGTGGTTATACAAATAAACAAAAACCTTATGTTGACATAGGCTATAAACGGATTTATAAATACCCTAGCCCTAGCCCTAGCCATGCCCCAGTCAGACAAAATTTATCAATACTCCTGCTCCTTACTGCAATAAAAAACGTATTTAAAAAATTCGAAGAATAAAGTCGGCCCGAGAGTTCAACCCTGCTGTACGCCTGTGGCAATGGCAGTGCATTGTGCTCCAAATCGCCTTGCTTCCGTGCAACTGGAAGAAGCGAAAGTCCAGTATTTCTACACCGCACATATCCGTGTCTTTTGCAGCTCCGATCCGCAGTGTTTACCAGAAGGTCGAGCCTGCCTCGGTCTGAATACTCGGATACTTTTTGCCATAATAAATAAGACCGGCCGGAGTAATAAAGTGATTATTGAGATCGGTCCATTCAACTGAAAGCAAGGAAGAGAAATAAGAACGCGAGATCTTGAACGTGGCGGAATTACTCAAGCGCTTAATTTTTCAATTCGGAGAACCTTTTGGGAATTGGTCTTTTTGTGTTTGCTATATACTCAATCAAAAATGAGCACGACCCTACAATTGATAGGTTAGTAGCTGAGAGGACATACGCGTCGGATTCCTATCTGGACGTCGTGGGTGTAATTCTTCTGCTAGCTAAGTCCTCCATCATTGCTCGAGCAACATTTTCCGCTTTTTATGATGGTAGTAGGAGTTTTTCAAATATTGTTAAATTATTTGTAACCCGGAAATGTTTGTCTTTCTTTAAGAAAACCTTGTCAGATTTACAGGTGTACAAACTCATCTGTGCAGTTGAGGGAGGGCTATATATATAGATAAATTCAAGCGCAAAAAAAATTGTTGGCCCACATTTTGACAGATTTTGCAAAGATAATTAAAGTAAAGGTAAAGTGTAATCTTTAATGACTTGAATGAAGACGACGTAGTCTATTCACATAAGACCTTTCGACTCCTAGGCCCCAAACAGAAATTAAATTGATTTTTCAAGTAAAAAAACGAGATGTAATTTTCACCTGAAGTAAGGGAAATCATTGACCTTAGTTCGGATACGCACACAATGCACTTCTATCAGCTTATCTTTTGAGTCGACACTAGGTACTAAGTAATCGGAAAAATTAGTTAACAAAAAGGTAAATTAAGATGCGATTGCGCTGGATCGAAGGCTGCGAGTACGCCTTAAGGCAAAATAATTTGATGGCAGAACTTTTTCATATGAATTTTAATTCAGATACAAATATTTTCATTAATTATTAAATAAATATCAATAATCTTCGACGTAAATATGAAACAGAAAAAATAGCGGTCGCGACCGAGACTCGAATTCGAAACCTCTACTCTAACCGGGAGTAACGCTTCTGCCAATTGAGCCAACGAGACCTTATAAGAAACCGGCATTCTTCATCATTAACACCATCTAGGTATATTACATGTGCTCGGGTAGAGCTTCGCATACCATACAAAGATGACAGCCAAATCGGAAGAGAAATTGAAATAAAAGATATTAATAATCTTAAAATGAAGCATGATCTCGATCAAAGCTGCAAAGTTAATTCTAATTTAATACAGATATTTATTATAATATTAAAAACGAAGAACGGAATGTAAAAATAACCAAAAAATCGCACGTAGGCAAGGCCCGTGCAACCATATTTTCATCCATCGTTGCAAAGAATGTTCATTTTGTCACTGGCACAAATCTCATGGTCTTTTGACCTCATTAAATAATTAGTTAACGACTGATAATGATAGAACGGCGACCCATAAGACAATTTTGGTGTTTCAGTAAGACACCAAACGCGTTATTAACATAACTGAATATTTAAACACACGCCTCGACATATGGCTAAATCGTGATAGATGGAGACCTAATTGATTAAAAGAATTCCAAGAGTGAATTTCAGCAAATCATAAAAGCAGGTACGAGGAAAATACACTCGTAAACCTACTCTTCGCGTAGTAATCCCGTTGTAAATACGAATGACGGATTAAAAAATGGCCAAATCTTTTTCATCGATAGTAAAAATCGTGAAAAAATTCATAGATGGACTTCTAGGTATCTATCTGACCTAAATCTTCCAACAAGTATTGCTGTATTCTCTAATTGTCTTAGGCAGAATCGTGACATTTTTTCACAAGGATTATACACGCTATAATAATAATAAATAATAATATTTGGATGATTTGTATAGCGCCGTTTTTGTGAAAAATCACCTTAAGGGCGATGTACAGATCTTATTTTCTATTATTACATATTAATTCCTAGTTTAAATAAGAAAAACACAGGAATATACTTACCTGACAGGTCCTATCAGATGCACACTTATTAACTTAAAATTATAATTATGTTTTTTTTTTCCGATTTAGGGCATGGGAGCGAAATTAAAAAAATGGACTTTCTGAATTTGTCGTACAGTACAGGATTTGGTTAAAATTTGTATATCTAAAGGTGATTCGTCGAGAGACAGATTATGTTGAGATTCTTTTAATGAATTTAAGGATATGAGAGTCTGAAAAGGTAAGTTTTCAGATTGGACCGAAAGTAATGTTCTTGAAATTTGAGAATGGCAACGCATCGATTTTATTGATCGCAACAAGGTTGTAATCGCTTCGTCGCGTCGACTCGCAATACAAACTACGCATGAAGAGCATACAAAAATCGTTTCTTTATTGATTTTTTTAATTCTAAAAAACTAACAAACTAACCGTTACGCCGTTCCACCGAAGGGGTAGACAGAGAAGATGGACCGCCATACATATCTGTCTTGGTACACACTCATTACTTCATGCACATTCATACATCGTCTTAGGGTATGTCTTACTGTGTTTAGGTCAAAGGAGTTATTCCACATTTTTTGCCAAGGAAATTTAGGGCTTCGTGATAAAATGGCGTTCATGCTGTTATGATTGACACCTGATCGTAATTTGATCAAATGCTGAAACGGGATAAAAATCGGTGGTTAACGTGGGCGATTCTTTGAAGTGGTAATAGTAAAAAAAATCATAATGGCGCTAATCATCGATTTGCGACAGTGTAAAATGTGACAGTGGTTCAAACCACTAGGCCTAAGTTAGTATGCAAAAAAATGTAGAATAACGCCTTTGACCTAAGCGCAGTATATATGTTATCGCAATTTGTGTTCATTGTAAATAGTTGATTGACCCTTGCGGCCCCCAATATTTTTTTACAACGGTAAAGAGCCGCAGCCTCTTTAGGAAAAAGATTTTTTAAATGATCACCAAATACCTCTAAGCCTCCAATCAAAGAAATTCTATTATCTATGCTTAAACCATAGGTTTTCAACCTTAATTTTCCCACCGCCCACTTTGAGATTTTTTTTTCTAGAGCTCCCCCCTCCCATTTTTTTAACTAACCATCTGTCGCGAATCTGAAACAGCTATTACCACGATTATATTAAAACGTGTAATTTTATTTATTTATTATTTTACTTAACAATACATTTTTTGTTGTTGGTTGGTATAATTGCACATCCCACTAGGAATAAGCCTGTGTTGGGATGGCAATTTGTAAAAGTGGTTTTTTAGCTACTTAGTAACATGTTAATATTGAAAATATAGTACATACATAATAAAAATAAAAATAATATAAGTAAATGGCAAATTTGAAGATATAGAATCTACATATTAAGAATTAAATTAAACTTGGTTTTTAAGGTGAGTAATGCTATTGCTTTTAAAGGAGCATTCGGTTTGTATGTTTCTGATGGTGCTGGGTAGAGAATTGAATTGATTAATAGCGTTGTACTTAAAACTAATTGTCCGTAAGCGGTTTTATAGGCTGGGATATTAAAGAATTTTATGTATGACTGCCTTCAGATTCTAGAAATTTTCCTTTCTTCAAACATATGGACATTATTGAATTGGTGCAATAGGATATTTTTCGAGTATGGTTGTATCAAGTTTAGGACGTCTAGCTCCTTAAAAACAAATTCAGTGCTCGTCCTTAAAGGAACTTTAAGGATGACTTTCAGAAATAATTTTTGGATGTTATTAGAGGCTCCAGGCAATTTTTGGTGGCACTACCCCAACTGATAATGCCAGATTCTAAAGAAGATTGCCCAGTAAACTTACCTTTCACTGTAATATTATACAGTCGTAAGATAGGATATGACTCCTTTCCTATTTCTGAGTTGAAAGAAGAATGTTTGAACGAGAATATTTAAAACGCATGCTTAATTATATTGAGAAATATTTTTAAAAACATACAATAAGACATTGAATTTATAACTTGTCTAGTAAGAAGGTAGAATTTAATGCATTTTAAGGAGTTTGTTAATATTATGATCGATTTCACTTAAAAACAACTGTAAGACTGTGCCATCTCAACGCCCCCTAATTTTCTCTGGTACTCCTACTGCCCCCCTGAAAGTCACAAACGCCCACAAGGGGGCGTTATCGCCCACGTTGAGAACCTATGCTTTAAACCAATATGGGCGATGCAACAAAACTCTTCACGATAAAGCGTGCGCTTACTGGAGCATTACTTTTTAATGTTGAATGTTCGTTCGCGTGCTTATAAACGTCATAGGTAAAGTACCCCTATTTTTTGTTATTTATTTTGTGAAGCGTAAAGAAAGTCACGCATATTTTGATGCAATAAACTGAGACATTCGTCTTGAAAATTGATTTGTACCGATCAATAGTGAAACTATGAATTCAGAGTTACAACGAAAGCTGAATTAATTATTCATTGGATTCACGATTCGGTAATTTATTTAAAATGTTTTGTACAAACGAGTGGTTTATTATTATAAAATAAAGATGCAAAAACACAAAGACATGCTCCCGATTGCACTAAGCATTCTCACTTTAACCTAACCTAACCATATCTACCAGAGATGTGGAAATCCAAAAGGGACAATACAAATAGATGAAAGGTAACGCTGTTGAGTTAGGTAAGGCTAGGACAAATCGTAGGCATGTCGATAAAGTCACGTAAAAACATACAGCCTTATTAAAAGACCACCATTCAAAATCGAAACGCTTCTTTTTTAAATGGCTTAAGCCGTGTTACGTGACCAGTTTGACGGCCTCCATGGTCAAGTGGTGAGACGCTCGGATACGAATACAAAGGTCGCGGGTTCAAACCCGGCGTGCGCAAATGACTTCTTTTTTTTTAAGAGAAGACAAACATTCCTGGCTTACGAATAACCTGATAATATTTGAAAAACTCCTACTGCCATCATAATAAGCGGAAGATGTTGCTCGTGCAATAATGGAGGACTTAGCCAGCAGAGGAATTGAACACACGACCAGGTGGGAATCCGACGCGTTTGTTCACTCAGCTTCCGATCAGTCATTATTACTTGTTCATTCTTAAACTAACCATCACGCCGTTTCCTCGCAGGGGTAGGCAGAGAGGACGGACCGCCATATAACTCTGTCTTGGCACACACTCCTTGCTTCATTTACATTCACACATCGTCTCATACATACTCTTCTGTTATTCTCTTGACTCTTCACATGACCCGATTCAAGTATTTGATTTACTTGATCGTGCCATGTCTTTCTCGAGCGTCCTCGACTTCTTCTTCCATTCACTTTCGCATCACATATTCTTTTCACACTCCTTTCTTCGTTCATTCGCTCTACATGCCCAAACCATCAAAGCGTTCCTTTCTTGATCCTATTCATTACGCTCAGATTAGCCTTGCATTCTTTCCGGATATCCACATTTTTAATACGGTCATACATGGTTTTACCGCACATACGTCTCAAAGATCTCATTTCTAAAACATTCAGTCTACTTTCATCCTTCCTCTGTCAGTTCCATGCTTCACTGTCATACATCAGGGTTGGTATACAAGCACTCGATTGTGGACTGCTAGCTTCGCTTCTTCGGACAATTTATTATTTGCACCAACAGCGTTCAGTCCTCCATTAATGGAGTTTCCTGCATTCACCCTTCTTTCAATATGTTTTAAAAATTGAAAAAGCCGCAATGAAATCAAGTATTTAAGTAAATAGTAAAATGCTATTATTTTTTTATGGAATTATGATAGTGCAAACAAAATGACAGCTCCCATCTCGAAGCACTTTCTCCGCGAGTTTGACTAAAAATGTGTACAATTATTGATCCTCTCTGTCGTCTGATCTTTCTCCCGACTGTTTTTATCAGCCACTTCCATCACTAGATAATAATATGTAATATACTGTACAGTGCTGTTGATGCAACACTTATTTTGTAAAAAAAATTACGTGTTAGCCAAACTGGAATATGAGCTACTTACCACTTCCCGTAATATCAAACATCGTCAAATTTATTACGTACCTACTTGACACACTTTGATTGCTTAGGAAAGCAATGGTCAAGGTCCAAAATGAATAATTCTTATTTATTTCAATTGATTACATATCATATTTTCGTAAAAAGTAATCACTTGTCGTATGACATATTAAATGAAAATGAAATAATAACTTTGTATAAGACCACAGATTAAAATTTAATTTTTAAGATCAACTGGTTTCGCTTGACCTAAGCCCCATCGGGGTACAAAATGAAACTGATTGATCATTTTTTTTTTTGTTTTATATGAATGCCGCACCAGAGTCTCAACTGCTCCCAACCGTCTAGAGCCAGTGAGACTATGGCATCCCCAAATAGGGTATGTTGTAAGGCTGAAGGTAGTGAGGAGGGGAAGGAGATTCGGAAGAGGAAGGTTGGGAAAAGTAGATGGCTATTTAGACCTGGTCACCAAACAAGGCTAAAGCCATTTCAAGCAACGTTTCGATTCTGAATGGTGGTCTTTCACCAGGGCGATACTTAAAGTATCTGCCACACTGGAACGTGCCGCAAATATACTTTTTTATTATTTTTATATGAATTAAATGTGTTATGACACATATTAATTAAATAAAAGTTATTGACGCATGCCGGGTTTCAACCCGCGACCTTTTAGATTCGTAGTCGAGCGTCTTACCACTCGACCATGGAGGCCGTCAAATTATTCATTCATTAATTAATTGATTCAGTTTAATTTTGTACCCTGATGATTCTTAGGCTAGGCGAAACCGGTCGGTCATAAAAATTAAAACAAAATCTGTGGTCTTAAACAAAGTTATTATTTCATTTTCACTGAATATTAATACGAAAGTCTACGTAAAAAGTAACCAGGAAGATAAAGGAAGAAAAGTCCAGCAATATTTTAAAGAAGGATGGTGTATACGTATATATATTATAAATACACCGACATTTTTGGGGAACTTTAATTAATTTGGAGAATTCAAACTCCTGGGAATAATAATTATTCATCAAAATCTAAGGAAAAAATGCTAACATTGAGGCCCGAACAAAAAAGTTACGTCTCTAGTTAAGTGTCTTTCGTATTTGCGTACGGAAAGTGTAACCGTCGTTTTGTATTACCAAAATTACCGCCCGCTAGAGCGTCTATTTTGACAGGTCGTATTCGGACGACTGATTGGCTATGCACATATCTATCTACGCGAATGGGCGGATACTTACTTCCACTGAAAGTTCTCGATGACGTGATCTATTGTAAAGCTACGACTACAATACAATGTTAAAATAAAACATTTCGGTCACATATTCAGTGGCCTTATGTCTTTGAGTTTTGTCTTCAACTGACCGCTTACGAGTGTCCATTCAATCCAGAAATCAAGATCTAAGTGAAAATTATTAATTATGTCTTTAACGAAGTAGGTCACGAGTTGATTGTGGTGGGGAGGAAGAGGGGGGATTGGGGCGGGGCCTGTATTATCAGTTATCGAGAAAATTATTATACGTTTTACCCCGGTGAAAACCTTAATCATAACATAAATATATAAACAGGTAAAATTTGTTTCTATTATTTGGCCCCTTCATCGCTATTCTCTGAAAAGTTCACATTAACTTTCTGAGATTATTATTGTTTTTCAATTTCGTATTCTTCTTAAAATTAATTATCCATCAACAGTTAAATTCTGTGAAGATAAACAATCAAATAATTAGTGAACATATCACCCTACGAATAATTTTTAACCGCCTACCTATTTATACTTAAATAGTTTATACACTTTTGAGCATCAACTCTTCGAATGAATATTTCAAAAAAATTATAAATAAATACAAAAATGTAGTGTTGGCCTACACACCATCATGTTTCTAATATCATATATCGACCTAGTGATAAAGATGCCTCTTAGGTAAACAGCTGTTTTTCATCCTTGGCACATGACCTCATGCAGGCCCTGCCCTGAGCCAAACGGCGCGGCGCCTGGCGCAGGTGAAATTTTTGGCGCCCCTTATCAAAACTTAAATTCAGTCGAAAAACTTTTTTATGTGTCTAACAAAATAACTTTTTGTGTAACTACAGTAAGTATCTTCGCTATGTTCCACATGGACCCACGAGTATAATATACAAAAAGCAAAACTTTTAAGGAAATTTCATCACCGTTAAACACCTATTTTAATAGGCTTCTTCTATGAAAATATCTAAATATAAACCGATTGAATGAAGTGAACCTTTGGAATTCTGTAAAGAACGACCAACTAAAGACGATTAAATGAAGTATTCCTCAAAAAATATCATTTGTAGAAAAACTACCATAATACTTGGGGTCCGAAATTAGATGCCGTTTTCTTTTCGGCTCTATGGGTCCGAATGAAGTAAAACTTTGGAATTCTGTTAAAAATGATAAACCAAAGATGATTGAATAAAAAAATTCTCTTAAAGTAACATTTATTATAAAAATACCATTTTGCGGGTAAAATGCGAGCCTTGGGGTTTAAAATAAGATGCTGTTTTCTCAGGCTCCACGGGACAGAGTAAAGTGAACCTTTGGAATTATGTTAAAAATGATGAATTAAATACGAGTAAAAGAAGAAATCTTCAAAAAGTAACACTTAAAAAAAAAATACCATTTTGCGGGCAAAATGTAAAACTTGGGGTCGGAAATTACATGCCGTTTTCTCAGACTTTATGAGACCGAATAAAATGAACCTTTGGAATTATATTAAAAACGTCGAACTAAATAACGACCAAATGAAGAAATCCTCCAAAAGTAACATTTGTAAAACTAAAAAAAAAACGTTTTGCGGGCAAAATGCAAGACTTGGGGTCGGAAATTAGATACCGTTTTGTCAGGCTCTAAAGGATCGAATAAAGTGAACCCTTGGAATTCTGTTAAGAATGATAATTACAAAGCTTAGAATTAGTATTTAACTTATTGAAGCTTTATTTTGATATAAATGATGGAAAAAAATCAATAATTGTTGAGATTGGAGTTCAAAATAAACATAAAAAGAAAGTCAGCGACAATTGGCCAGCGGGCGCCTGCCAATGGTATTATTATTTCGATACATTGATAGCAAGTAGGCAATTGTAGGTGAGAGGTGGGAAGTGGGAGGTAGGAGGTGGGAGGTGGGTCGTGGGTGGTGGGCAGCGGCAGGAATGCAGTATGTAGTGGTGGAGGCCGGCATTCCCCATGGATCGTACTGATGAGGTAATCACAAGACGGGACAAAGGTCCGTCTAATCCTTAGAGTAACAATATCTAGAGACCTAACTTTGCGAAATTTTGTCCGCACTTTTTGACCAAGCAATGACCAAAGGGTGTGGCCTAAACTCGGAGTAAAATCACTAACAGGGTTGTCACAAATTAAGTAAATTAGGTATTTTGTTGTGAGTAGGTAGTTGTAAATCATTAAAAAGAATGAATGTTGTATATTTTTTTGTTTATTCAAATATACATTAATCAATAAGATTATTAAAATCTTATTTATAGATAAAAATATAAACGAATTAAATTATTAGTACAGAACATTTTATAATACATATTATAAAATGAACTTCAGTCTCCATCAACAAAATAGTTTACAAACAAAAAGTAAAATAAAAAAAATGTACGGTGATAACAGATGTTAAATCATTTTCTTAACCTTGGAGTAAGAATATATGGAGAGAGATCAATTTTTTTTACCTATATAAATTTGCGATAAATCACTTTCTCTGCGTTTTTACGTCGTACACCATGAGAGAGAAAGAGACACAAAAAATTCACAAAACATGACACCGCTTTTAAGTATTGTAGGGATGTTTTCCGTCCCGCGTTATTTTGTAAGGAAATTTCGAATGCAGATAATAATAACAGTGAACTTATATAGCACAGTTTTGTGATATTTCACGTCAAGTGCGCTTCATACTTAATTAATTAAGCTAATAATTCTAACTAACAAGGAGAAAATAATATATAATATGTATACAAAATTAAAACTATCTAGATGCATATCGTTATCATAAATCATCAGAGAACAGGTTCAGAAATGGGTACAATAGTGCATGTGCACATCAATAGATTTAAAAAAAACAATTAACTAGAAGCTAAGGGTATAAAAATCCAGATGAAACGTATGAATTCATATTAACATATTTGTTAAATCAAAGAAAAAGAAATTAGATTTTTCTCGTCTTTTTTTTCATCCTTTGGAAATCTAAAAATAATTAAATAAATAATAATATTCCAATTTTGGCATAGCCCTGAATCTGGGGACGCAACCGAAATTATAAATATAACTAAGAGATAAACACTATTCTGTCTTTATCTGTTTGCCAACAATTTAGCGTTAGTATCATGAGAAAGAAAGAGACCGGGATACTTTCAGAAGCCGTACAATATGGGGATTCCCCCTTGTAATGGTTTCTTATGTGACAGCTAGTAAATATCTCTAAGTTAAAAATATTACGAATCCACTAAAACTCATTTCAAACGGAAGTTTATTATATTGGAACGAATAGTCCAAAGATTAATTACATATTGGTGTAAGTTACTAGTTGTTTTGTAGGTTAGAATGTTAAATATTTGAGATCTAACTAAAAAAGACGATTTTTATGGTACATACGTGTGAAAACTGTTTGTTTTTGGTCCTTTTGTACTTCGATTGAAGCAACCAAGTATAGCACATATGGCCATGATGTTTTGCTAGATATCGGACAAAAAATAACTCAAGTTTTTAACTATTTACGCACTTTTGACAGTCCGTTCGCCTGACACTCCAAACGTGAATGAAGTTCGTGCAGATCAAATATCGCGGACATGGTATTTAGCCCGCCCCAAATCGTGTATTGGTTTCAACAATTGTTTGTCTCTTTTTCTCATATGCGTATAGAACCGAGCATAAAGAGAGAGCTATATTTTGCGAGTTTGTCAACGATTTGTCACAAATTAGTACGGTCTCTTTATATTGTTACTCTGAGGTCTAATCATATGGAGATGGTGGCGATGAAAGAACTTCAGAGGTGATATGACTACAAAGGTAATGCAAAACTATAGAATAACAACGTTAAATTACGGTATCAGTCGCAGCCAAGCACAAAAAACGATAATAACCTCATAGCAAGAATATATATATGGAGAGAGAGCTACATATTTTTACCCAACCTATACAAATTTACGATAAATGACTTTCTCCGGGTTTTCACGTCGTAAACCGTGAGAGAGAAAGAGACAAGAAAAGTTCTCACACAATATAGCACCGCCATTCGGAATGTAAGCATGTTTTCCGTCTCCCGCGTCTCCGGCGACTCCACCCACTACGTTTTGTTATGCGACATAAAAGGACAAAACTCAACGGTTTGTTAGGTTATATTCTACATTTTTTTTTAAAGAATACTGTGAAAAAGTGGTTATACAAATAAACAAAAACATTATGTCAACATGTGCTATAAACGGATGTATGAATACCCTAGATCTAGCCCTAGCTAAGCCCTAGTCAGGCAAAAATCATCAATACTGACCACAGAAGCGACGAAGAAGGTCAGAATTGAAACGTTGCTTGAAATGGCTTTAGGGGTATTTGGTGACCAGATCTGAATAACCAGGTACTTCCCAACCTTCATCTTCCCCATCTACTTCCCCTCTTACTTCCTTGAGCCTCACAATATACCCCGATTGGGGATGCCATAGTCTCACTGGCTCTTGACGATTGGGGGCACTTGGGTACACTTGTGTGGTACTCACTATTAAAAAAAAAGAGTAAAATTAAACAAAAAGTCAGATGTCAACATTCGTAAGTATAAAGACATGTTTTTAGCTTTGGCTGTATTTTGTGACTGGATCTAAACAGGGAGGTACCGAACCTACCTCCTTCTCATCTCTTTCACCTCCTTACTTCCTTCAGCCCAGGATGTCATTTTTCCCCTGGCTTCGGGCAGTTGAAAACTTTTAATTTTTTGTATGGATACCCTCGCTGTAAAGTCAACAAATAAGCCACTGTTGACGCCTTAAAAAATAAAGGTTTCTCAAGTTTCTTGTTTGGGTAACGCAAGCTCTGCCTAATGCTGCTGAGTTCATCGACAGAAATTCCATAGATATTTTGCTGCGTCCCACAGTTGTGGTGTCTCCCCGGTGGAAGATTAGTTGTAATGTCGGTCTCATTCAATACTAAACTAGTAATACAGTTCGCAAAGCGCCCAAGGCGGAAATTTTTGATCCATAGTCCCACTCGGCCTTAGCATATTCATATCTTAGGGCTGGGAGATTAAAACATTTACCGAACTAATTAAAATTTTAAGTGCGTAATTTTTAAACGGTTGGAATCTCACAAGAAATGAAATCTGATAATGTTTATAGTATAATATATTCGATGGCTTTCGTAGTCCAGTGGTAAGACGCTCGACTATGAATCAAGAGGTCGCGGGTTCATATGTGTCACAACACATTTTAATTCATATAAAATAATATATAGTATATTTGCGGCACGTTCCAGAGTGGTAGATCTTCAAAGTATCGCCCTGGTGAAAAATCACAATTTAGTATCGAAACGTTGCTTAAAATAGCTTAAATCATGTTTGGTGACTAGATATGAATAGTCAGGTGCTTCTCAAACTTCCTCTTTCTCATATTCTTCCACTCCCCACTAACTTCAGCCTCACAACATACCCCATTTGGGGATGCCATAGTCCTACTGGCTCTAGACGGTTTAGAGCAGTTGGGCTCTTGTGAGGTATTCGGAACGGGAGTGTTTAGATGAACCCGGGACTACGACATCCCAGTAAATAATGTTTCATTAAATTTAGTTTCTTACAAATAGAACCCAAAGTCTTATTTGGTTAATTATTGTTTTCCTACAGGTAAGTCTTCCACATTATTTTGCCCTAAATCTTTAATTATGCAATCTCCTTTACGTCTATACGTAAAGCCAAATATGAAAAGTGTGCATATATCTTAATGATCTTTACCTCAATATTCTCAAATCAAGTCAAATAACTTATACATTTTTGGTCCCCAGTCGGCATTGAACTCGCTATCTCCAGCTTAAAAACCCAATGCATAAACTATAACTCTAAAGCATCGATTGAATGAAGATAATCAAAACTCTTGAGACTTATGATCATTATTAAATACGATACGGTCTGCAAAGCACATAGGCCATATGTCCGATTTCAACATTTATTTATTTTTATACTAACGGACCACTGTCCAATTACAAAAAATTACACAACACAAATTGGAAAAAAAGAGCGACAGAGAAAGAATAGCACATTCATTATATTTAATGAAGCAATGACAAAAACAGGACAAAAATATTCGTTTTAAAGAAAATTCAAGTCAAAGCCTTAACAAGGCTTTCGTAGAGTCGTAAGGAATTACAAAAATCGTTTAGACTGGTACCAAAAATCACAAGACCGCGGCTTGAGTTAACAAGTCTTGACATTCTGGACATTCGAGATTGATAGCTACAATTAGTATTGTGATGATTGAGGAACAGCAATTCAGTGTTTTTAAGTCTACGGCAAGGAATATTGAACTCGATGGTGATACAATTAATGAGTCAATTAATAATTTTTAAAAGCTAATTAAATCAAAGTCTTTCCCACGCTTTTCTAACGAAGAAACATTTAGTGTCCGCTCAATTTCATCATATAAATAATTGCTTTATCTTATTGATTTGAAAATAAGCGCTGTCATTTTAATAAAGTTCACCAAAGTAACCAATGGATGTATGTGTTCTGGTTCTTCAGATATTTTAGCCTTTTTTCCCACCGGGGCATCAAAAATGAGTGGATGTATGTTCATCCTCTTTAAATTTCCTATAAATATTGGTGGTTTCCACTACCAAGAGTTGCATTTGTTTCCTGAGGAGGCAGTGGGATTTTAGTTTATAGTTTGCGTTGCTTGATATGACTTCAGCCGTGTTATGTGAATAGCCGAGTACTTTCCAACTTTCCTCCTTCCCTTTTCCCCCTTCGCACTCCCTTCAGCCTCTCAACATACTCAAATCGGGGATACCATAGTTCCACTGGTTCCGGGCAGTTGTCAATTTAATAGTCTTATTAGTTTTCAAATTGAGGTTCTTTCTAAAAGAAAGTGACTTTTTGATAAATTAAAATTAAAATAAATTGATACTTTTTAATCAACTTGATCGGTTGGTAGCCGAGTGGACAAATGCGTCGTGCTCCCGCCCAGACGTAGCGGGTTAAATTTTGTGCTGATTCAGTCCTTTGTCATTGCTAAATCAATACGTTTGGCTTACAGTATTATAAGATTATTCATAATCCGAGAAGGTTTGTCTTTCTATATAACAAATAAAACAATGAAGTTCAACAAGGTTGTAACTGGGTAGTCTCCTAGTTCCATAGTGATACTTCCCAAGTGTCTTGATGTCCAGATGCGAGTCTCATTACTTTGGTCTCCGTCCAAATTCCTTTTTATACCCTTTTTAGGATGCTACCACCCCACTCACCAAGGTTAGCCTTGGTGAGTGGGATTAAATAAAAGATTGCTATAAGCACAAAAAACAATGTCCATAAAATATTCACTATAGCATTATATTATTATTAAATTTTTGTCATTCTTTACGACTCTACTAAAACTTTGACTAGACCATGGCTTGAATGTTCTCTCTTAATAATAATAATAATAATATTTGGACGATTTGTATAGCGCCGTTTTTGTGAAAAATCACCTCAAGGGCGCTGTACAGATCTTACTTTCTATCATTACATATTAATTCCTAGTTAAGATAAGAAAATATACAGGAACATACTTACCTGGCAGGTCCCATCAGGTAGACACAATTTTTAAATTAAAATTATGATTATTATTTTAATTATTATTTATTAATTTATTTTAATTTTTATTTTTTTTTATTTATATACATTAAGGTATCTCATTGTTTATATATATATATTTATTATTATTATAATTTTTTTTTTTTAAGTGATTTGTGAAATATCCTACTTATTTGGCGAAAAATAACAAGACTAAAACACGTCAGGCAGCTGCAAAAGCGCCACGACATATCTAACAGGTTATATGCGCAGGCAAAAAGAAGAACTAACGAACAAAAAAAAAAATTGTAATGATGATTGTATTGAATTGACGAAAAAAAGGCCGCCTGCCGGTTACCGGGCCGGCGGTCGAAGGGACGAAACATGTGGCAAATGGTCATCGTGTGACGACCATTCTCAGGCTGTGGCACTGCATTTAAAAAAACTGATATTTGAAGATTAAAATATTTTCTTAAAAATCGAAATTACGTCGAAACTAGTAACTTTAAAATTATTTAGAGTTTATTCACTTAACCCGGTAAAAACAACAACGGTAATTTTAGTGTAATTTTAAAGAAGTAATTTGTAAAATATGTTTATTTTGTCCTATTTTTGTCATTCCTTCATTTATTATTATGTATGTGCTATTTTTTCTCTGTTGCTCTTTTTCCATTTTGTGTTTTATATGTCTTTTTTGTAATTGAACTTTATTCCTTTAATTTATAACTAAATAAATAAAAAAACCATTTGTATATATCATAACGTCACCGATAAGGCTAAAGGGCTTAAGCACCATTTTGGGAAGCTTACACCAGAGCACTTTAGCTTTTTTCATAGGTAATTGGTTGGATTTAAAAAAAAAGTTAACCTAAATAACTTAAAGCTCTCACTAAGTTAGCCGAAGTAACAAAAAGCTAAAAAAAGTCTCAAACTTGTGTTGCGTGAGTCAAACCTTCTCCCAAATGGTGAATATATTTTAGATGGCTGAAAGGCTACAAAAGTCTTCAGAAACCAACGAGAGTTAGAGCATTCAATGCCGATTATTTTTAACCAAAACTGTATATTTAACTCATTTTTTATTTTTTTTTTTTTTGTAGGAAAAGGTACAGTTGTTTACAACATTTTATAAATAAAGGGATTACTATGTTGCATTAACCAGCGAAGTTTCCGCTAATAATGTTTTTTTAAACTAAAATGGAGAATGAAATATTCAAAATAATAATAATAATTTCAGAATTATAAACACATGAGAATTATATCTA
This sequence comes from Drusus annulatus, assembly GCA_022651775.1. NCBI lineage: Eukaryota > Metazoa > Arthropoda > Insecta > Trichoptera > Limnephilidae > Drusus > Drusus annulatus. The sequence continues at coordinate 945,076 of JAGWCC010000072.1, forward strand.
TGTATGAAGTTGAATAAAACTATATAATAAATAATACAGCGTAGAAAGTAACCAAATAAGATTAATATAAACATGAAAAAAACATACTGTGTATAAAAGAAATCAGAGACAAATAATTAACATATCTTAGATCTGTAACGCACAGCAGTGGTAAGGAGTTAATAATTAATTAATTAAATTTAATAATTAATTAATTAAATTTAATAATTAATTAATTAAATTTAATACTTAATTAATTAAATTTAATAATTAAATAATTAAATTTAATAATTAATTAATTAAATTTAATAATTAATTAATTAAATTTAATAAGTAATTAATTAAATTTAATTAATTAAATTTAATAATTAATTAATTAAATTTAATAATTAATTAATTAAATTTAATAATTAATTAATTAAATTTAATAATTAATTAATTAAATTTAATAATTAATTTATTTTTGACCAATGTGTCGCTTAAGCCCTTTTGCCTTTCCAGCGACGATATTCACAAAAAAGCCATAGCACCGCTCACCAGGTAGACAAGCTTATATCACCATGAATACACCCCTAGCCACAGTTGACACAGGAACAAGGACAAATATTCCCGGAACTGTGTACACTTTCTTCTAATAATTATTTATCCTCTTCAAATTTTATTAATCTATTAGAATTTCCCACTCCCAACAGCTGCATGAGGTGGTTACAGCCTTCACTAGCTCCTTTGCTTCTAACACTGCAGCCTTACAGAGCTTCTTAGGTACGCGGCTTGCAAAGTTGATGTCAAATATTACGATTTGAGTCGAAACTGTCTAAATATGTTGATCGTAGGAGCGTGATAATCTCTATACCGATTAGAAAAAAAACGGTTGTTGCCAACCTACATAAGACCTTTCGACTCCTAGGCCCCAGACAAGCCGATTTTCCAAATGGGCATTGAAGAAATAAGCAATTCAAATCAGTTTTTTTTTACGGTTTTCATGGTTGAGTGGTAAGACGCTCGACCACGAATCCAAAGGTCGCGGGTTCGAACCCGGCGTGCGCAAATAATTTTTATTTAATTAATTTGTGTCATAACACATTTAATTGATATACAATATAATATATGGTAGTATATTTGCGGCACGTTCCAGAGTGGTAGATACTCCAAGTATCGCCCTGGTGAAAGACTACCATTCAGAATTGAAACGTTGCTTGAAATGGCTTTAGCCGTGTTTGGTGACTAGATCTGAATAGCCAGGCTCTTCCTAACCTCCCCCTTCCTCAACTCCTTCTCACCCCCCTGCCTTCAGCCTCACAAAATTCCCCTATTGGGGATGTCATAGTCTCACTGGTTCTAGACGGTTGGGTTAGTTTTTTAAACTGAAAAACCTGGTTACTATGACAGTATTTCACGGTTTATGATTTTTAAAAAGATAATTGTTGAATTAGGGTTTTTAATCTAGTTAAGATCTTTTCCCTAAGCAAACACTAATGTAAAATTAAACTCAGTCAATTAAATAAGACCATCAGATGGTGATAGTAATAAGGCCTAATGAGCCGCAGTACTAGTTAGATAGACATTATGAGGGGTATTTGAATAAGCCCCAGCTACTTAGTAGAGGATTACGAAAAAATCCATAAAATCAAAACTCTTTAAAAAAAAATCATAACTGCAAAATATTAAAGAACTGTCTCCATCCTGAGTGAAATTTACTTTTACGTATTGGAATACAGTGATGTGCAATCATTGCGATAATTGATAGCCGTTTATCCACTGCTTCTTCGTTCAGTAAGCAATTCGCCTTATCCGTCCATCCTTGAAGCAGTAGACACCCGAGACGCCACTGTTGGAGAAGCGGGCGAGGAACGATGAACCGTTAAAGCCAGCGCGGTGCTGGTACCGCAGCCGGGCCGGAGCAGGCACCGCGACCACTACGCCGCCGAGGCCGCGTCTGTACATTGAATGGCACCACTCCTAACACGATAAAGAAGTTCTACAATGTACAGTGTATAGCATGGTTTCTCAAACATCATATATTTAGTTCTCTCACGTATTTTTATGACATTCCCAAACAAGAGTCGTAGACTCAGAAACAATGAATTGCTGTTCCTCAATCATCACTACACTAATTATGGTATAATTCTCCAATGTTCAGAATTTCGAGACTTGTTAACTCAAGTCATGGTCGTTGATACCGCACAAGAGTTCCGACTGCTCCCAACCATCTAGAGCCAGTGCTAATATAGAAGGAGATGGGTAAGAAGAAGGTGAATAAGTACCTGGCTATTCAGCTCTGGTCACCAAACACGGCTAAAACCATTTCAAGCAAAGTTTCGATTCTGAATGGTAGTTTTTCACCAGGGCGATACTTAGAGTATCTACCACTCTGGAACGTGCCGCAATTATACTATATGTTATTTTATATACATATATATATATATATATAAATATATATTATGATAGAATTTCTGTTCAAATCAAGAACAACTTTTCAGACTATCATTCCTTAAATTCGTTAGAAATTTTTCATCATTATCTGTTACTTACAACGATTTTTTTTTAAAAGACCTTTGATATTTTATATTTTAAATTTGCTCTTATGCCCTAAAAAAATAATATTTATATTTCTTGTGGTATTAATACAGTTAGATTGCCGTGTGGGGGGCTAATGTATGCAAAAACAATACTGGTAATTTTGGCTCATACGTAAAAAAGTTCGAAATTTTATTCCGATTTGGTTACTTCACGATTTACTCACTATGTCCCTTTTGACGTGTGTTATAAGACTAAATTAGTACATGTAAATCAGCTAAAATTCTTAGTTATTATAATATAGTGATTGTGTCCTGCCAGGTAAGTTTGTTGCTGTATATTTATATAAACTATGAATTAATTTCAAATAGAATTTAAGATATGTACAGCGCCCTTGAGGTGATTTTTCACAAAAACGGCGATATACAAGTTATATAAACAATATTATTATTATTATTATCGCCCCCTGGACTAAACATCGCCCCCAGAGACAGAGGGGTGACAGGGGGAACCTTTGGGAATGACTGGTGTACAGTAAGCAGTGTATGGCGTTCATTGTACAGGTAAGTAGGCAGGTAGATAGGTCGGTGGGCAAGTGGTGACTGGCGGGCGACTCTCCTCAGCGTGAGGTGCGAGTAAGCAACGGGAAAGTGGCACGAGCGGGTATGTGCGAGGCGTGGGCTGGGCTCCGTGGCTCCTTGGCTCTGCGGCTTCGTGGCTCTGTGGCCGGCCTCTACACTCACTCACGCAAAGGGTGATCCGAAAAAAATATTCAATACACAATACATTTTTTTTAAATAAGCCAAATGTACACAATAATAATAATAGTAATAATAACAGTGAACTTATATAGCGCAGTTTTATGATATTTCACCTCAAGGTATATAATATAATAAGTGTGTCGAGGGTAAGCTACGATACAAGTGACATTATGGCCCAGTCAACATTAGTTTCTAACTAGGCAGATAATAATAATAATATTTGGATGATTTGTATAGCGCCGTTTTTGTGAAAAATCATCTCAAGGGCGCTGTACAGATCTTATTTTCTATTATTACAAAATAAGAAATTTACAGGAACTTACTTACCTGGAAGGTCCCATCAGATAGACACACTTATTAACTTAAAATTATAATTATGGTTTTAAAAAAAAAAAAAAAAATTATGCCTGTTCTAAGAAACTAATCATGCCGTGACATGCTGCGCAATTTTTTTTTTTAGCTATCGGAATAATACAGAAAATACTTAAATAAAAAACGAAAGTAAAACAGTAAAATGAAACCGAAAATAACAATAATATATTTGGGAAAAGAATTAAAATGTAAAGATATTCCAAAAATAATATTGATAAAGATGAACTCGTGTTTGTGTATGCCTGACGGCCTCTGTAGTAAGTCGCTCGACAAATCCAGAGGTCGCGGGTTCAAACCCGGCTTGCAAAAATATATTTTTTCAATTAATATGTATCAAAACACATTTAGTTTATATAAAATAACATATAGTTTAATTGCGGCACGTTCCAGAGTGGTAGATACTCTAAGTATCGCTCTGGTGAAAGACCGACATTCAGAATTGAAACGTTGCTTGAAATAACTTTATCGTGCTTAGTGACCAGATTGAATATCCAAGTACTTCCTGAACTTTATCTTCCCCATCTCCTTCCCATCCCTACCATCTTCAGCCTCACAATAGATCCCGATTGGGGATGCCATAGTCGCACTGGTTCTAGATTATTGGAAGCAGTGGGACTCTTGTGTGGTATTTACTATAAAAAAGTTATAAAACATTGTACTCTTAATTTTTTAAACATTTTTTTCTAAATTCGTCTTGCCTAAATCTAGTAGGTATTAGCCATTTAGCTTTTTTTATAAGCCAATTAATATTTACGTATTTTCATTATTAAAATAATTCATTCGATATGTACCATAGATTGAGAATTCATTTTTTTAAATTTTAAAATACAACTAAGATCAGTTCAAATTTGAAAAGCTTCCGCTCCTACATCCTCCTTTACTTCCTTCGAACCCCGCAAAAATAGCTCCTCCAGAATATGTTTTAAAACAGTCAAAAATTCTCATCACTTGTCTAGAAGATATATTTAACTGCACTTCGGGTTAGGTAGGCCCTATGGCATACAATCAAGTGAATCTTTGGAATTCTGTTAAGAATGATGAACTCAAGACCATTAAATCAAAAAACCCTACGAAGGTATTTTTTTTTAAATTCCACTTTGCGGGCAAAATGCGATCCTTGGGGTCGGAAATTAGATGCCGTTTTCTCAGGCTTTACGGGACTGAATCTTTGGAATTCTGTCAAGAATGATGAACTTAAGACTATCGAATGAAAAACCCTTCGGAAGTAACATTTTTTTTTTAAATTCTTCTTTGCGGGCAAAATGGAACCCTTGGGGTCGGAAATTAGATGCCGTTTTCTCAGGCTCTATGGGACCGAATCAAGTGAATCTTTGGAATTCTGTTAAGAATGATAAATTAAAGATGATTAAATGAAAAACCCTTCGAAGGCACATTTCTTAGGTTCATTACAACATTTCTTTTTGAACAGAAGATTGGTACCGACTCGTATCAAGTATTAAACGAGGTTCCTTAAATTGCGGGTTTGACTTCCGTTCATCAATAGAATGTTTTTTAAATATGCTACATATGGCGGAGAACGATTAGTCTCCTCTAGTTTATCGTGAAGATTCACCACGCTGTTGACATTTTTACTGTCATTAAAATTTGATAATTTTAAAAGATGGAAAATCTTATATGCATAATATTTCGGGTTAATTTTTAATCACTCTGTAGAAATGTGTGACGTAATGCGACCTTGTTGGCGGCACATTCCCGGGAACGCTAGGCTATTGTTATATGTCAACACGCAGTCAGTGGATACCTCTCGAATGTCCCGTGGGGTTAAGCTGAGAATACACCAGAAACAACTCTTGCATGACCCGCGTAGGTAGGCAGAGAGGTAATTTGTGACGTCACCATACCTTCTAAGATGCTAGGTCAACGATATATATAGGTCAACGTAGTCACGTTGAAAACGTCATATCCTAAAGGGGGATGTACTCGTTTATAGGACCCACTTGACGTAATCACAGTTCCCATGATGTTTGACCAACGATAAATCTAGGTCTACACACGGTCACATGGATAAATGCACTTCTGAAAAAGTTAGACGGAAAGGACTCTGGTTTTTCCATCATAACACTTCAAGGTGTTTGTGTGATATTTTGACTTTATAGATCATTTTAATAGCGTACTGTTATGGTTTTGTTTAATGTGTTCAAATGTGTTTGCTAAAAATGTCCTAATTCCCTGTGGGCTATCCAACATACTTTAACATATCTTTGTCTCTTTCTATCGAGTCAGTATATAAAGTCAACAATACAACTGACTACACTGTTTTGCAAAGGTACCTCTCCATGTCCTCCAAGGAAGAACCCTTGAAGTAACAATATATGGAGGGATAGCTAATTTGTTTTACCCAACCCATCCGAAATTGTAATAAATAACTTTTTCCGAGTTTTTACATCGTACACCATGAGAGAGAAAGAGACAACAAATTTCTTGGATTGCTTCTATATACTGTCGTAATGATCTTAAGCTGGCTATTTTCGCTGGTTAACGGCGAGACTCCGCCCACATTTTTTATTTTGCCACTAAACTTGACACAACTAAACGGTTTTTAGGTTAGATGCTATATTTTTGTTGATAAAAATACTGTAAAAAAGTGGCTATACGAATACACAAAAACATTATGTCGATATGTGATATGAATGGATGTATAAATACCGTAGCCTTAGTCTTAGCCACGCCCATTTGCGCCGAGTCATGTTAAAATCATCAAAAACAAGTCCAAAACTGACTTCACTGCCTTGGCTTGGGCTACCTCTTGTATACTCTAAGGAAGAACCTATCTACAGCGTTTATGCTTCAGTACTGCATCCTTCACAGTTGTATTAGTTCAGTGTATGAGTCATGTTAATGGGTATGTTTCTACTTTATGTGATGGTAGGTTGCTGCCTTATTATTTAATAAAGTGCCCGTGCCCGCTATCTGGCTCTAGCTCTCGTGCCTGGCCCCGGGCCCCCGAGGTAATAATGCAATGCCTTTACTTGCCGAAGAATCAATAGCGCAGTGTGAACTGCAAAACCATTTCGTCTAAATATTCACAAGTCAATCGTATTTAAAAAATGTGAACATTGGTTTAAAAGACCCAAAACGATATAGTTTATTAGAGTTGGGAAAAACTTCAATGTTTTGTGAATGCTAGTCTTTAAAATGAACCCTTCACAGTGAACACTTCAATTGAAGCCGAACTCGGCAAAAGAAATTTGAAATCGAAATGTATTAGAGATGGTCGATATCAGAATTGGGTGTACCTGCGGTTCCAGTTACTGACGAGGAACCGGTTATCTATCTAGTTCTTCAGAAAAGTTCTAGCAAATCGACAGCCAAAAGTTCCCCACCAAAAAAACGTACTAGTCGGTAGAGATTTGGAAAAACAATAAAAACTTTGAAGAAGATGTTTGAACTGCCACTAAATGAAGTAGTTCTTTGTAGTAGTTTGTACGGAGCGGTCACAACGCTATAGTTTATAATAGGTTGCCCCCCTAAATGTTGTTTTGTTGTCAGGTTTAAAAATAAAAATAATAAAAGTATTAAAATAAGAAACCTCACCCAGATCTTCGAGGTCGAACAAATAAACCTCTTGACAAATATTTTCACTTTTTTTGGTATTTTGAGAAGTGGCGGCCTCCGTGGTCGAGTGGTTAAGACGCTCTACTACTAATACAAAGGTAGCGGGTTCGAATCCAGGCGTGCGCAATACATTTTATTTCACTAATAGTAATGTGTTATTTCACATTTAATTCGTATAAAATAATATAAAGTATATTTGCGGCACGTTCCAGAGTGGTAGATAGATAGGTATCGCCCTGGTGAACCACCAACATTCAGAAACGAGACGTAACTTGAAATGGTTTTAGCCGTATTTGGTAACCAGATCCGAGTACCTAGGATCTTCCCAACCTTCCTCTTCCCCATCTCCTTCTCCTCCTCACTACCTTCTGCCTCACAACATACCCCATTTGGGGATGCCGTAGTCCCACTGCCTCCAGACGGTTTGGAGCAGTTGAGACTCTTGTGCGGTATTCACTATAAAACACTACGAGAGGGTTCGAAGCCCGGCGTGGGCAAAATAATGTTGCTTTAAGTGGCTTTAGCCATCTTAGTGACTACTGTGAGCTAGATCTGAATAGCGAGGTACTTACACTGCTTACTCTCTTTAACCTCACAACATACCCTTATTTAGGATGCCATAGTCCTACTTGCTCCGGGCAGTTGGGACATTTGTGCAGTATTCACGAAAGAGAAAAAAAAAATACTGGTGATGTTTTAAGTTTTCAACTTTCATAATTGAAATTTACGATAATTTTTACCATAATTAATTTGGTGATTTTTCAGTTTTTTTTTCAAATTTCACTTAAAAGTCTAAATTCTTGTTTGTAAATAAATTACAGTTTTTCTGGGTAATAATGATTATAAAACCATAATTATAAAATAATACTATAATCATTATTATACATTGCTTGAAATGGTTTAAACCGTGTTTAATGACTAGATCTATATAATCGGGAAAATCCCACCTTTCTCTTTGATTTGAAATACAATTCCAAGAAAATGTAAAAAAATATTGTGACAATGTTTATTTATTATTTTCAATAAGACTACACATTCACAGACAGAAAAAGCAGATATACACAAATACATTGACATAGTATTGACTTTCTTTTATATTATTAGTGTACACAAGGAGAATAATAATATAAGGTTTTATAAAAATTCTGAAAATTAACAATGTTATAATATTATTTCATACACGTACTTTTAAATTAAATATTCTTTGCTTTACCTAAAAGTTATTTTACAAATATTCAACAGTTTTTTTCCATTTATTTTAGTCCGTCAAAAATTACGATTCGTTGGTAATTTTACTAATAAAAATCGTCAGAAAGACAAATAATTTGAGGATTGAGACATCTATAGTCTACGATTGTAACTAAAATACGAAATTTATGGTTTGGCTAAAAGTATTTATAAATTATTCATAGATGGCAGTACAGTGACATTACAGAGCATTTTTAAAGACAACTTTCAATCTTTATTTTATCAATAAAATCACATTTAACACTGCATCAATTTTCTTGTGTTTTGAATTTTGTTGATTTGATGCGTTGGAGAGGAAATTATTATTGAAAAATAGTTGAATTGTTCGCATATAAATGTTTATGTTTTATATAATGTTGTTTAAATAGGCCGATAGATGTCGCTGCTTGAACAAAACATCAATTCTTGCTGTTTTCATAATAATTTATATTAAATATCTTGTACATATTATGTTAATTGGTAGTTAGGTTTTGTATGCCTTATTACCTACTTTTCTTTTTAATTATTTACATTTTTCTTCACAAGATTCGAACATTTAAGACCACAACCTAAACAATAATATTCATTTGGTTTGTACAATAAATTACTGTTTTCCTAAATATCCCTACGACGACGACTAGAAGACTTAATATAATTATATAGTAATTAATGTAATATTTTAGGTATGTTAATATAACCTACCTATGTAATAAATGGTTGGTGCAGTATTTTACTGAAAATTAATTAAATACTTAAGTAATACTAATTAATATATCCTTTTTATAAATGTTGCAGATATTGCAGACCAGTCACATAAAACATATTTTATTCATAGTTACAATTATATACAAGTTAGTACAGTACCTAAATGTTTAGTAATCGATTAATTAGGAATTCCTATTATTTTATTCAGAAAGCGTAATGATAACAAATTTTTACCATCATTACTAATGAACGATTTTTTTAAGGTTTCGTGATGTTATTTATACAATTATTTTGATCTTACTGTGTTCATTTTTTAACTTATATTTCAAGCTTCTTACATTTTCCAATGTCTTTTGAAATTAATAAATCCATTGTTGTACCTTTCCTTACTGAGAAAATATATTTCATTTTTTCAATATCGTCGCTGGAATGTCAAAAGGGCTTAAAAGACACTTTGATCAAAAATTAGTTAAAAGTGCAGTTTTGAACAGTTTTTTTTTCTGTATCGAATGCTCTGACTCCCGTTTGATTCTGAAGACTTTTGTGGCCCTTAAGCCATCTAATATATATTTACCACTTGAGAGAAGGCTTGACTCAAGCGACACAAGTTTGGGATTTTTTAAAGCTTTTTTTCGCTTTTTTAAAAACTTTTTTTTCAAAATGCAACCAGGTTCTCGAGACTTATGAATTTTATTGTAAAACAAAAAAAAACTTTACAGTGCTCCGGTTTAAACTTCCCGAAATGGCGCTTCAGCCCTTTTGCATTTCCGGCGACGATATGTACCCGCTTCCCATATATTCATAGTGAGTGAAATACTCTTAAAATTGCCTTGGTGAGATATTACATTTCTTTATCCAAACATTGCAATGCGTTAGCTGTGTCAACTACCCACTGAATAGCCAGGTTAGTACCTACTTCCTGAAACCAGTATCTTCCCCTTTCTCATCCCCTCACCCACTTTATTCACCCTCATAACTTTCGTCAAATGGGGATGCAACAGTTATGGCATCCAACAAGTCAGGGTAATGGTAACTCTTGTACAGTCAGTGACACAAAAAGTTTCCAATTTCTTCATTCGATAAATGTTCCATCTTCACTTCATGAATAATACAAATAATAAATTCACCCATTATCCTTTTTCGTTAGTTCTTATACATGTCGCATAGCACCTTCTCCATTGGCGTGGCTCCGATGGTCTTGGCGAAGAACAGCCGTTCTAATCGCGCGGCGGGTACGGTCCTGAGCAGCGGGAGTAACAGCAGCAGGCGGCCAAAGCGCGCCGGGCGTGCCGGGGCGAGCGCGCGCGCGTGCTGAAGTAACATTACCTGCGCTTGGTCCTGCAGGTGCTCGATCTGTAGGGGCTCTTTGAGACCTCTGGTTTCTATAAAGATAAATTCGTAATGTACCATTTTACATTTAATTTGTATGAATTATTGATAATAATAAAAAAAAAACATAGTAAAATCCTTTTCATAAAACATTTTTATGATATAATCAATGAAAATCAAACACGGCCAATTGTCATCAACAATCTCCGGACTACGCACGCGCAGGCTTATCCTCGTCTCTCTTCCACACATTACTTAACCCCTAAGAAGTAAGCCTTTGTGTTTAACCTAATGCGCCGGAGGTGTCAATTAATAGTCACCGGGCCTTCATCATTATCTTTTCACGAGTTTTCATCATTTATAATCTGTTGTTCGCATATTTAAATAAACCACAATCGCTAGTCCACATAATAATCCACCCAGAGAGATATTTTGTGTAACGTTGGGTTCGGTATAAGTCGAGTAATAAATATTTGAAGTTTGGTTAGGTCAGTACGGCTGAAAAAAATCCATTTTCAAAGTGAAATTACTATTTAAATTTACAGGAAAACCTCATGCAATTCTGTTTTTATTTGGAAGGAAATTTATTCAGGCATACGAAAATACAACAAAAAAATCCTCACATTTCTTAATCAAACCTTTTTAGTGAAATGAGAAAGAAAAAACCAATTCTCTGAATATAAGTAGGTATTCCAGAAAAACCACTTATACTATTAACACACAATTTGAAAAAAAATACACGAACACATTTTTGAGAAGATAGCAAAATTGTCAAAAATATCATTCAAATGTAAAACGGTGAAGTGAGTTATTACGAAATAACAGTCAGCAAGGTACGAAATTCCAAAGGAATATCAACGACATTATTAAGATCATTATTTTGAAGATACATCGTTAACAATGTTTAAATTGTAAGTACTACTGTCGAACTGACTACAGTTTACACATTCGAATTTCGCAACAAGCAAAGGAAGAAGTTGAAGGCAAATGAAAATAACGGACGCTGTGGTTACTACTCAAAATTCCTAAATTGACCAGTGTGATTACCTTAGAGCAATAATATACAAGAGGTAACGCTGTAGATCGATCTGTAGTCAATTTTTACTAGGTTTTACTGACTCGGTTAAATCTGGGCGTGGCTAAGACTAGGGTTACGGTATTTATACATCCATTCATAGCACATGTCGACACAATGTTTTTGTTAATTCGTATAACCACCTTTTCACAGTATTCTTATAAAAATAAATATACCATATAACCTAAAAAACCGTTGAGTTATGTTCAGTTTAGTTGCACATCAAAGAGTGTGGGCGAAGTCCCGAGAGACGCACGAGTCAAAGAACATGGTTACAATACTTTGAAGCGGTGTGAAATTTTGCCAAAACTTTGTTGTGTCTTTCTTTCTCACGGTATATGACGTAAAAACCCGGAGGAAGTAATTTATAGCAAATTTGTTTAGGTTGGGTAAAACAAATCAGCTCTCTCTCCATAGATATTCCTACTCCGAGGTGATTACAATATTCAGACAGAGGAAGTTTACTCTCCAATTCTAATACTTTCATTTATTCAGCTTTTAAGGCAGAACATTTGTTATGTAGCACGATAAATTCGACTAACCACGATTTTGAATTTTCGCGTGGTTAAAATCTATTTATTGCGGCTTTGTTTTTTGTTTATCAAAAAAGTGGCGGGGAACGAGCACAAGCCCGGCCGAAGAGGCCGAGAGAGTCGATTGAAATTGGACCAAGGCTGGACGGAGTTGAACCGACTCAAGACAGTGTTTGCCGCCTATTGTGAAATTGGAAATTTAAATCAATATTACGGATGATAATCGGGTACCGGGAGTAAGACAAAAGACGCTACGATTCCCGCAGCAGACATCGATGAGCGAATTAGCTCGATTTTACGGCTGGTACCCACCGCGGCTGCGGCAGAGCGCGCAGTTTCCCCGCGTTTTCCAGTATCGGTGATAAATAAACAATTTAGTATAATAGTTTGTTTCAACGAGTATCCAACTCTAACGCAACCCACCAAGTTAATCAAGATATTCTTGGGCGTAGAATTATCATCCTCAAATACAACATATAAAGCATTTGCGAGAGTTATATTGTTGTTAAAATTCTTAAAACCCTCGTAACTCCCCACTTTAACAAAGAAGAAAAAGGTCCTCTCTAAATCGATATAAACGAATTTCAAACACGAAAAACCCGTTTTATCCGCTAGAGATACCGGGAGGGCAATTAAAAGGTAACTGTATCTGTAAAAATTACGAGTTTTCTCTGATATTATCTTTTACACTTGCTTAAAGTTAGGCGGCCATACCGCGCCGTTACACATTCGATGCCCCAAGCGTCACAATCCCATCATGCACCACTATCTTATTGATTTCCTTACCGGATCTGAAGAGCACGATGGCCTTCATGCAGGCGAACTCTGCCGGGTCCACCAGCACTGCGCGATACCTGGCCAGCGTGTCTTGCAGTACGCGCAGGTCTCGCGCGCCCGCACCCGCCTCCTGCCAGCTAAACAAGGGGGCGCCCCCGGGCTCCAAGGGCATGCACCACTGGATGGCGTTTAGCAGGAACAGCTCGGCCCACGCTTCTTCTAGTAAGATCACCTGGAATTGAACATGACATTTAGGAAAGAGTATTTAATATACATACGAATATTTCATAGTGCTAAACTCAAACTTTAGGCGCACAGTTTACACTCGCGCTGTGCAAGCAGGTTCCGCATAGAGCATCGGACCATCCTAACAGCGGCCTCCATGGTCGAGTGGTAAGACGCTCGACTACGAATCCAAAGGTCATAACACATTTAATTCATATTAAATAATAAATAATATATTTGCAGCACGTTCCATCAAGACCACCATTCAGAATCGAAACATTGCTTCAAATGGCTTTAGCCGTGTTTGGTGACTAGATGTGAATAGCCAGGTACTTCCCAACCTTCCTCTTCCTCATCTCCTTCTCCTCTCCACTACCTTCAGTCACACAGAATACACCAATTGGGGATGTCATAGTCTCACTGGCTCTAGACGGTTGGGAACAGTTGGATTTTTTACTGTCTTTACGCATTCATTGCAATTTATATATTTTTTAGAATTAATTGTTTTATAATTATGAATATTGTGTATTAATACACTTACTCGCTCTATTTAAAAACGCCTTAAAATAAAAATTTTGTAATGTTTTTAAAATAATAAATAACTGAATAACTGAACTGAATAACTGAACTGAAAAACTCTTGTGCGGTATTCACTATTAAAAAATACGAGTATATTAACTCCATACAAGCCCTCCTGAGGGAAATATTTTCACTCAGGGCCTATGTCATCCTTGGGGATGTGCTGTGTGGAGGGTCTTTTTAATTTATAAATATCAAAAATAAGAGCGGACTTAAATTAGAGCCCTGGAGTACTCCAGGTCGAAGCGTTTTTTTTTTACATGAAGTAGTGCATTGTGCTATGTTGTGTTACCTGATCCCTGAAGGCGAGGCTAGCGAAGGAGGGTAGATTCTTGGCCCACTTGACGGCCATGAAGAGCAGGCGCGCTGAGGTCTCATGCGCGGCCTCATAACCCCCAGCCAGAGCGGCGCCACCCTGCTGGCCCTGCGCCCCCTGTCCGGGACCGCCCCGGTTCGCCTCGCTCTCGGCCCAGCTGCCAGCGCCATCTTCGGGGTTGGTCACGTCTACATCTACGCTGTCATCTAAATGAAAAAAAACAATATGTATATAGGAGTATATAAGACACGAATACAAATATAAGGGTCAGCCAAAAGTTATAGTTGTTGGTAGATATTACATCAATGCTACGAGAATGAAAGTTGTGGGTCGATGCGGTTATATCTAAGTTGATTGCATCAAACCTAATCAGTCAACTAACTAACTAACCATCACGCCGTTTCTCCGCAGGGGTAGGCAGAGAGGACGGACCACCATACAACTCTGTCTTGGCACACACTCCTTGCTTCGTTCACATTTGTACATCGTCTCATACATAATCTTCTGTTATTTTGACTCTTCGCTTGACCCGATTCAAGTATTTTATTTACTTCATCGTGCCATGTCTTCCTCGGGCGTCCCCGAATTTTTCTTCCATTCACTTTCGCATAATATATACTTTTCAAACTTCTTTATTTTTTCATTCGCTCTATATGCCCGAACCATCTAAGCGTCCTTTTCGTGATCCTATTCATTACGCTCAGTTAGTTAACAATATAATTGTTTTGTTTATCATTACTACCTAATTTATTTATCAACATTCTGTATCAGTGCTCATATTTATTACAGAGCACAAAAATACTGTATTTTCAATATCTATTATATTATTGGCATTAATTCTACGTTGCAATTCCAGCATTCACGGTGGATATGCAAAATTCGAAATGGTAATTATGCTAATACCGCAAAAAAATCTCCAATTCAATTCCGATCACGCAACTGCACGATGAACTCACTATGCCCTTTTTTCAACACTAAACAGTTAGCGTGGCTCGGAACGGATACACGTATGCTAGTATTGACGGTGAGTTCCCGCCTCTACCATAGGAGCACTTTTTTTGTTTTACAATAAAATTCATAAACCTCCAGTACCTGGTTGAATTTTGAAAAAAAAAGTTAACTCAGTGCTCTTACTGAGTTACCTGAAGCGACAAAAAGCTTAAAAAGTCCCAAACTTGTGTCTCTTGAGTCAAACCTTCTCCCAAACGGTAAACATATTTTATATGGCTGAAGGGACACAAAAGTCTTCAGAATCAAACGAGAGTCAAAGCATTCGATGCAGAAAAAAGAACTGATCTATCTGAATTTTTAACTCATTTGACTGAATTTTTGACCAAATGTCGCTTTAGCCCTTTTGCCTTTCCAGCGAATATTTATCTTTGCGCTGAAGCAGAAAATTAGCGAAGAACCCTTTGCCTTAAGGTACATTACTATTACCTTAGAGTACATAGAGTGGTATCTATCCAAGGCAGTGTAGTCAGTTTTCAATGATTTTTACCGGACTCAGCGGACCTGGGCGTGGCTAAGACTATGGCTAGGGTATTTATACATCCATTCATATCACATATCAGCATAATATTTTTGTTTATTCGTAAAATCACTTTTTCTCAGTATTGTTATGAACAAAAATATAGCATTTATCCTAAGAAACCGTTTAGCTGTGTTAAGTTTAGTAGCATAGTAAAAAAATGTTGGCGGAGTCCCGCGGTGACCCAGGAGCCCAAGATCATCGTGAGAGTAAATAAAAGCGGTGTATTATATTTGTTGTCTCTTTCTCTTTCATGGCGTACGAGGTAAAAACCCAGAGAAAGTGATTTATCGCAAGTTTGTATAGGTTGGGTAAAAATAATTAGCTCTCTCTCCATACATCGTTACTCCAAGACTATTACGCTACACGGTCTTCTTGTTTCATTTCGTAATCCCGGCTATTTACGCTTGTTTTGGGAGTCAACAATTTATAAGAGAGTTTTTACACAAATACACAATGCATCATTTTACACCTTTTCTTTGTGTCAATCCCATTCACCCATCAAAAGAAATCATTATCTTTACGTTAACGGTGTGTAAGGGATGAGGTTTAGGGCAAACGACAGAATGCCGACGATACACCGCGAGGCTCGGATAAAATCACTTTAAGCCTTTGATATCCCGCAAGCGAAACAGACTCCTCAGGGAACCATTAGGACGCGATGCAAAGTGCCCTAGTCCTTTAATCCTGCTCAGGTGTTTGCTATAATCCTTTATTCATAACTGATCACCTCTCCACTCCCCCTCGCCCTTCTCCCGCCCCTCTCTTTTCGGCGTATCTTCGAGTTTTAAGGGGTAAAGGGTAAACGCTTTGGCTTAGCGTTTAGTCGGTGAGAAAGATGGATTTGTCATATTTTAATAAAAATTAAAAAATAGTTTTGTATTAGATTGACCGATTTTCATTCATTCGGGTACAAAATTAAACTAAACAAAAATACAAAGTGTGCGATTATATATACATACAGAGGGAGAACACAATATAAAATAAAATAAGAGAACAGTGAGAAAACAATGGAATATCATTTAAATTATAACAAAGGAACAAAGAGAAAGAGCCAGATAATATGAAATGAAAGGGGGATATTGTCAACTGAGAAGTTGACGTGTTGTTAGCTTAATTTTGTAACTTGATGATGCTTAGGCTAAGCGAAACCGGTCGTTCATAAAATTAAATTAAAATCTGTGGTCTTATACAAAGTAATTATTTCATTTTCAAAAAATGTATGAATCCACAAAATTATTGCTTTCTACGAAAATATGTTATATTTTACCTTTAAACGTTGGGGGGTACAATTTTAAAACATTTTTTTTATAATTCAACGCTCTGTAGGGCAACGGTTATGAAAGCTGACTTCAGGAACCGTTAAAGAGAAAATGCGCTTGTACCGGACGAAGACGTGGGACGTCAAAGATGAGGACATCCAAACCAAAACAATCCTCGCTCTCTAATTTCAGCGTGCCTGCGAGCTCGCACGCCTATGCTCTCTCTGTCAGTAGTTCAGTGATAATGAAGGATGCGGGAACTGAGGGGAGCTTCATATTTACGTTGGAGTGCGGAACCAGCCCCCGCTTTCCGCAGCCTGGTTCACCGTCCGCAGCCTGTCATTTTGACTGGTCGGACCCGAGAGCCAATCCCAACACACGCAATAATTGTCAGCTCCAGACCCGTGGCTAATTATGTCTTAACCTCAGAGCAATAATATACAAGAGATAGCGCTGTAGAGAGAGCTGTTGTCAGTTTTTACAAGATTTGCCGGACTCGGTTAGACATGGGTGGGGCTAGGACTAAGGCTAGGGTATTTATACACCCATTCATAGCACATATCGACATATGTTTTTATTTATTCGTATAACCACTTTTCACGGTATTTTTAAAAATATATATAACATGTAACCTAATAAACCGTTGAGTTTTTCAATTTATTTCGCGTATCATAACGTGTAATTATCAATTTTCATTTTGCCAGAATTCAAAATTTTAAATTTGTACAATTTTTCATAAAATTTCACAAATATTCATCAATTTTCATCCATCTTCATCGATTTTCATAATTTTTCATGAATCTTCAACATTCATCATCAAATTTCACAAAATTTCATAAAACTTCAGAATCACTTACCATCATCCCCTGTGTCGATTTTGCTCGGAGACCTGCTCCGGCTGGAGGGCGAGGGCGAGGCGGAGGGCGGCGCCCTGTGGGGGTCGTGGGCGGCAAGCTGGGGCGAGGACTGCGTAGGCGCGGGGCCCATGCCCGAGGCGCCCAGCAGCGGGGCGTAGCGCCCCGGGGATAGAAGCGCCAGGGAGACTGGGGGCCTAAAAATAACAATCAATTTATTAAACGATTTATCCAATACCAGTCTTTGATACTCCTTAATAATAATAATAATTGACTGATTTATATAGCGCCGTTTTCGTGACAGAAATATCACCTCAAGGGCGCTTTACATCATAATTAACATAATATTAAAACTAAGACTTAATACTAACTTATGCATAATACTTATAACTAGTGGCTTACAACTAACATATTTACATTAACAAATATATATATATATATATATATATATATATATATATATATATTTGTTAATGTAAATATATATATATAATGGTTGTTGCCCGTGCTGTCGGACCTAAGGTAGAAAAAATCGAGTAAGCAATAGTAAAGCACTTGACTGAGTGATCAAAACTCTAGTGAAGCAAATTGACGTTATTGTGGGTATAATAATTTAAAAAAGGCGAGTCTTTAGTAACTCTTGACGACCTCCTTGGTCGAGGTCGCGGGTTCGAATCCCGGCGTCCGCAAATACGTTTTATTAAATTAATATGTATTATTTCACATTTGAATTAACACTCCTGTTCAGAAGGAGGGTTTTAATGTCACTCCGAACAAGAGTTTTGTGTGATATCAAAGTTAAAGATTACTAAAATATTATTAATATGCTTTTCTATAAGAATTACCAAAAACAATTATCTAAGATTATGTCACAAGAACGTTTTGATAAGCAAGATCAAACGGAGTAACTACGTCACCTCCCTTCGGAACGTACGTTTGATTTTTTCTTTCAGTGCACGTTCTAGGGTGGAATCGAAACGTTTCTTGGAACGGCTTTAGCCGTTTTTGGCGACCATATCTGAATAGCCAAGAACCTCCCAACCTTTCTCTTCCCCATCTCCTTTCATTCCCCACTTCTTTCACCCTCATAAAATACCCCGATTGAGGGTGCCATTGTCCGGCTTCAGAAGGTTTGAAGCGGTTGAGACTCTTGTGCGGTATTCACTTTAAATCTTCTTCCATCATCTTGCAATTCGTTTCATTTTTCTCCTTTCCTTCTGTCGTGTTTAATAATTGTGTACCATATAGGTATATATTAATATAACCGTGGATAAGCAGAGCATTGCTATTTCGATTCAAAAGGCTTCGAATCCGAGGGGAGTTCGGCGTAGAATCAACTGAGTGTAAATTCAACAATTTCCAACATCAAAGCTGAGGTCTGACGGTGGCGACTTCCGCCTGACCTGCTACCTGCTCCCGCTCTCACTGAGCGTGCTGTGTTATTCATCATGGTGAAAAGGGCTCATCCGGCTGGAAGGACGGTTGGTGAAACTGGAGATACCTACCAAGCATGTACAATATATCGCTCGCGTTGAAACAATACTTCGTATCCCACCAATTTGTCAAAAGTGACTTAAATGTATTCTTGTACAAAATTTAAATAAATCTCGACAAATTACATTTTTATGAGTTTTTTTTAAATTTTAAAGTAATTATTCCTTGTAATGTTTTTAAATCATTCATTCCTTCTGATCGTCACCATTTATATGGTAGTTGTCAAATAATGTAGCATTTAAATTTATTACGTGATAAAAAATTCAGATTTTTTGTTTTTTATTTGTATATATGTATTATTCATTTAGATTATTTGAGATGCAAGATACTGTTTTTTCGTGAGCAATATAATCCAATATGTAAGTACTGTGGCGTTTGATGCGGTTAGTATCAAAGTTATTAAAAAATTAAAGTGTAAGTTTTTCATATCTATACTACAACGTATACGTAGGTACCCCAAAGTATGATAACGGTATTTTTCGCGTTATTCATTTATCAATACAAGTACCTACTCTCAACTAGCCTTTTCCAATTACTAGTCTGCATGATAATTATGAAACGAAAATTATGATTAAAAATTAAATCACTTTCAGAAAACAGAAAAAATAACCTCTTCAAGATATCATCAATAATGTATTGCTACTGCCTATGCAGCGATTTTCATTAGTGTCAACGATTTATTGTTGTTCGAGAACACAATTTATAACAACAACTCAATGTTTGTTTTTCAAATAAAATATATGAAAAACATTGACGAAGGTATGTTAATTTCGGACATCATACCTGATTAATTTGAGAAAGATAATAAATTAACAAATTAGTCGGCATCCAGAAAATGAACTTATAATAAAATAAAGATAGACAATGCAATTAGTTTATTGCATAAACTAAAATAAGATTTTAATTGTTAAACAAAAGGAACTTTTTAAGCTATATCAAATGAAACAAAGATTATAATTGAATTGACCGATGAGTAGCTGAGTGGACAAATGCGTCGGATTCCCATTCGCGCATCGTGAGTTCAATTCCTCTGTTAGCTAAGTCCTTCATCATTGCACAAGCAAAATTTTCCGCTTATTAAGATGGTAGTAGGAGTTTTTAAAATAGTATCAGGGTATTCGTAACCCGGGAATGTTTGTCTTGCTTTTTTAAAAAATACAGTTTTAAGTTTGGACACACTATTAGGTTTACTTGAAAAGATCTAGGTGTAGAGAACAATAACCATCGATTACGTTATAAGTTATAAAATTGCCTGAATTATTTTTTGTCAAACAGATGCTTGTATTTCTGTTTTCACGTAAGTACGAAATACGATTTTTCGTAAAAAAATAATAGCTTTGAGTCATGACGCACTGTAGGAATAATAAATAACATCAAAAATGAATTCTGAAACACAAATCTGCAGTAAAAACATATTGAAAAACATCGTTTTAAAGGTTCCAGAGGCTCCGCTTTTATTCCCAGAAGCTCTCAAGTAATTATCATCGTTTAGAATTATTTCCAACCCATTTATCTACTTATGAAGTTTTAACCTCTTCCGAAGCCTTGGAATGGAAAAACCTGAGAAGAAACTTTGTTTATTATTAGAAAAGGTGGCAGAATATTTCCAGACAAAGAGATTTTACTTCGAATTTAGATTCTTTGAAAGGAGACTTTTTGGGAAATTCATAATTCGTTAACCCCTTGCGTCAGTGTCTGCTGACTTGTAAACGTGAGGGTGCTTTAACCCCTTTGACACCTACCCTCTACTCATTGAGGTACCTACCTACCGACTACCTAGACATATTGACCAAATAAAGTGATGGCAACAGAGGTACCCAACTAAATACTTAACTGGTATGGTAAAAAAAAAAAAAAATTTTGGTCAAATAATTAACAAAGTTTTTAAAAAGAATATATGTAAAAAAAAATATATATATAAATCTGGTTGATGCCCTGAGTAAGTTTAAACTATCTAGAGTCAATGGAAAGTTGGCACCCCTAATTCGCGGCATATAGTGAGGCTGAAGGGGAAGGATATGGAAAAGAGGATGGTCAGGAAGGATTTGGCTGTTTGGATATGGTCACTAAACAAGGCTTTACTATCGATTTCAAGCAACATTTCTATTCTGAATCGTGGTCTTTCGATAGGGCGACACTGAGAGTATCTAGCCCATTTGATGGTGATTATTACCTACCTATTTAATGCAATATAATATAAAAAGAGGTAGATAACCCATAACATACGCGTCATTTATCCAATCAACCATTATTTATTTGACATACTTTGCAGAGAAGACGGGATAATAGTAAATTTTATTGAAAAAACATAATTAGTGGGTATATTTGTTTCATTATTCAGCAGATTATCAACTTTACGGACACTCTTAAAATTAAACCATATGAAAAGATAGAGACTGTGTGTAATAAATTATCATTCACCCTCAATATGGTTTTTCACTAAAACGGTGCTATTAGAATTATTCATGTACATATTATTATTTTTAACATCACTGAGTAGCACAGAAATGATAGGTGTCTAGTTTATTTGCAGAAAAAATATGAACCAATGCCCTTACAAAGCTCACTGAATTGAAAAACATCCACAAAGGGATGTCTTGAAAGAATAAGAACTGCGCCCTGAAACTTGAAAGGTACGACCCGTAAAACGCAAAGTGGAAAATTAAATTTCATCCAAGTAAACCCTTAAAATATAATTAAGGGTCTATGGAGATCACGCTCGTGGAAAAAGGAAAAAAAAAACATTATGAGGTGGAAGTAATGCTGATTCTTATATTGTCACATAAAAAACACTTTCAACTCTCAATTTATAACTTACGTTTGTTACGAATTTAAGAAAATAAAATATTTTTCTAAACATGTTTACGTATTCATCAGTAATAACTACATATAAATGGGTTTCCATGATATAACTTTAGGGTTGATAGACGAAAGGGTTATTTTATAGAACTTGTAATGTTTTCGCAAGTCGAAGAAGCGAAAGAAATTTGATTCATTCCCATAACAAAATAAAATGTTTTAGTATTTTTTATTGATAAAACACTGAAAAGTAAGTAGATTAAGATTCTTGCAGTGCAGAAGAGGGGGGTATGCTACCACCAACTTTTTTAGAGTGGTGCAAGGCTATATATTATCAAGAACTCTGCTGTTTTGAAGCACGTAATGCTCCATGTTCCCGATGGATTATCTAAGACAGTGTCATCATCTAAGAGTACATAGAGTAGTATCTATCCAAGGTAGTGAAGTCAGTTTTTTACTTGTTTTTGATGATTTTAACCTGACTCGGCGCACCTGGGCGTGGCTAAGACTAAGGCTACGGTATTTATACATCCATTCATATCACATATCTACATAACGTTTTTGTTTATTCGTAAAGCCACTTTTTCACAGTATTGAAAACAACAAAAATATAGCATATAACCTAAAAAACCATTTAGTTGTGTAAAGCTTAGTGGCATAATAAAAAATGTAGGCGGAGTCCCGCGGTGAACCAGGAGCTTAAAATCATTGCGACAGTATATAGAAACGGTCTATGAAATTTGTTGTCTCTTTCTCTCTCATGGTGTACGACGTAAAAACCCGGAGAAAGTGGTTTATCGCAAGTTTGTGTAGGTTGGGTGAAAATAATTAGCTCTCCCTCTATTTATTGTTACTTCAAAGTCATCATAGATTATTATATCTTCCTGCCTGTAGGACCAACCTGTTAATGGTTCTGCCGGTGGGGAGGACTAAATTGCTCCTGAACAAAATCTCTTCCGGTATCGACATATTTTACGTCACTGAGGAGAGATTGAGAAAGAAAATCTTTCTTCATCTACTCGTACGAGACCTTCAATACTGCCTGAAAGTTTTAGATAAATTTTTGTATTTTTTTTCTTTTAATTCTACATTATTATCACAATTTGATATTATTTTGAAAATAATGTATCCAATTTCTTGTAGGTGTTAAAAAAAACAGTTTGTCTAATTAAATGAAATTCATAAATAAAATATTATTATTATTTTTATTCAACATTATCATGATTCTGGCTAAAAACGGAGATTAACCTACTTGTCCAAAATATACATATTGCAATTTATTTTAAACTTATTATCAATTAAAAACATGAAATAATCGTCTTTCATTACGTGATTTATACGAGTGTATTGATTTATTTTTTACAGTTAATACCGCACTAGAGTCCTAACTGCTCCCAAACTTCTTGAGCCAGTGAGACTGTGACATCCCTAATTAGGGTATGTTGTGAGACTGAAGGTAGTGAGGAGGGGAAGGAGATGGGGAAGAGGAAAGTTAGGAAATAACAAGGTATTCAGATCTGGTCACCAAACACGGCATAAACCATTTTATGCAACGTTTCGATTCTGAATGGTGGTCTTTCACTAGGGCGATACTTTAGAGTATCTACCACTCTGGAACGTGCCAAAAATATACTTTATATTATTCTACATGAATTAAATATCTAATGACACACATTAATTAAATAAAAATTATTGGCGAAATTGAGTTTTCATAATTTTATATTTGATGTTTCTTTTATTATTTGTTTATGTGTTTATACGAGTATATATATATTTACCAATGTAAATTGACTGAATTGTTATCACGTAAGTGAGAACGTCTGTTAAAACCCAGTATAAATAAATACATTTTTATTCAACATCATAATGATTCTGACTAAAAACGGAGATTAACTATCTACTTCTTTATAATTTACATTTTTTATCTGTTTTAAACCTATTATCTATTAAAAATTCTGAATAATCGTCTTTCACTATATTATTGATACGATGACCTATATTAATGGGTCATATTTTTCGTTCTCTGTCTTAAAATACGCCAAACATATTCTCACTCATGACTCTTCCACCCGACACAGCTCACCGTATCCAGAAATTCAAGCCGTGACAAAGCCTTCGGAGGCTTCGAGGGTGAAACATGAAAGGAGGCTGTAGGGTGAAGGGTTCACGTTGCAGTCTGGAGGCTTGGTGTAGATGTGTGGTAGTCTAGGATAGTGTGTCTGGCGTCCACATCACTGCCGCTTCACAGAGCCTTGTGCCTTGATTTCACACTCCACTAAAGGTTGACTGATCAAGCGTCCTAGTCAACTGTTATAATATGATTACGCCTCTGTGATGTTTTGTGCTGTGCGCTTTGTTCTCTGCTCAGTGTTCCTCGCTGGCCCTGTCGTCTGGCGGCTGATACGTTATGGTAATCAGACGCATTGAGATGTTGCCATAAGTAAACACACAAATAAACAAATTTTCATTATACTATTCAATCACATTTTGCAAAATCAACTGATTTTCTAAATTTAAAATAAGAATTAACTTATCAAAGCTTTACGCATCATTGTGTAAGGAACTATTAAAACAATAATACCGGTTAGTAGCTGAGTGGACAAACGCGTCGGATTCCCACCCGGGCGTCGTAGGTTCAATTCATTATTCAGACATCATTTTAATCATGATGAAAAACACCCAAATTCAGTTTTATCCAAACCACTTCTCAGCGTTATAATATCATCATTTAGGCGTGATTGTATTATGATGAAGATTTGTGAAACTAATGATGAAACTAATCTACGTAAGAATTACTGAACGCGAAGCGTCATTTTCCGCACCATTAAGACATCATTCCGCATGATGAAATACACCCGAATTTAGTTTTACCCAAACCACTGTTCAGCGTAATTATATCATCATCAAGACGTCATTGTATTAAGATGAAGATTTGTGAAACTAATAATTAAACAAATCTACGTTAGACTTACTGACCGCGAACATTTTCTTACATCACCCAGACATCGTCTTAATAATGATGAAATACACCTGAATTTAGTATTATCTAAACCACTTATATGTGATTGTACTATGATGAAAATTTGTGATAGTAATAATGAAAAAAATCTACGTTAGATTCACTGAATACGAACAATTTCTCACATCACCCAGACATCATCTTAATAATGATGAAATACACCCGAATTTAGTCTTATCTAAATTACTTGTCAGCGTTATAATATCATCATGGAGGCGTCACAAAGGCAATATAGCGCAATATCAATGGTAAAATAGAGCCAGATAAAACATTTTTCAACCTCGTCACATCATCAAAATGTCGCTGTATTATGATGAAGATTTGTGAAACTTATGGTGAAATAGACCTACGTTAGGCTTGCTGAGAGCGACGAGTCAATGGCGGAGATCAGGTAAGCTGGGATGGAAGTGTCAGTCAAAGATCTACTGCTCTCCGTCATCACATCACATCATCATCCAGGCATCATCATCATCAGACAGCGGTGAAGGTCACATAAAACAAACAGTACAACTCATGAAATACAGACATGCGCAGGAATGGAGCGTGGAGGGGAAAGGCTATTCAAAAATAGGCACAAAGTAAGTATACTCGTTTTAGCAATGCTTTCAACATTTTTATTGACACGCTATACAGCATGTTTTATTTAAGGGCAATTATCGGCAGCTATCCTTATTACATTTATTTATATACTAACGGACCAATTACAAAAAAATACATAACACTAAATGAGAAAAAAGAGCAACAGAGAAATAACACCATTACATAATATTTTGATGAAGCAATGATTACAATTGGACTAACATATACATCTGAAAAAACATTCAAGTCAAAGCCTGAGCAAGGTTTTGGTAGAGTCGTAAAGAATGACACAAATCATTTAGACTAGTTCCAATAATTTCAAGACCGTGGCTTGCGTTAACAAGTTTAGACATTCTGCACAGTGGAGAATGATACCCATAATTAGTATAATGATGATTGAGGAACAGCAATTCATTGTTTCTAAGTCAATGGCAAGGAATGTTGAACCGGTTGCAACAAAGAAGGTGAGTCAATGACATAATTAACAATGTAAGAAATGCAAATTGAATCAAAGTCTTTCCTACGCTTTTCTAATGAAGAAAAGTTTCTTTAATTTCATCATATAAATGATCGCCTCTTTCTCGCGTAAGAAGCGATGTTGTACGGATTCAATATGATGAATACGAACAGTATAGAAGGGCGACCAAATAACACTGGCATATTCTAGACGAGGGCGTACTAATGAGTAGTAACAAGTTTTTAGGGTCTTTATTTTCCTAAGTTCTATTGATGAATCCAATAAGTTTAATGATTTATTAGCTACATTATTAATGTGGTCACGAAAAAAAAGTTACAGTCTAGAGCGACACGAAGATCTTTTATAGATCTGACGGTAGATAGGGCGACACTGTTTAATTTGTAATTTTCATTGATGCTAACTGTATTTTAGAGTTTTTAATTCTGTTTTATATCACTTTACTCGTATGTGTAGTACGCTAATACTGATTAGCCATGGAGTTGTGTGATATCAATAAGAATATATTTATTTTATCAGTTATAAAAGCCTTCGTAACAAAAATCTACCATGAGCTAATGAATTCATAAGAGGTGTTACTCACCCAAAGACTCCCACTGCGACAGCAGCTTCCCTGAGAGCCCTCTCCTGCCCCATGTCTCTGAGAGCCTCGGGTCTAATGGTGGCGGTGTTCCGAGGCTGGCGTTCGTTTTGTACAGCTGGGGACAAAGATAAAACACTGTTGTAAAAGGTATAAAATTATTATATGTTTTTCTACCCTTCTAGTGTTAAAGTATTAAAATCAAAGTAGTCTATACGAATACGTATCTTAGTATTTAGAGCTTTTACATTGAAAACTTGTCGGCATGTTGTGGATATCCAGAAAGAATGTAAGGCTGATGTAAGCGCAATGAATAGGATCAAGAAAGGAACGCTTAGATGATTTAGGCATGTAGAGTAAAATAACAAAGAAAGGAGTATGAAAATAATATCTGATGCGAAAGTGAATGGAAGAAGAAATCGGGAACGCCCGAGGAAGACATGTCATGATCGGTCGGTAGCTGTTTGAACAAACGCGTTGGATTTCCAATTCCTCTGCTGGCTAAGTCGTCCATCGCTGCACAAGCAAAATTTTCCGCTTATTATGATAGCAGTGGAAGTTTTTCAAATATTGTCAGGTAATAATCAAATGTGTAATGGCACATATTTATCAAATAAAAGTTATTTGAACACGCTGGGTTTGAATCCGTGATCTCTATATTCGTAGTAGACCACGGAATCCGTTGTCTAACCCAGTGGCCCCCAAACTTTTTGTCGCCGCGGACCGGTCAACGTTTGATAATTTTACCGCGGCCCGCTGAGGGTAGGGAGAAGGGGGTGTGGGTGACACATTGAACGTAGATTTTTTTTTAAAAGTTTTTGCGCGGCCCATGGGTTGGGGACCACTGGTCGTATAAAACATATTTTCATATATTTATATGTGTAGAAAAAACAGGCGTATTAATAGTAAATCTAGAAATATTTAAAAACCGCTCAAGGATATCGTTAATCTATTTAAGGTAAAATTGTTGTAAAAACACGTAATTTATTCCAAAAAGTGTTTCACCATTCATTCTTCATTGTCGTTAACCAACACACAAGTCAATAGCCTTGTATTTTGTTATTAAGTACCCCGACCCATCAAAACCATAAATTACAAATAATAATCATAATCAACGTCAATATTTTAATGAAATCATCGCGACAGCGGTGGGCGAATGGGCGGCCATTGTGAATAACGTCGGGAGCAGAATGTTTATGACGTCTCCTGTCAAAATACCGCACTGACGCCGCGCCGTGAAGCGCCGCGACGCACCGCACTGGACGCCGTCTCGCTGGGGCCGGGTACACGCGGCCTTTTCACGCCCCAACAGCCCCTGACGTGTGCACTGTGCAGTAGGCACTGTGTAGTGTGCACGCTCCTTTATGTTTTATTGTGGGGTAGTAAGTGAATGTTGCAATTTAGATAAAAAAAACACACCCCCACTTATTTCATACGGATGAACTTACCTGGAACATTAATTAATTTATCATCTTAACCTAAAATTGCTTGTTGGTTGAATATGTTAACGTGAATGTTATATCTATATACCAAATGAACAATGTGTTAGATTTCATAAACTATTACCATCATTAATCAACTCATTTTAGAATATATTTGAAAACCTCACGGCAAGAACCTGTTAACTAACATCTTTGTCAAAATGAGTTAGTATTCTCACTTAACTAATTCTGATACTCTCTATCAAATAAACACACTTTCAGATCATGTAAATGGCATGAACATGAAAAATCAAGGAGTTAAACATGTTTACTGCAAATTTTCTTATAACTGAAATATTTTTTAATTACAAGAACATGTTATCTACAATAATAACATTGTAATACAGAAATGCATAAATTTGCTAAGATATATATTAAGTTAAATATGTTGAAAAATAGTTTGTGAATTTATGAAAGTACATACTTTTTTTTTTTACAAAACGAAAAGACTGAATATCTCAGAATGACTTGACAATTAGTTAACAGGTTCTCGCCGCAGGGTCATTTGTTGAATGTTAGTTGACTGGTTGGTAGTTGCAACGTGTTAATGATAAGTGATAATTATTTATAACAATATCAAGTAACTTTATGTCCGTGCTACTTTACGAAAAAAAATACTTTGTCTTATTTACGCGAAGTTATTAAGTTTTCAATGTAAATCTTTCATTAAAAAGTTAATCCGTCTTACTTATTAGATTTTTACGCATTGGTTAAGCGTTGGTTTAGGTACACCGGACCTAGGCCATTAAATCAGACGCATAAACCGTGGTGTTAAAGCAAGTTTTTTGCTATTCCGACCTTCCGATGCGTAATATTTACACCTCGTTATAATTAAGAGAGAAAAACTTAAAAATTACATTTCATTTATGTTATATTTCCCTCATTATTAAGGCCTATCTCTTTACTCTTGTGCGCTCCTTAAGAAGATTTTACACAAATGCGCTATAAAATAGATTTGTATTATATTGTATTATAGTAAAAACAAATTAAGTTCAGTTTATTTTTATTTTTATAGTGAATAGCGCACAAGAGTCCTAACTGCTCTTTAGCCGTCTCGAGCTAGTGAGACTATGGCATCCTCAATTGGGGTATGTTGTGAAGCTGAAGGTAGCGGGGAGGAGAATGAGATGGGAAAGAGGAAGGTTGGAAAATACCTGGCTATTCATATCTAGTCACCAATCACGGCTGAAGCCATTTCAAGCAACGTTTCAATTCTGAATGGTGGTTTTTCACCTGGGCGATACTTAGTATCTACCACTCTGGAACGTGCCGCAAATAAACTTTGTATTATTTATATGAATCAAATGTGTTATGACACATATTAATTAAATAAAAGTTATTGCCGCACGCCGGGTTCGAACCCGCGACCTTTGGATTCATAGTCGAGCGTCTTACCACTCGACGATGGAGGACTTCAAAAATATAAACATTCTCACAGGGTTACAAATAACCACAATTATTAGAATATCTCTCAGCGCCTAATTGTAGCTTGTGTATTGTCGATGAAATATTACTAACAGGGAATCAAACTCGAGACAAATTGACCAAAAAATGAAATAACACGTTATACTGCTTAGATATAGCGATTTTTACTAGTAATATTTTTATTAGTAATGTGATCGAACTTGCTTTAGTAAAGTATATTTTACATGCTATCAATCAGTTTTATGTGAGCTACCCATAAATAACAATTACCCAATAAATGAACTTTGAAATATGTGCGAAAGGCACTCATTTCCACCCTCTGGTTATTTTAATTACGTGGCTCTACCCACCACCCACCGCCCACCCCAGATATCTACCCGGAGGAGGAGGGCGGTGCGTGTTACCTGCAATTGACGTGGCCGGCGAGGCGGCAGATATTGAGATGAAGTTCAACTGATGGTGATGCGACCGCTGTTCACCTGTTTACAATGACGTGGTACAGACTGCGGTAATAAAAACCAGGAACGTGGACAGTGGTGACTCTGTGTGGCTGAAGGCTGCTATTATGCGGTATCGTTTTAAATATAAGGTATTAACAGGACCGGCTCTGAGTCAAACGGCGCTTTGCGCAGGTAATTTTTTATCGCCCCTTGTCCAAATTTGCTTGAGTATAAAACAAGAGGCACGAGTTTATTTACCACACCGTCAATAATAATAATAATTGGCTGATTTTTATAGCGCCGTTTTCGTGACAGAAATATCACCTCAAGGGCGCTTTACAGCATAATTAACATAATATTAAAACTAAGACTTAATATTAACTCATGCCTAATACTTATAAGTAGTGACTTATAATGAACTTATTTACATTAACAAATATGTATAGTGGTAGAAAACAATTGAGTAAGCAATAGTAAACTAAGTATAGCACTCGGACTGAGTGATCAAAACTCTAGTGAAGCAAATTGACGTTATTGTGGGTATGATGATTTAAAAAGGTGAGTCCACTATGGCATACACAACTTAAGGAAATATTCTAAGGATAAAGGAAGTGAGGAGGGGGGAAGGGAAGGAAAGAGGAATGTTGGAAAGTGCATCGCTCTTTGACAAACAAACCTTTCGCAAGAATTCAAGGCTGATGTAAGCTTAATGAGTAGGATCAAGATAGATGGTTTGGGCATGTAGAGCAAATGAACGAAGAAAAAAGTGTAAAAATAATATATTATGTTAAAGTGAATGGAAGAAGAAGTCAGGGACACCCGAGGAAGACGTGGCACGATTAAGTTAATCAAATACTTGAATCGAGTCATGTAAAGAGTCAGAATAACAGAAGAGTATGTATGAGACGATGTTTGAATATGAATGGAGCAAGGAATATGTATAGCACTCGGACTGAGTGATCAAAACTCTAGTGAAGCAAACAGCCATCCATGGATAGTATGTTTTTTTTCTTCATTTAATATAATATATAGCCTAGGCGCTAAGAGTATGTGATCAGATACTCTAAGCGCCTTGAAGATTCGCCGCCTGAAGCGGACTGTTCCAATTGCGCCTGCACAGGGCCATCCCTGGGTATTGATAGTTAAAAAAGCAGATAGATTTATATTTGTTAAAATTTCTTCAACGTGTCTTCAGATTGATCCTAGCTATTTACTTAAGGTCATTAAACATTTACACAATTTTAAAATATGACCAGTAAATATGCACAAACCATTATTCTAAGAACCCATTGAACACAGCGAACGCAGCAAAAACCAAGCAAAGAGCATGCAGATAGGAATTTACAAAACAAAATGAATTGGAAAAAAATATTTAATAAAATGTTTTTCACATATTTAACATAATATACTTCAATAAATTAATTTTTACTTGACCCAGGGACATATTAAAGTAGTCAGCTACTTCACAGTACTCATTACCATGAACGGGGAGTCTATTTATGGTAGACTAAATTTGATATACTCGTATTGTGTGAAATAGGACGTATTACTCAGTGGTTGAGTAATTTAGCAATCATAGATAATATATATGTGTGCGCAAGGAAGAACGGAATGAGTCAATACACGCAGATATTCAGGAGAGCAAAAACAAAATTTAGGAATTTGGTTTTTTGTGTGTAATCTAGTCACATGTCACATTACCTCTTTCAAAATATAATTGCACATTATTTTATTTTCCGACACACCTCATTGTTTCTTGATAGATGTGTATCTAATGAACAATGCTGCATACTTAACTAAAAACTTGAATTTTTCAACTCATTTCGTTCTTCCTTGCGCATACAGAAATATTAATAGATATATAGATAGTCAGATGTTTTGTTTAATATTATATCAAACCTAAGAGTGTAGAAATTTTAAATGAACAGAAAAGCTTTGCGAAGCCTGAAAGTTGAACACAGCTTTTAGTTTTCAGAATGTATGGATTTATAGGTTTTAATCTCGTTCGGGTTATGAAACTTTGATGGATCCATCAATTATAAAATATGAAAAAATTTTCAAATAGTGGAGAATCAGAAATACAAGAAATGTTTCGATTTCGGAAAAAAAAATGCTGAAACTGGGCGAAGCCGGGTAGCAACTACTCGTTATTTAACGAAATAAGGGAGTTATATTTCCTAATGTCCATTATCTCAATACTTTGATTGATACCCAAACAATATCTACACAAACAATTAGGTAGGTATGCATTTTAACAATTGTCATAAAATATTTAATCTCAAAAATATTTACCTGAGTTTCGCACGATCGCTTTATTTCAGACATAAGGAAAAAAGATAAATTAATTCAAAATGTTAGTTGCAACAGAAATTAAACAAAATATTTGTTTAACTTATTAGCGATACGAAAACTCAGGTTTACCAAACATACTCGGACATGGATTACTGGATATAACTTCATAGTAATGGTTTTCAATTAAAAACTAAAGGTTCAATACTTAAAACAGGTGTTTAAATAAAAGTGAGGCAGCTTTTATAGATATTCAAACTTCAAATGTGTCTCAAACCTGAAAGCTTCGGGGTCTTAAGCTGGGTACTTTCGATTTGTATTTAATCATTTTGCGACACCATACAAGATACCCAACAATCCAGATCTAGTGGAACTATAATAACCGGGATCGGGGAATATCATTGAACCTAAGGAAATGGCGGAGGAGATGGAAAAAGGGCAGATAAAGATAAAACATTTTTGAAAAATCATACATAGTTACTAAACCCATTTAAAGTCATTTCAAGAAACATTTAATCTCAAGTTGACTCTCACCATAGCAAAACTGAGAGAATCTCACACACTGCAATGAATTACCAATACATTTTAATAATGTGTTTTACATATACGTAAGTAGGTATGTACAGTATAAATGTGAAATATTTTTTTAAATTACGAAGGTTTTATAAAAATAAATATATAAATCTAGCTGTAAGGTAATGTATTTAAATTACGTTAAATAAACATTTATTTATAGTTTCTGTGTATAATTTGTAGAATTCCATTTTATTTTTTTAATAATTCAATTGGTTTCTGCTAGTTTTAGTTTTTGTTTTTAGTGACAACTGTTTTGGCGTTCAATGGCAGTTTCATAATGGCACTGAATGCTGAAACGCCTGTCACAAAAAAAGCAGAACTAAATAATAATAATATTAAAATTAATTCAATTGCGTTTTTGAAAAAGAAGAGGTTATGCAATACCAGCTTTAAATTCTAGTAATTCCAAAATATATAATTTCACAACAAATTCGTTAAATATAAACTTTGTAACTAAGTGACTCCGGAAGCTTTCTTCCGAATAGAGTAGAAATTTTTGAGTATGAGTCTTGGTCGCGACCAAATTCTTTTTTATTTTATGTGTCATCTATTGTTTCAAGTTTCGTTAAAAATTATTGATGCTGTTTAAAAAAATGATATCAACACATTTATGAATTGCACCAATTTATTAAGAAATCTATGTACGAGTATGTGTGTGTAAAAGTGTAATTAACTCAAATAACACGGTAACGCTACTGTGTTATCTTGGGATCAGAAGTAAGTTTTTGAACTTGGTAACGGGAAGGTTGAAGAAAAATGAACAAGGGTGAATTATCACAAAATTACAGGTATTGTTTATTAATTTTATAGTTCATACCGGACAACAGTCTCAACTGCTCCCAACCATCCGGAGCCAGTGGGACTATGGCAACCCCGATTAGGATATGTTGGGTTATGTGAGGAGGGGAAGGAGATGTAGAAGAGGAAGGTTAGGAAGTGTCTGGCTATTCAGATCTGGTTACCAACCACGGCTAAAAACCATGTCAAGTAACGTTTCAATTTAATTTAACGTTAGAATGGTGGTCTTTCACCAAGACGATTCTTAAAGTATTTACCACTCTGGAGCGTGCCGAAAACATAGTATACATTATTTTTAATGAATTAAATGTGTTATGACACATATTAATTAAAAAACATTTTTTCAATGGGTTTTAACCTGTGACCTCTATATTCATAGTCGAGTGTTTTAATCGAACTTTTCAATGTGGCTACATCTACCTTAGATATATTTAGATGCACATATATAGAGTTCTGTTATTATCTCTCGATATACGTACAAGAGTGACCGTTAGGTACATAACGATTTACATAATCTTAAATAAAATATATATTTTTTTACACACCTTTTTACATTTGCCAATTCAACGATTATCTCATAATATGTGTATAAGAATGAACATCTCTAATATCTTACCTTTTTTTGTTTTTCATTGCTAACCTTATTTGCGTTATTATTTCGTATATAGTAAGTCACACTACTTCAGTTTGTACTTATATGACTCCTTTGGATATATAATGCCTTTTCTAAATGTGAAATGTAAATAAATGTTTAATTTCTTTTGTTAAACTATGCATGTATCTACAATATTTTTATATCATTCATCTCTCAATGTATTTGGTGAACAACTGTTTTTATGAGATCTTGTTAAATAAATAAATAAATTAAACATGGTTATTATTTTGCGATAACCGTAAAAAAGGGAAGACAACGAATACTAACATTTGAGTCGTGCGTAGATTAAAAATGTAAAAAGTTAAAACTACAATTTTATACTTCATCCCTTATAGCTTACACATGAACAAGAAATCCCAATCAAAAGCAAAGGCCTCATCCTCCGTCGCAAAGTTTGGCAAAGATACGAGCGGCAGAAGCCAAACGAAAGGGGAGGAAGTAGGAGGCGGAAGATAGAAGACGGGAGAAGGGAAGAACGGGGACATAAAAGAAACGTTGAACGTCGTAATACTTTCCTCGCAAAGGCCATTTTCTTTTGTCTCCAATTTATATTTCCCGCCCATTTCCCGGTATTGCCACCGTAAAATATCGGTTTATCTGGGTAGCTACTGCTACCTATGTCAAATATATATTATTTTTTCCACCTCTATGTCTTATGGCATTACTTTTACGCTCTCCGTGCCGGGGAACGTTTGTTCCAATAAAAATGATTGAAGGCCGGGAGAGATTCATAACGCACAAATGCTCTCAGAATTTATTATTTAACTTTGAACTATGTACGGATTTTATTTGTCGCGGGAGCTGGAAGCATTACATAGGCAGTATAAAATATCGAGAAAAAGGAGGGACTTGACTTTAAATACGTTATATCTTTCGGAAATGCATAAATTTCTACAAAAAAAAATTGCTAACTGAAAATCTTCTTGGATCAAACTTTGAGTATTTTATATTTTCGTAAAAAGCAATCATTTTATGGTTTGACAAATTTAAATAAATGAAAAAATAACTTTGTATAAGACCACGGATATTATTTTAATTTTTATGACTAACCGGTTTCGCCTAGCCTAAGCATCATCAGGGTACAACATCAAACTAAACAAAATAAGTGTGCGGTTATATATACAAACAGATTTAGAAAAAATATAAAATAAAATAACAGAACGATGAAAAAACAATATAATGACATTTAAATAATAATAAAGAGAAAGGGAGAAAGATCAAAACCGGTCGGTAATACAAATAAAAATAATATCCGTGGTCGTACGCAAAGTAGTAAGTTGTTTTTTTTTTCATTTCTTTATGAGTATTTGAATTAGAAGGCAATTGAAAACATTAATAACTTGCCTCAATATCTTAATTGATTAATTACTCAAGGGACGCTTAGATGGTTTGGGCATGTAGAGCGAATGAACGAAGAAAGGAGTGTGAAAAGAATATATGATGCGAAAGTGAATGGAAGAAGAAGTCGAGGACGCCCGAGAAAGACATGGCACGATCAAGTAAATCAAATACTTGAATCGGGTCATGTGAAGAGTCAGAATAACAGAAGAGTATGTATGAGACGATGTATGAATGTAAATGAAGCAAGAAGTGTGTGCCAAGACAGAGTTGTATGGCGGTCCGTCCTCTCTGCCTACCCCTGCGGAGAAACGGCGTGATGGTTAGTTAGTTAGTTAGTTACTCAAGAAATATTTCACTATTAAAGAAAACATTACGATTTCAAAGTCAAATCACTTAAACTGAATAGTGTCTTTTCAAATTTGGTGAATTATTTGATAATTTTATAATTATTGACCTCTCACAATTTTTGAACTCGGTTCTCAAGGCATGAAATTTTATTCCCACTTTGCATTAAAATTAATTAGGGTTTTTATTTATTTCTAGTTTCCCTTCTTTCGACATTTATTTTTTTGTTTTTGCGTCAACAGCGTTACATCTATTGATATAGTTTCCTTCATTCACCCTTCCTTAAATATCCTTATCAGCCTTTCTGTTTCTCTAGAAAATACTTCCCAAATACACAAACTCATCCACTTTCTCCAAGTATTCATGGTAATAGCAATTTTATTTGAAACTAATTTTATCGTGATTTTACACTTGTGTCTAGTATTTAAAATGAAAACTTCTAAGCCAATAGTCGAATTGTTAAAATAAAATGTAAAAAAAATCCCCAAATGGATCTCCGAATTTCAATTCAATATCGAATCATTTTTTAGCATCCGTAATTATTCCATTATTCCGATTTCTGAAATGTCGGAGGACCTTTTGAAATGTAATTTTAAATGGCTCAAAAATTCCTACAAAGCTCTCCTTATTATTCAGCGAGCTTATTTAGAAGTCACCGGATCTTGGGCGAAGAACCACCCACCCCAATTATATTACAGATATTCCTGGATTATAGAACTGCGGGATGAAGCAATGTTATGAAATAGTTTGTCAAAATAATCGTATTAAGCAATGCATTCATCTAGCAATGACATTATTATTAAAATTGAAATTAACTGAATCAGATTAATACTTATTTATCGTTAAATAATATCAATAATCTAAAACACAAATATGAAACAGAAAAAAAAACAGAAACTATAGAGAACAATGGTCATGACCGAGACTCGAACTCGGAACCTTTACTGTATCCGGGAGTACCGCTCTGCCAATTAAGCCATCAATACCTTATTAGAAAGCGGCATATTTAAACGGTCTCATTTTTATCTCATCATGTGTTTCGTGTTTCTAGACCATTGTTCTTTTTAGTTTCTGTCTTTTTCCTGTTTCATATTTGTGTTTTAGACTATTGATATTGTTTAAGTATTTGACATTATTATTGTTGAACATCGAATGAAATGCATTTTTGTATTTTAGCTGCCTTTTCTACAAAGATTTTAACCGTTATTATGTCAAATAAATTGTTAAATAATTAACTTTGGAATTTACACATTAATTGGAAGTCTTTGTCTTTTTATTATAATCTAATCAAGACGATATGGTATTAAAATAATAATTATTGGTTTACTTCTATTGCCCCCGACGGCTTCCGAGTTATTAAGACACTCTACTACAAATCCAGAGGTCGCGGGTTCAAATCTTGAAATGCGAAATAAAAAAAATAAAAAATTATGACTTCACATTTAATTCATATATTATAATATAAAGTATATTTGCTGCATTTTATGGAGTGGTGGATATTCTCCGTATCCCCTTGGTAAAAGAGCACCATTCAGAATCGAAACGTTGCTTGAAATGGCTCTAACTGTGTTTGGTGACCAGATCTGAATAGCCAGGTACTTCTCAACCTTCCTCTTTCCCATCTCCTTCCTCTCCCTAATACCTTCAGCCTCACAACATACCCCGATCGGGGATGACATAGTTCTACTGGCTCTAGACGGTGGGAGCAACTAGGACTCTTGTACGGTATTCACTAAAAATAAAAATAAGCGCCATTTTTTTGTGAAAAAATCACCACAATGGCACTTTACAACTTTTTTTTCCAACCTACCATAATACTATACTAAGACTTATAACTAGTGACATACAATGAATAACTTAATGGCTATTGACATATTATATAGACTTTATATCTTCTTATATTTACGCAAACATATCAATTATTAACAAGCCGGTCTTTCAATAAACAATAATGCTTTCGTAGAAATTATAACACAACGTTATATTAAATTAATAACAGTGGAAAAAGTTTGTGTAGAATCAACTTTGTTTACAAATACACTATGCAATGAACTCAGAGCAATGATATACAAGAGAGAGCGCTGCTGTACTCCATTTTTATGAGTTATGCCGGACTCGGCTAGACCTGGGCGTGGCTAGGACTAGCTAGAGTATTTATACATCCGTTCATAGCACATGTCGACATAGTGTTTTAAACAAAAATATAGCATGTAACCAAATAAACCGTTGAGCTATGTTAATTTATTTCGCGTATAAAAACGTGTGGGCGGAGTCAACAGAGACGTGGGATATGGGGAACATTCTATCAATACTTTAAAGCGGTGTGATAATTTGGGAAATTTTGCTTTCTTTTTCTTTCTCACGGTGTACGACTTAAAAACCCGAAGAAAGTAATTAATCTCACATTTATATTGGGTGGGTAAAAATAATTGGCTCTCTCTCCGTATATTGTTGCTCCAAAGCGTTAGATCGGTTTGTAGAATACGAGCAAATCTGTATGCGCAAAGAAAAACGGAATAAGTAAAAAAGTTTTAAGTCAAGTATGCAGAATTGTTCCTTAGTTTCATATCTACCAAGAACAAATGAGATGTGTCAGAAAATAAAATAATGTACCATTATTTTTTGTAAAAAGAACATGTGACATATGAGATTATTAACAAAAAAACAAAATTCCTAAAATTTGTTTTAGCTCCGTTGAACATCTGCGTGTATAGACTCGTTCCGTTCTTCCTTGCGTACATAGATATATTCTATGTTAACGATTGTGTTATGGTAGACATAAACGTTTATTCGAAGATTATTGTTAATATCACCAGAATAATAAGTTAAATAAAAAACACACGTTGTTTAAAACCAATTTATTTTTGTAAAAGTCAACTAGTTTCGATTCTGCTGAATCTTCTATAGTAATATAATATAATATAGTATAGTACTATACAAATATAGTATATGTTTAAGTCCAGATGAAGATTCAGCAGAATCGAAACTAGTTGACTTATACAAAAATAAAGTGGATTTATGGCTTTTCATTGTCATCTTTAGTAGTTACATTGGTATCTCGCTAAATAACACCCACATTAAAATGTTTGAAATTGTTTTATGTTTTTCTAGGTATACCGATATATGTATAATGTCATTACAATATACTAAAGTATTTTCTTTATTTTCGAAATATTAAAAAAAAAAAAAAAAATTATTAAATTAATATTTCATATTTTTACTTTCGGTCTATTTTGACTATTTTTGGTTTTTTGGTTTTAGGTTTACTCTCCGAAACATTTAAAAGCGGAAATCTGTCTCCAGCCAATCACATGAAACAGTCTCCATAGTTCTTCCATCATTGGAAACATAACAGTTTCAATTGTTTTATTTGTTTTTTCACCGCGAACAAACTTCGGAAGACAGAAAGGAAAAAATCCAATTGAAATTGGATTGTCCCGATTGTCCCGATCTCCCCAATCTCCCCTCAGCGGGGGGGAGGGAGGGGGGTCTAAATCGGAAACTCAATTGAATATAATTCATAAAGGCGTATATAACGTTATGGGAAAACTCCGAGACATAAAGGGGCGCGCGGGGAGATGCGACGGAATAAGCGGATTAAGGAACAGAAAAATAAAAAGGAAAGACCCTTTTGCCCCCACTACCCCCCTTTTATAGGTGACTCGAACAGAAAGCCAAATATATTTTAACATGATTGTAAAAATATGAATCAAATGAAACCACTCCAATAGCGCTTGAATTTAAGTGATTATTTTTATAATAATACATTTCGATAGATATTCGGTTGTTTGTAAGTTAGGTTATGGAATTTGAAAAATATCGTAAAATTTTTTTTTTCTTATTATTTTGTTATTTGTCGTTATGGTGTGACTGATTTTGAATTTTACTTCGAGGTCAGTGCATATCGTGAAAGTATTGTAGTTTTCAATAAAGGTCAATAAGGAAGAAAAAAACAAAAAAGGGGTTAAAGATTAGTGTAGTTTTCAGGTTCCAGAAATTCAATCTTTTTAATCAAATGATCACAAATAATTGTGTGTGTGAAAGGAAAAGAGGGATGAGTCAATAAACGCAGATGTTTAGGAGAGCCAAAACAAAATTGAGGAATTTTGTTTTTTGTATGTAATTATGTCATTTGTCACTAGTGGCGGCTCGTGACTTTTTAGCGTGCTAGAGTGGTAAGATTGAAAAAAAAAACCGAAAACATAATGCGTTTTTTTTAATTTTCAATTTTTTGTACGAAGACTTTTCAGAAATCCGTGCAGTGCACCACCAAAACTGAAAAATGACCTGAAAATCTTCATACAAAAAAAAATTCTTGAAAAAAAAAAATCATTTTCGACTACAACAACACTAATAATGACGTATTTTTCAATCTTAGCACTCTAGCACACTAAAAACTCACGAGCCGCCATTGTTTGTCACATGTCCTTTTTCAAAAAATAGTAGAACATTATTTTAGTTTCTGACTTTTTTTTTTCTTGATAGATATGTATCTAAGGAACAACTCTGCATACTTAACTCAAAACTCGATTTTATTTATCATCCCCCTTTTCCTTTGGCACAAATAATTAACATGATAAAGAAATGCTACGATATACTCTCATCCCTTGTTAAAAATTCATAGTATTCGCAAACTAGAATTCCTATAACTGTGTCCAAGTCTTTAATTTTGATTCCATTAAGGAACCGCTGTCGAAATAAATGACCATATTCCTTCAAGGCTGGAATTTTGTTTTCCGTGTAAAATGCATTCTCCTTTATACACGTGAAATATTATTTTGCATTTCTAGCCCATGAAAATGTTTAAGACTCAATTTATACACATTTTAAGGGAGTTATTGAATTATTTTATCAGAAAAAAAACACAACACAAAGAAAAATACCTTATCTCATTGTTATTAAATTACAATATTTTTTTAAATAATAAGAAGCAAACACGTTGTGGCCTAGCAATATAATTATAATAAAAGTACATTTTAATTTAAATCACTTTATTATTATTATTTTTGAAAGAGATACAAACATTTCCGTGTTCCGAATAATCTGAAAATATTTGAAAAACTCCTCCTGCCATCATAGTAAGCGGAAGATGTTGCTTGTGCAATGATAGAGGGCTTAGTTAGCATAGGAATTGAACCCGCGGCGCCCGAATTTGAATCCGATGCGTTTGTCCAGCTACTAAACTGTTACATTATTATTTTCCTGAAAAAGGTTGGCTGCAACCGAAACTTTGTATATGAATACCGCACAAGAGTCTCAACTGCTCCCAACCGTCTAAAGCCAGTGAGACTATAGCATCCCCAAATAGGGTATGTTGTGGGGCTGAAGGTTGTGTGGAGGGGAAGGAGATTGGGAAGAGGAAAGTACCTGGCTATTCAGAGCTGGTCACAAAACACGGCTAAAGCCATTTCAAGCAACGTTTCGACTCTGAATGGTGGTCTTTCACCAGGGCGATAGTTAGAGTATCTACCACTCTGAAACGTGCCGCAAATATACTTTTTATTATTTTTATATGAATTAAATGTGTTATGACACAAATTAATTAAATAAAAGTTATTAACGCACGCCGGGTTTGAACCCGCGACCTTTGGATTCATAGTCGAGCGTCTTACCACTTGACCATGGAGGCCGTCTAGTTGGCATATGAATACATATATAATTTTATCGAAGGTGATATATTTTTAAATGATTTATTTTGATCATAATAGAATTTACATATTTATTATCTCAGCCAAATCTAGAGGTTGAAAAAAATTGTACGAGTGTCTACCTATCCAGCGAGGATTGCAAAGGGTTGGGTACATAATAAAACCTTTTTATTACCGCTATCACGATATTAGATATATCATTATGTTATAAAGTGTCTGCTTCGTCACGAGAAACATAAATTATTTACCGAAATTGCTTAAAATATTTTTAAAGCGTACGCAATCGACGGTAGTATTTTTTTTCTCTTTCTACATTTGAGAAGATTCATGAATCACTTTTAGATACAGCTTGAAACTTAATTTAAAACTTAAATATGCATTTTGATTATGATAATAGGCGAAGAAACTTCTGAATTAACATTTTGATTATTAAACGGAACGAAACAGTGCACCTGGTGCACATTTATGCAAACGAGGTCCGTTGCACTCAAATACATGTAAAGTCCTAGCAAACAAATAATCTAGAGTTTGAATCTTTGCTTCGCTTTTGTATCTAAGCATTAAATTTCTTGTAACAGGAGTAATTATGTCTATATAAATTTGTACGAATTATGCCACTAAAACACCTCTACGACGTATCGAGGTTTTGTTGAGAGGGCGAGGGGAAATGGAGATTCCTTTACCCGAAAAATTAATTCATTTTAGTGCACAAAACGATAATAATTTATTTTTTTAACGAAAACTTGTTTAAATCTTACTAAAGGTTTTTGTAGAAAAATTCAACATATTGACGCTGGAAAGGCAAAAGGGCTTAAGCCACACTTTGATCGAAAATGAGTTACATATGCAGTTTTTTTCTGCGTCGAATGTTCTGACTCTTGTTTGATTTTTAAAACTTTTGTGGCCCTTCAACCATCTATAATATATTTAACATTTGGGCAAAGGCTTGAATCAAGCGACACGAGCTTAGGACGTTTTGCCGCTTCAGGTAACTCAGTGCGACCATTGAGTTGACTTTTTTTCCAAAATCGAACCAGGTACTGAAGACTTATGAATTTTATTGTAAAAAAAACCCTAAAGTGCTCTGGTGTAAACTTCTCAAAATGGCGCTCAGGCCTTTTGTCTTTCAGGTATCGAAAATCACATTTGCCCACTTATTTGTAATTAATACATAATATAAATCATTCCCCCAATCAAACACTTGCCGGCCTGCATGGTCGAGTGGTAAGACGCTCGGCTACGAATCCAGAGGTCGCGGGTTCGAAACCGGCGTGCGCAAATAATTTTTATTTAATTAATGTGTTTCATAAAACATTTAATTGATATAGAATAAAATAAAGTATATTTGCGGCACGTTCCAGAGTGATAGAAACTCTAAGTATCGCCCTGGTGAAAGACCACCATTCAGAATCGAAATGTTGCTTAAAATGGCTTCAGCCGTGTTTGGTGACCAGATCTGAATAGCCAGGTACTTTCCAATCTTCCCCTTCCTCATCTCCTTCCCCTTCCCACTACCTCCAGCCTCACAATATACCCTATTTAAAGATGCCACAGTCTAACTGGCTCTGGAGTATCTACTACTCCGAAATGTGAGTTTTATTCACGTAAAAAAACAAAAAAACGACATTCTGTCAACGTGGGAAGATTTTTTTC
Source organism: Drusus annulatus (assembly GCA_022651775.1). NCBI lineage: Eukaryota > Metazoa > Arthropoda > Insecta > Trichoptera > Limnephilidae > Drusus > Drusus annulatus. The sequence goes on from JAGWCC010000072.1 coordinate 988,288, forward strand.
AAGTAGGTACCTACCTACACACAAATAAAATACAAGGATATCTATTTTCTTTACATATTTCCTCGGATGAGTTTTTCAAAGTCATCTGTAATAATGGTTTATTGAATTCCGTAAATTGGAAATAATATTACATCATAAAAAACAGGATTTAAAGTTTTCATATAGGTAGAAAAATAAATTTCAAACTTATCTGTGTAGGCAGTTGAAAGTGCAACTAACCATCTTTTTATCGATGAATACTGCACATATAGTAGATTTCATTTCAATTGTAGTTTTAAAATATTTTTCACTGACATAACATTAGTAAACAACTTAATATAAATATGGACAGTAGTAGGTACATAGCAGCTTGTATAAAAAGTAAATTGTATTTAGTAGGTACCCAACAAGGTATTCATAGTAAAATAATAGTATTAACATCAAGTAATACATCACAATATATCTCATATAAAATTTGATACTCATAATTAAATATAGTCAGAGTTCAACATTTTGGTGTTGTCCAAAAGAAATTTTATGTTTTGGGCATGAAAATATAATATATTTAAGCCTAGTAAGATTTTTAGTTATAAATGGGTATTTATATTTTTCTTTTGTAATTTGGATAACCAAATTTTTCACCTAAAAAATGTATCAAACGTTAACTTTATCTATCTCATAATATTATGGCTATTAGACCAACTCATGACGGACCAGAATATTAAAACACGACTTTTGTAGAAAATCGTTGGTATCGAGATATTGGCATTTATATGAATGGAAATTTTTACAGTTCTTCGAGTGCCACAGCTACAAAATTCCATATTCTACGCTTATTTTTTTTTATTACGCAACTCTAAATAAACCTGCTATTTACCACATTCCAAAATAAAACTAGCAGTGCCTTAACCGTAAGAAAAAAAAATTTTTTGGCCAGTTCAGTTAATTTTTTAAATTTAGTTTGTTCGTCAAGAGTTGGACAGTAAGTTTTCCAATGGATAAGTCGTAAAATGAATTACATATAATTATTCTAATAGGCTTTACGTTGAGTAGTCTGAAGGCGTTCTTCATGTATTTTTTACTATGAGTTTTTGAACAATTTCTATGGGGTATAATAATATCTACACATATAAACACACTCTTCACCACAATCTACATGCCCTGATGATGGACACTGTAAAGTTGTACGAAACGTAGACTAAAAGAGAAAAAAGCACAATACACCATAATAACCCATAAATCCATCACGATATTTTTTATTGATAATCAGGCTAGTTTTTTAAGCTGCTTTTCAAGTAATTATTATTAAATTCTTTCAACAACAAATTACTGAAATGCTTTTTGGTTGATGCTATTTTTGTATGAAAAACATTTATTCGTACCCCGAGAAAAAATAACGTTGACAATAAGTGCAGTCTTCATATTTTGAAAGTTAAAAATGAGGGCTTTCTACCTTATTTACCGCCATTTGCTTAAAGCTTTGGCGGAGATCCTGTAAGCTTTATAACATGCTGCCTGCCTTTATAAACATCCTCATTTATGTATTGTTATACGTTAGCTCCTATATTCAAATTAAGGGCTCTTGGGAAGGTTTTGTAATACTTCAATTCTAAAGTTAGGCTGTATAATTCAAAACGTATTTTTTTTAAATAACCATAAATTAATGAGCCCCGATCTTTAAAATAATTCTAATTTGGAAACAAGGTATTAACGCAGGAACTGGTCAGTAGCTGAGTAGAACAATGCTCAGACGTCATCGGTTCAATCCTCTGCTAGCTAAGTCTTCCATCATTGCACAAGCAACATTTTCCGGTTATTATGATGGCAGTAGGAGTTTTTCAAATATTGTCGGGTTATTCGAAACTCGGGAATGTTTGTCTTTCTTTTTAAAAAATAAACAAATAAAAATAGTCAACGTTCTATATATACATACCTACAATAGAAATAAGATATTGGAAAGAAAATTAAAAACATGTTAAAATGTTAAAACAAAAAACGAAAAGTAAAAATAAAGAAGGTACCCATACAGTAAATAATAAAAACCACAACATTAAAGAATAATGAAAAATAATACGATATGGTGAAAACTCTCATTCCGTTGAAAAAAAATCAGTGCGAACATCATTATTTAAAAATAAAAAATTAAATATAGTAAATACCGCAAAAGAGTACCAACTGCTCCCAACCGTCTAGAACCAGTGAGACTTTGGCATCCCCAATTTGGGCATGTTGTGAGGCTGAAGATAGTGTGGAGGGGAAGGAGATGGGGAAGAGGAAGAGGAAGGTTGGGAAGTAATCATCATGTGGACAATAGTACGAAACTACTCAAACCATTACATTTATCCAAAAGTTATTAAAAAATATTATCAAATAATCGATTTACAACAATCCATTGTATTTCGTACTATCAATATTTTGATGTAGAATCTCTCGTTACTAATTAACTTATTTCATCTTACTTAATGCTATCATTAACCAGCGTGGTAAGTAATCTAGTAATGAACGAATAAATACTTGACGAGCACACACACTCGTGTAGCTGCAGGTACCTACCCCTACAACGGAGGGGTTGGTACAGCGGGATGGGTTGTGCGAGGGGCTCGGGAGGGGATGGGATTATGCGGGGATCTAAAAGACATTAATCAGTGTCGGGAAGCGGATCGTACTTTCAGCTTTAACCCTGCTTCGCTTTGGACGCTTTACTTTTGTGCCATGCTGTATAATACAACATTCATTTACAGGGTGTTCGGAATTAAAATATTTTCGTTCATACTATTCCGAATTAAAAATGAAATCGTGGTACAGGAGTTAGGTTATATATTTGATAAGAACGTAGCAGTAAAAATAATTATAATAATTCTTGACTAATTTAAAAAAGGTGAACTAAAAAAAATAAAAAAACTACGGCTAAAATTACCATAAAAATGTCGAAATACCTTAAACTATAGGTAGACTTATACAACTTAGATTCAAATAGAACTTGTTTTTATTAATGATATTAAAATAATAATTATTTATATTACGTATTTCGCAGACTGTGAAAAAGTTACGGATTTTTTATATAGTAGTAGATCGAGAATTTACAGACTAGTGCATTATATACGAGGAATTTTAACTGTAGAAACTATTTAACTCTGGATTTACCTGTTATTTAATACTATATTTCTTTCTTGTACAATATTTTTTTCACTGTTTATGAGTAGGTAAATTGTTTAAAAAAAATGATTATATATGTGTATGAAGCCTTTAACAGGCGTTAATAATTATTACACAAATGAGTTCAGATACTAACGTGCTAGCCAATTTTACTATCAATTTATGGATATGATTTTCAAAAGAGATGAGTCTTGTGTTTCGAGTTTTATCATTCTCAAATCATGTGGCAGTCTACCTGTATTCCAGGCTTTAGGACCTGACACTCCTGCAAGATGCTCTCCGAACTTAGTGTCCGGTGTGCGCTTTGGTTCCTTCAGCCTTCCGAAAACCGCTGCCGATCTAAGGTTGACTGTCGCAAATTGGCATCTTCAGGAATACACAGTTTTGATAAGTAAGCCAAAATACCGTACTACAATAATATTTTTAAAATACACAAACACACATTTAATAGATATCGAAGTAGCATATTATCTAGATGTAGGTTAAATTAAATTGAATTAATTAAATTTTACTCTCTTTATATTTTAGTGGTATTCACTACATGTCCACATCTTGATACCCAGGGTTGTAGAATAACCAACCAACTCACTTCTTAAGTTTTGTAATGTTAGTAGTCCGATAGAATGCTCCCCGTTAGCAGCTAAACTTATTAAAACTGCCTCCGACGCTTTAAACCGACCTTAGATAAATTCAAGAAAAAGAGTAAAGATCAGTATTTTTTTGTGCGTGACACAATTTTCTTAAGCCAATACAAAGAAAAAATTAATAAAATAAAACTGTTGTTATTATTTTATCAGAATAAACTATAAGGCTTTATGTTTTTTTACAATATGTGCTCGGGTAGAGCTTTGTATATATAATTACAAAGATGACAGCCTATATCGGAAGAAATTGAAAAATAATGTTAATAATTTTCAATGATGTATCAGGTTAATTAAAATGCAGGTTTCTAATAAGGTCTCCATTTCTCAATTGACAGAAGCGTTATTTTCGGATAAAGTAGAGGATCTGAGTTCGAGTCTCGGTCGCGATTGTTATTCTTTTTAGTTTCTGGCTTGTTCTGTTTCATATTTACGTTGAAGATTGTTGATATTATTTCAAAAATTAATACTATTGCGTTGATATGACATTGATATATGTTAAAAAAAACCTTTCCGAGGCAACAGTATTTTGGAACCTAAAACACTACGAGCTTATGCATCAGCCGATTGCGAATGTTTGTGGAAAATATTTCTAGAACTAATGTAGGTATATTGTTATTTTGTTAATTAGATTATTATTTCATTCCTACTCAGTGCGTACAGAGGTGTATAGATAAGAAGGATTATTGTTGTTGTGAATTTAATGATAATTTTTCAATTTTTTAATTCAATGTTAATTAAGCAGCTCGTGAAAGCAAAAAAAAGTATTATAAAAACAATCCTAAAGGTACCTATAAGAATTCCGTCAAAACCTTTAAAAAAAAACTTTAATGTTCCCAGTATCACAAAAATATACAGAAAAAATGCTCTACTTAATTTTAAAAGAAAAAGTGAGTACCTTACTGACCAACACCCTCACACTACAAGAACAAAAACCTTAAATAAAATCAACATTCCAAGATTGAACATATCTTTTGGACAGAAAAACCACAAGTTCTATGCTGTCAAATTATACAATGCTCTCTCAAATTACATTAGAAATGCTATCGAGATGCAAATGTTCAAGATCAACATAAAAATGTGGATAAATGACCATGAAGACGAGGAAATTGTAAAGATTATGAAGTAATCATAGAACCAGTGACTCCAACGCAGTAACCTACAGTCCGCCTCGGAACAGGAATCCCTAGTGAGGAGAACTGTGAATAAAATATTATTGTTTTTCAAAATGTTATATTGTAATTAATAAAAATAAAAAAATAAAATTCTAATATTCACTTAAACTTATGTTTAGAAGTTGTTTTTTAAAATAATTTTATGTGTTACATTTTGCTTTGTATTTATATTTTATCTTACCGCGTTACTGTTTTATGTAAATTGTACATATTGGTTTAACCTAAATTAGGGCATAAATAAATATTCAATTGTAAATATGCGGCAATTACATATTTCAATTCAACCTTCCAATAGTAATTGTTGGAAGCAAAGGCAGCATTGAAACACCCAGTTGTCACGGCAAGGCAAGGCAGATCGCAGGTGTGGCGGATTGATCCGCACATCTCTGTATATAAACGCGCGCAGATTTACTTTGGTCGTTTAATTCCCGTTTAGGGGGTACCTCCCTCACTCCCTGGAACCTCCCCTTCCCTTTTCCCCGCTCCATACATAAAACCTCCCCTCAAACACCTCTATTCCCCCTCCCCCGCCCCCGGGAACGGAACCGGCGGCCATCTTTTTTCAGCGGCCATAGAAAGCGGAGGGATGTAGACTGTAGCTAGTTGTAGAGGGAGCGGGGGAAGAAGATTTATTGCGTCTGTGGATTTCGGTTGACGTTTTCGTAAAGTTGTGTTTTGGTGGAGGGAGCAACTTTACTGATAGTTATTTTGTTGTTTGACGTAAAGCGGTACTTGGTGTGGAAAAATCTTTACTAAATTTGTTGTAATTATGTACTAACCATATTAAATTGATTTTGCATTAGAATACATATATGCAAAATCTCACCTATGAATGATAAGATTAGCCCAGAAAGTTGTACTCATCCGTCTGAAATTATGGTTTTGTGTAGTTTTCATGGAAACAGCATCGTTCACAAATAAATGAAATTGAATTATTAAAAAAAAAAACAATTTAATTTTGTCAGAGATTTCCATACAATAAAGAAATTATTAAAATGTTTAACAGTAACAAGAACTAGTGGCTTATTATTACAATATCACAAATTGAGATACAACCCGCCTTTATTAAAATACTCGTAAATAAAAAAAAAAATTATATATCGTCGCTGGAAAGGCAAATGGACTAAAGCGCCATTTTGGGAAGACTACACCAGGGTACTTTAAAGTTTTATTTATTCTTACAATAAAATTCGTAAATCTTCAGTACCTGGTTGGATTTTAAAAAAAAGTCTATTCGGGTAATTCAATGATCTCATTGTGTTACCTTAAGCGACACAAAGCTAAAAAAGTCCTCAACTTGTGTCGCTGGAGTCAAGCCTTCTCCCAAATGGTAAATATATTTTAGATGGCTGTAAGGCCACAAAAGTCTTCAGAACCAAACGAGAGTCAGAGCATTTGATGCAGAAAAAAGACCTGATTATAAATGCATATTCAACTCATTTTTGACCAAATGGTCGCGTAAGCCATTTTGCCCTTCTAGCGAAAATATAATTATATATATATGAACCAAATGCTGGTAAAGCCGTCTGAACAAGCTCTTAGTGCTATAAAAGCTGAACCCGAAAACAATATGATTTAAATAACATTGTGAATTTTCCCTAACCTTCCAAAATCTCCTACAAGCAAAACGGTTCATAATATTTGCGCAAGTTTATTCGATCAAATAAAACGTTCATCCCTTAAATCCTGACCCGAAAAAGGTCCGACCCGAACCTTATTTGACCCCCAGACATTACAAGTTGATATTATTCCGTCGTCTCTTCCCTCCGGCCTCCAGAGGTTAGCGGTGGGCCGGGGGAAGGGAAGGAGATGGGGGAGGCAAGAGGGAAATGGCGACAAAAGAAATGCTCAAAGGAAGGGCTGGGTTCACCCTACGTGCGTGGAAAGCGGACTTCTTTATAAGAACTTAAGTCTAGTTCGTGACAAACGGGAAATGTTACGTTGGATGTTATTGATCTTTTTCTTACATTTTCACGTGAAACATTTTAAATAAATTGATTATAATATTGCGATAGATTTTAGGGTTATTATATCGTGTTGTGATTTCTCCTCACGTAGCAAAGGCAAATTGTAAAGAGTTTTGGACAACCTTGCAGTGTCCACCATCAGGGAGAATGTGTAGATTGTGGTAAAAAGTGTGTTTTTATATGTGTTCCATTGGTATTAATAATAATACGCTGTTCAAAAGAAAAGGTGAATTTTGAATTTTCGCGGGCTGTGTACATTCGATTATCGATTTTTTTGTTGTTGTTATGTTGGTACACATATGTTTATCATATGTTAGCATTATCAGCCATTTTGGATAAGTGGTTTGTTTTTGACAACTGGAAAGGTTAGTCACGTTTTTGTGTGTTCTTCGATTATTTTCTTTTTGAAAAAATGGATCAAAAATAAAATCCATGATTGGTTTTTCCACAACTCCAGGACGCTCATCGTCATAAACATCTTCTCGGCTTTCTGTAAAGCGCTTGTACCACTTATAAACACTTTTCAGAAGGCCGAGAAGATGTTAATGACGATGAGTGTCCTGGAGTTGTGGAATCATGGATTTTATTCTTTGATCCATTTTTTTTCAAAAGTAAAAAAATCGAAGAACACACAAGAACGTGACTAACCTTTCCAGTTGTCAAAAACAAACCACTAATCCAAAATGGGTGATAATGCTAACATATGATAAACATATGTGTACCAACACAACAAAAACAAAAAAATCGATAATCGAATGTACACAGCCCGCAAAAATTTTAAATTCACCTTTTCTTTTGAACAGGCCATGTACAATCAGAGTAAGATAATCAAAGATATTCCACAAACATATTCAGGTATATTGAAAATTATCTTAAAACTGCTATTGATTTAGTACTGGTTTAAATCTGAGCTTTTAATAACGAATATAAATGCTCCTGTCGAAAAAAATGAATCAGTGAAAGAAAGAAAAAAGATTTGAAAAAATAAGATACGATTTAATTTTCTATCAATTTCAGGATTTTATTTTTTATTTGATATTTGCTAAATATCTTACAAAAAATATTGTAATGTAGTAAGTTTTAGGGTTAAGCGGGAATTCTTTCATTGTAATGTAAAATATGTTATATCTTAATTGTTGTAACATTTGTAAAACAAAATGACAAGAGTTTATCACTTGTGTGAATGGTCAGTTAGTTAGAATTCGCTAGAATGTTTTCAGTTAGACAAGTAAACTCGTTATTAATAATTTTGAAATTGATAACTGATGGTGGAATTTCATTTCAATATAAATTTATTATTTGAATAGAACCCTTTATAACTTATTTTTCATTAGTGTATTTTGTGAATCTAAAGGAGGTGAGAATGGGAAAGGGACGAAGAAGAGGAAGGTTGGGAAGTACTCCAATATTCATATCTGATTACTAAACTGGGTTATTTCTATTTCAAGTGAAGTTTTTATTCTGAATGCGGTCTAATTTAAATAACAATTATGTGAAATAAAACCAATAAATTAACTAACTAACCAACCATCACGCCGTTTTCCCGCAAAGGTAGGTAGAGAGGACGGACCGCCATGCAACACTGTATTGATACACACTTCTTGCTTTATTCACATTCGTACATCGCCTCACACATACTCTTCTGTTATTCTGACTCTTCACATGACCCGACTCAAGTATTCGATTCACTTGATAGTGTTCTGTCTTCCTCGGGCGTCCCCGACTTCTTCTTCCATTCACTTTCGCATCATATATTCTTAACAAATGAATTAAATTAAATAAAATGCGCACGCTGGGCCTCGGACCCGTCACCTCTGGATTTGCAGCCGAGGATCTTAGCTGCTCGGTCGCGGAGATCGTCTACCTGTTTCCCATAAAGATATTCAACCACATCAATCTACAATCAATCAAAGCCGAAGAAAAGTTCTCAGATAACAGTATCAAAGGATGAAACTGAGTTCGTTCTTGTAATTTTAAAGATAGGAATAAACAAAAACTTGTACGGAAATACTCCGCGTCTACCTACTGATCTAACACCTCAACTTTTTAATTCTCCTTCCGTTCTCCTTTGTCCTGTTAACTTCGTTGTTTACTTTATGCTCAAAGGCGCCAAGTCTCAAACGATATTTCAAAGCCTTAATTTTATGTAAAGTTGCCTGCTTTTGCGTCCACTGCGACCCGGAGCAAATTGTGTTAGGAGATAAAAAATACACTTGCCAAAGGAATACAAAATATATAGGGGTAAGAAATTATATCAAGGGGATGTTTCATAATTATTAAGGGTGGTTGAGATTTTCAAATTTTCTTTCACACCTAGCGAGCAGTTTTGCGACCATTTTAATAAATACGTTTCTTTAATTGAAACAAAATAACACTTTGTTTTAAATCAGGAATTTGTTTATGTTTTAACGAATACCGGTTTCGCTTAGATCAAGCTTTGTCAGGACACATACGAGGCCTGTTCAGAAGAAAAGCTGAATTTTGAATTTTCGCGGGCTGTGTACATTCGACTATCGATTTTTTTTTGTTATGTTGGTACACATATGTTTATCATATGTTAGCATTATCAGCCGTTTTGGATTAGTGGTTTGTTTTTGACAACTGGAAAGGTAAGGTTAGGTTATTTAGGCCATTTTTAACGGAAAGCATATTCTTTAATCCATTTTTTTCAAAAGTAAAAAATTGAAGAACACACAAAAACGTGACTAACCTTTCCAGTTGTCTAAAACAAACCACTAATCCAAAATGGCTGATAATGTTAACATATGATAAAAATATGTGTACCAATATAACAAAAAAAGATCGATAGTCGAATGTACACAGCCCGCGAAAATTCAAAATTCACCTTTTCTTTTGAACAGGCTATGTATACGAGTAATAACCAGGAAATAATGAGTTATCAGGTATATAAAGGTACAACAAAATAATAGAGTGAGACAGTATATACTACAGTTAAGAAATAGAGAGAACACATATTAGAGGGAGGCAACAATCTAAGCGAAACCGGTTGGCGTTCAAACATAATTATTTCGTGGTTTCAAACCAAGTGTTTTTTTTTATTATTTTAATGTAATTTTAAACCACAAAGTGATTGCATCTTGTGAAAAAAAAAATTCTTATTTACTTGATATGTTTGCTATTCGGTTACGCAAAAAACATGTTTATTTAAAAAAAAAAAAATCATGAACGTAGCATGTCGTGTTTTTTGAGTATTTTTTTTAGTAAAGAGTAGTACTTATAAAGAAGAAACGTAATAAATAAAAGCTGTGCAACTTTTACAATGCTGTATCTCTACTGTTTGAGAGCTTTTATTGATTTAATCTGAGAGATTGTATGCTTCATAGTTAAGTTCAGATAAAAATATTTGGATGATTTTTATAGCGTCGTTTTTGTGAAAAATCACCTCAAGGGCGCTGTAATATTATTATGAAAAACTTAATTATAACACCACAGTTAAGACAAAATGTTTTCTATGGCTGAGAATCAATATAATGTTAATATTGTATGTTTTTATGTATTTTTTCAAAAAAAAATAAACGAAAATGTAAAATAATAGTAATATTCAAATCAACACCCCGAGTGATAAACTAACTAACCATCACGCCGTTTTCTCTCAGAGATAGGCAGAGAGATTTTTCTATTCATATTCATACATCGTCTAATTACATAATCTTCTGCTATTCTGACTCAAGTGTTTGATTCACTTGAGCTTGCCATGTTTTCCTCAGGCATTCCCGACTTTTTCTTCCATACACTTTCGCGTCATACATTATTTTAAAACTCTTTTCTTCGTTCATTCGCTCTACATGCCCAAACCATTTAAGCGTCCCTTTCTTAATCCTATTTATTACGCTTACATCAGCCTTGTTTTTTTTAGCGTAATTAATAGACTTGACTCGAGTGTAGGTGTAACTTTTCAGTACAATCAACTTCACAAATATGATAGATAGCTGGTTATTCCTACATCATATAAATTAAAACATCGTTTAGTTGATAATTTGTTAACATAAATACTCAGAAATACATAAGAATTTAGATAGAATACATCCATTTGACGGCCTGCGTGGTCGAATGGTAAGACACTGTCGCTGGTTCAAAATAAATCTATTTAAATTAAATATGTGTCATTACACACTAAATTCACTTAAAATAATGTACAGTATATTTGCGAAGAGTGGTAGATACTCTAAGTATCGCTATGGTGAAAAACTACCATTTAGAATTGAAACGTTGGTTGGAATGGCTTTAGCCGTGTTTGGTGACCAGATCTGAATAGCCAGGTACTTCTAAACCTTCCCCTTTACCATCTCCCTTCTCTCTCCAATTCCTTCAGCCTTATAAAATGCGCCAATTGAGGATGCCATAACCTTACTGGCTCTAGACGGTTGGGAGCAGTTGGGACTCTTGTGCAGTATTCAATATAAAAACAAACACACAAAAAATCTATCCCTAACAGAAAGATGGCACAAAAAAATGTAGTCAAAATTAATTCATTTCTCTTCTTTACGTATTTCCTTTTCCAGTTTATGTAGGTTGTGTTATTTGATATTCCGGGAGCGCCGTAGGAGGCGTTTAAAAATGGCTAAATTAACTTATCGTTGTCGTGAACCGCTCACTCTGGGCTTTTGGTTTAAATCCTTGGATAAATATAACCCCTAAACGAATTTACACACCACGTGGTTTGGGTTCGTGATTTTACGAAAGTTTCATATATTTTTAAAGATATATATTGGGGCCACTTCTAGATGCGGGTGAAAAATGATGAATGATGAATTCAGGAAGCTCTCTACTAAAAAAAATGTCCAAAGAAGTGAAGCTAGCAGTCCACTATGGCATACTAATAACAACCCTGATGTATGGCTGTGAGGAATTTAACTGGCAGAGGAAGAATGAGAATAGACTGATTTGCTGCATAAATGAGATCAATGAGTAGTATGTGTGGTAAAACCACGTATGACCGTGTTACAAAAGTTAAGATCCAGAAATAATGCAAGGCTGAGGAAAGCGTAATGAATAAGGTGTTTGAATATTGAGCGGTTAGAAGCCTAGTTGGTAAACGCGTCGGGTTCCCACCCTGGCGTCGCGTCGTGGGTTCAATTCCTTTGCTAGCTTAGTCCTCGATCATTGCACAATCAACATTTTCCGCTGATTATGATGGTAGTAGGAGTTTTTAAAATTTCATCTGGTTATTAGTGATATCTTCTCGTATTTTTTGGCCATTAAATGGATTAAAACGATGTTTCAAAGCAATTTTCATGACCCTAAAACTTGCTGCTCGACGTTTTTTTGCTGCTATAGCATAGGGATTTAAAAAAATACCTGTAATGGTATAAACAAACCACAGATATCCTTTGTTTTTTTTTTTTTAAATTTGTTTATTTAATTTAGTTATATTTAATATTTATTATTTTAGTGACAGCTGTTTCGGCGTTCAAGACTATTATCAAACTGTGGTTAGGCTACACGCAAAAGAATTATTTATATGATTTTAGTTAATTGATAAATGACTAATTTCGCTAAAAACCGATTTATTTTTAAATTATTTCTATTAAGTACTTAACATTAAAATTTGTTTTCCCCATGAAATAATTACAAACTATTATCACTTTAATGAGGGAAAGTTTTTTGATTTGTTTTATAATACGATTTACCATTAATCTTTCTACTGTTTATGAAAATTAAAAATAGAAGACTTTATAGAAATAATAATCTACAAATAAAGCACAAAAAATATCAATAAATACAATGGGTATCTTTAGAAAATTGTCGAAAATTTTGACTTAATTATTTTCATATATCTGCATAATCATATCAGCCCTGCACTGTAATATATAATTGCATTTCACGTTCCTGGCAGGACAGTTACAGGACAGTACCTACCATATTATTTTGACAATTCTACTTCAACCTCACAACATTACCCTCTTATGCGACGAATTCAACATCTGGAAAATAAATACTTCGATGTTGTTGATATATTTAGTATATCAATATCACAAAATAAACATAACTTAGTACAGTTTTTTTCCATCTAGCAGTGATAGTTTATTAAATGAAACAATTAAACTCTGGATGTACCTGTTATTCAATACTATTGTATTCTCTCTTGTACAATATTTTTTGCATTGTTTATGAGTATATTTTTAATATTTTTGTAAAAAGCCTTTAAAGGACGTAAATAAATAATACTACTCATATTGATGTTAAAGATTAGACATAGGTGCCTACTTTTTAAATCGCAAAAGCTTTAATCCTATCGATTCGTTGATGGCACCCTTTCAACTCTTTCTTACGCCTTGTCACGTGTCACCTACAAATCTCACCTCATTAAAAAATCTAACAATTCATTTGAACGAGTTTCTTTTTCAGTCTCACGTAATGTGGAAATAATTTATACATGAACTGAAATAATCCCCATTGTGGGCCCTTCCCGAACCTGCCCCATTGCGCATTGTTCCCTGTGCTGTGCCCTGTGCCCTGTGTCATGTGCCCTGTGGTATGCCCTGTGTCCTGTGTTCCGCCACACCTAGTCGGGCGACCACAAAGTGGTTTTGCATATTTGACCAATTACCGAGCATTTTTAAACTAACGATGTGACACCCACCCCGCGCTTTCGAATTGCTGAGGTGCTGTTGACACTTTGCGGACCGGGAAAATATTCGGTGATGAGCTTATAAAGGGTAACTTTTAATTCGGAATTACAAAAAGGTATCCTAAAATGGATGTTTTTTTCGAGTACAAGTAACCTTTAATACAAAAAAAATCAACATGTACGAAAAATACAATATTTTTAATAAAACCTTTTTTAAATAAGCATTTTAATACTTCAAATGACAATGGCTTAGCCTCTTTATAACATATTATGGCTTAATGATTTTAATACTACCATTTTTTTTCTTTATTCCACTATTTTTGTGTGGAATAAAGTTGAAAATTAGGTATTATTAAAATGGAGTTCCACTACGAATTTACAGTTTCAAAATTAGAAATAATATCATTGTTTATAATGTTTAAATGTGCTGTTTATAGTTAACTGTATGTATTAACAGCGAATTTAAAAGCTCTTACGGTGTTTAATAAATTACATATTAAATATTAACACCATAAAGGGAAAAAACGTCGAGCCTTAAAATAATACAAAAAGGCATTACTTGACGTAAAAAAGGTGAAAACACTGGAAACGAAGGCAAACAGAGAGAGAACAGCCATACATAATACTTTTATGAATCAATGACAAAAACATACATTTGAAAGAACATTCAAGCCATGCCTGAACAAAGTTTTGGTAGAGTCGTAAAGAATGACAAAAATTATTTAGATTGGTACCAAAAATTTCAAAAATTTGGCCAGAGTTAACTAGTTGAGTTTAAAAACACGTTCATTGCTGACGCCGCGCGTCGCGCGTTGACAAACATGTGAACGGTATGCGCACGACGCGCCACACGCGTTTTGCCGCATCTTCGCTTTGAACCGATCTGAAACATACGCAGCCGCGTGGTTTTTAGTCGTTCCACAGGACACAAGAAAACCCGTCACTGGTCGTCAGTTTGAATTAATCAATAATTATTACAATTTCTCATAACTAAATTTGATTTAGAATTCTTTTTTGTATCCCTTCACTGAAAAGTGTTAATCACAACCCATAGTTGGGGCAACCGTAAAGCGCCCGGGAGGGGTAAAAAACGCCGGCGCGTGTAAAACGGCTCCAATTGGGCTTGTTATCTTGTCGCCTCGAGGTACAAAAAATTTATACAATAGGTTATGCTAGGGTTGTGGTTCACAGGACCAAAGAGCTTGGTAAGGTATCATAACGTTTTTCTTTTTAGAATAATAGGTTCAATAATTAGTGATGCACAGGGTCGGTGCTCTTATACTTGATACGAGTTGGTAGCAATCTTGGAGGACATGGAGAGGTACCTTTGCGATACAGCGTAGTCAGAATTGTTGGCTTTATAATGACTCGATAGAAAGTGACAAAGATATATTAAAGAATGTTGGATAGCGTGTTAGTTACCGCCCACATGGAATGCGGACTTTTTCAATAAACACATTCGAACACATTAAACAAAACAATATCAATATACCATTAAAATGATTTATAAAGTTGAAATATCACACAAACACAAATTACAGAAGTTTTTCCTAAATAATGTTGAAAGCTTGATGTTAATTTTATGTCTTTATATCATTAAAAATGTGGAAATTTCTAAAGTTCGGTGGAAAATATTTAAAACTGGTGAAATACCTAAGAAGAAATATTTTTTTATAATCGTCGATCGGTCTTATTTGAATATTCACGCAAAGCACATATCACCACCATGTTTGAATTATTTGTATCACCACTGCAAGCATTTTAATCAACACAAATATAGAAAATAGCCCCAAAATCCGTTGACTTAAGTTATGCGACTCAAAGATGTGAAGTTAGCGCAGATGAAAAACATCTTTACATACTTAGAAGTGCTGCAATATTATGTGACGACTTTTCATGTCTATTTCTCTTCTTGTCATGGTATACCAGTTTCCAACAGTTAACCTGCGTCAGGTTCCGTTTAACTCAGGGCCGGGTCTGGTCATGGGCCATGAATTATAAGTTGATACTAATCGAAGAAAATATGACGCGAAAGTGAACGGAAGAAAAAGTCGGGGACGCTCGAAGAAGACATGGCACGATCAAATTAATTAAATATTTGAGTCAGTCCATATGAAGAGTAAGAATAACAGAAGAGTATGTATGAGAGACGTATGAATGCGAATAAAACGAGGAGTGTATGCCAAAACAGAGTAGCATAGAAGTCCGTCTTCTAAAGAAACGGCGTGATGGTTAGTTAATTAGATACTAATCGATACTTTTTCCGACAGTAGAATTTTTTTTTAATAGGTATATTTTTTAAAGTATTTGTTATCTTGTCTAGGGCAGCACTTAGCGAAAATACATAAATTGATTAAAAATTTGAACATAAAAACTGTAGATGTTTATTGTTTTTAGTGATTAACTTGAGGTTTATACTTATATTTGCTGGTTGAGAATGTAAAAGTAACCAACATATCAACCTCATTCCTAATTCTAAGAAATCATTCAGCCTTCGTGGTTGAGTGGTTAAGATGCTCGACTACGAATCCAGCTGTCGCGGGTTCAAATGCCGAGCTGTGTAAATTATTTTATTTATTTTTTCAAAAGAAAGATAAACATTCCCGGGTTATGAATAACCTGACAATATCTAACAAACTCCTACTACCATCATAATAAGTGGGAAATGTTGATTGTGCAATGATGGAGGACTTAGCCAACAGATGAACTATTCAGATCTGATCATCAACACGGTTAGAGCTATTTCAAGCAACGTTTCGATTTTGAATGGTGGTCTTTCACCAGGGTGATACATGGAGTATCTACCACTCTGGAGACTTCCTTTTAAGCTCGTACGACAGAATTAACCAATTTACTCTAACAGGAAACACTAACCTTGATATATGGCAGTGGAACTGGCAGAGGAAGGCTGAAAGTAGACTGAATGCTGTAGAAATGAGATGCCTGAGGCGTATGTGTAGTAAAACTGTGTATGACCGTTTACACATGTAGAGATTCGGAAAGAATACGAGGCTGGTAATTGTGTTTAAGCAAGATTAGGTAAAGGACGCTTAGATGGCTTGGACATTTAGAGCGGACGAGCAGATAAAGGAGCGCCGGGAGAATATTTGACACAGAAGTGAATGTCGAAGTCGGGGACGTCAGAGAAAGACATGGCGCGACCAACTGAATCAGATACTTGAGTGAGGTTATGTTGAAATTCCATTAACAGAAGTGTATGTATGAGATGATGCATGCATATTAATGATTGTCTACCGAGAAAGAATTGTGTGACGGTCCAATCTCCCTGCTTTCCCCTTCGAGGAAACGATGGTGAGTTAGTGAGTCAAGGTGCTTTTGTGGGTAAACGTAATATTTATGATCAAAGTGAATTGTTGATCGCCTGACCTACCGCGTTATTCGTTATATCATTTTACCCACAAAAGTTCCGCTTGCTTTAGTTATGCCACTGAATACACCGATTACTTAAATATAATAACTGTGAAATCGGTGCATAATTTTTCACCCCAGCAGCAAACCAAATAGTCTCATTGAATAATAAATATAAATGCACGCCTGACCGAGGGAAGAGGGTTGTAGCGAATCTACACATTTTTATGTGTATTTAAATGCGGGTAGGACTACCCAGGGGGTAGTCTTGCTACCGGGGTACAACTATAAATACATAAAAAAGTGTTCCTGCAATTTCACCCTTATTCTAACCCTCAGTAAACAATTTGTAGAAAAATGCACTTTTGTCTTAAAATACTAAACATAATTGTTTTGTTAGAAATCCCATTAAAAAAATAAAATAATGCAGGCATTTATTTATTTTACGACTAGCTGGGATTTTACCATTTCATCGATTTGCAGCCAAAACTGAATTAGTAACAGATGGAAAATATTACGAGAGAGCGATTAAAATTTTAGATACTCTAAAATTGCTTTCAAATCTATTGTCAAATAAATTATATTTAATTTTTCATGCCTAATAAAAACGCATTCATCTAAGTATTGACGTCGCATATTCAAGTTAGGATTTCTATTTTTGAAACTGATAATTCGGGGTGAAATTAGGTTTCAATGATTTGATTTAATTTTAATAATTAAATTGAAATTTTTTTTAAAAGTGATTTAAGAGCATAAGTGTCGATTCAAACCAACGTCCGGATCCGCTCAGTGACGCTCTCTAATAAATAATGCGATATTAGCTATTCGTATTTAGCTGTTAGTTTCAGGAGGGCTGGAACTTCAACCCCCGACTTGCGTGATGAAATTACTATTAATAAAAGCGAATATCCACACTCCGTTGAGGCCATTCGCGCCAACTATTACCATGTTTATTTATTCAATTGACTAATGGCATTTTTATGAGATGTGATTTTTAAGGCAATCTAAAGATTAGTAGGCAATCAAATAGAAAGTCAAGTGAGTGCTTTGGTAAATTTAATCTGCAAGGGAAATGAGTTAAGTTAAAGCTACTGGTCTAGATTGTGGACTGCTGTTCTAGCTTATTTGGTTAAATTTTATTTGCGAATATATTTTTATTATTTTTATTTTTTCATTTTTTCAAGTTTTTTGATTTATACCATATGTACTCTCGCTAACTTTTCTACAAGTAAGTACACCTTGTGTAAAATAGGGTGAAGAAATTTCTTTTTATTTCTGATGCATACCAAAATGATTTGTGTACCTATTCGACAAAGTGAATAAAAACGTTTTTACAACAACCTTGACAGTCTAACCCTCTGCGCAAATAAATTACTGCCGCATGCAAAATCATTAAAAATAAAACAGCCCCTAGATTAAGTAAGGGGCAAACCTTTAGTTAAAACACCAGGCATGTTCAACTTCAGGGCTATCAACTACTTATTTGTCATATTTAGCATAAAGCAGGATGCCTGTAATTTATAATCATTTTATAAATTCAGAAACTTCTAATTTCAATTTTGAGAAACGTAATTTTTTAATGAACTTTTCACAAATTCAATACCCTGCTCTTAAATTTAACTCTTTAATTATCTACATATCTTAGAAAAAAAATCCTCCAAAATTCAAGCCAACCTGCTTATCTGAAAATGACATCCTTAAATACGCTCTCTCTTCGCTCAAGTGATGAAAGACCCCAGAACAAAATCGTTTTTGACTTCGTTATGACCCGCCTTTTATGTAAAAGATGATCTATTAAATGCCAAATTAATTATAATAAAGAATATAATTTGCTTCTCACCGAACTCAAAGCAATGTTAATCTACCGCTTTCATCGGTCGGTAGCTGAGTGGACAAACCCGTCGGATTTCCACCCAGGCGTCGTGGGTTCAATTCTTCTGCTGGCTCCTCCATCATTACACAAGCAACGTTTTCCGCTTATTATGATAGTAGTAGGAGCTTTTCAAATATTGTCAGGTTGTTCGTAACCCGGGAATGTGTTTTAAGGAATGAACTCAGAGCAAGAATATATATGGAGAAAGAGCTAAATATTTTTACCTAACCTATACAAATTTACGATAAATCACTTTCTTCAGGTTTTCACGTCGTAAACCATGAGAGAAAAAAGAGATAAGACAATTTCTCACACAATATAGCCCCGCTTTTAGGCATGTAAGCGTGTTTTCCGTCTCCTGCGTCTCCGGCGTCTCGATTACGACTACGTTTTGACTTGCGACTTAACTGGACATAACTCAACGATTTTTGAGGTCATGTCCTACATTTTTGTTTATATTAAAAAAAACATTATGTCAACATGTGCTATGAATGGATGTATGAATACCCTAGCTCTAGCCACGCGCGAGTCAGGCAAAAATCATCAATCCTGACTAACCCTAGCGGTCCCTCCTGGTATGTTATTGCTCTGAGGGTACTATTAATAATACAACGCCATAAATAAACCAAATACAATAAGTTGGTACCTACCAACTAAAACAATAATTTTTGAAAATAAATAAAAATTCATCCAGTTTCACAAATAAGGTTTTTCTAGTATTCCATAAAATGAATTTAAACCCTGAAAGCAGTGCTACAACCACCCCATATGGTTTTACTTGGCGCTTGCCACGTGTTGCCACGTGCCGGTACTGCGCCGAGGTAGTTCTGCAAACAAGTTTGCTAAAAAGGTTATTTAGGCAAATTAGGGATGAGATTTTTACCACGTGCCGCCCGGTTTAAAGGGGTTGTTTTCAGCAACGACTTTTATTATTAAACGACCAATTTTAAGCACTTGAACAGTGATATATCACTGTTTTTCATGTTTGTAACTATGACGTCAATTAGGCAATTTTAAAATTGAATTTTAACCAATTTTCACTTCCATAGATTTTTTTGTGGTGGGTACGTTTTTACTTTTTAGCGAATTTGATATAGGGGTGACATCACTTAGAGCCTGTGAAACTATGGCATCCCCAGTCGAGAGAGATATGAGAGGCGGAAGAAAAAATTGAATCTCTTCTCCCTCGGGCTGTTATTTATCCAAGTTCCCATTGTAAAAAAAAAGGATACTTAAAGTCATTGCAAACACTTATCAATTTAATCATCAGCATATTTTGCAAATTGATTTTATTCCTACCGAAATTAAAAGGAAATAATATACATTGCATAAGTTTCAAGGTATAATATCGTTACAAATCATAATATATATTTGTGAAACGAGGGGGTACACAAAAGTAACCGGTATTTTCTTGGAACCTTTTTTAGCCTTTCTATCAAATTGTGATCGGGTGAAAAGCATAACAGCATGACCTTTATGCTTTACTGCTAATCATAATTTGACAACATCCTGAAATGTGACGAAAGTTTGTAACAACTCAACGACTCAAGTCTGAAAGGTGGCAAACAAGTAGTGGTTTATTTTTATTTTTTATAGTGATTATCCCACAAGAGTCCCAACTACCCCCAACCGTCTATAGCCAGTGAGAATATAGCATCCCCAATCGGGGTATGTTGTGAGGTTGAAGGTAGTGGGGAGGGTAAGGAGATGGGTAAGAGGAAGGTTGGGAAGTACCTGGCTATTTAGATCTGGTCGCCAAACACGGTTAGCGCCATTTCAAGCAATGTTCCAATTCTGAATTGTGGTCTTTCACCAGGGCGATACTAAGAGTATTTACCACTCTGGAACGTGCCGCAAATATTATAACTACATATTGTTTTATATTTATCAAATGTATAATGACACAAACCGATTAAATAAATAAAATTTACGCATCCCGGGTTTGAACCCGCGACCTTTGGACTCGTGGTCGAGCGTCCCACCACTCGACTACGAAGGTTGACGGCCTTCGGTTGACTGGTTTGGAAGGATTGAAACTGATTTGGTTTGGAAGGCAGTTCTTCTTCAACTAGAGGTGGTCGATAGCATGGTGAGTAGGACGCTCGACTGGCAGTTGGACGGGCCGGGTTCGATTCTCACAGCGAGTTAGCCGACTTTCTTTTTCAATATTTGGGCTTACAGTTTTTTTAAATATCAACTCTGCAAAGACAAAAGGGATTGAGCGACACTTTGGTCAAAACGAGTTACATGTGCAGTTTGAGTTGTCTGCATCTAATGCTCTGACTTTCGTTTGATTCTGATGACTTTGACTTATTTACCATTTGGGAGAAGACTTGGCTCAATCGATACAAGTTGAGAGTTGTTTAGCTTGTTGTCGCTTAAGGTTGACGGCCTCCATGGTCGAGTGGTAAGACGCTCGACTACGAATCGAAAGGTCGCGGGTTCAAACCCGGCGTGCGCCAATAACTTTCATTTAATTAATATGTGTCATAACACATTTAATTCATATAAAAATAATAAATAGAAAAAAAAAAACTAACTAACTAACCATCACGCCGTTTCCCCGCAGGGGTAGGCAGAGAGGACGGACCGCCATATAACTCTGTCTTGGCACACAATCCTTGCTTCATTTACATTCATACACCGTCTCATACATACTCTTCTGTTATTCTGACTCTTCACATGACTCGATACAAGTATTTGATTTACTTGATCGTGCCATGTCTTTCTCGGGCGTCCTCGACTTCTTCTTCCACTCACTTTCGCATCATATATTCTTTTCACACTCCTTTCTTCGTTCATTCACTCTACATGCCCAAACCATAAATAGTATATTATTTTATAGAGTGGTAGATGCTCTAAATATCGCCCTGGTAAGAGACTACCATTCAGAATCGAAACGTTGCTTGAAATGGCTTTAGCCGTGTTTGTTGACCAGATTTGAATAGTCAGGTACTTCCCAACCTTCCTCTTCCCAATCTCCTTCCCCTCCCTACTACCTTCAGCCTCACAACATACCCTATTTGGGGATGCCATAGTCTCACTGGCTCTTGACGATTGGGAGGGAGCAGTTGAGACTCTTGTGCGGTATTCATTTTAAAAAAGTTTTTTTTTTGTTTTTCAAAATCCAACCAGGTTCTGAAGACTTTTAAGTGCTCTTTTGTAAGCTTCCCAAAATTGCGTTTTAGCCCTTTTGCTTTTCCGACGACGATGTATTTTTAAAATTAACTTAGTTATTTAATCGTCAAGCATTTGATACGATTGCTGCCTTTACGTAAAGAAGAACCTGCCTGGCAATGACGAATAATGATCGTGGTATTAATTAAATTCAAACTCCGGAGAGGAGACACCGTTACGATTAATTCGCTTGACGTTGGAGCTGTATTCGATTCGCTTTGAAGATTTCCAGGGGACACATCCTAGGGTGTCTTCGGTTCGTAGGTACCAATTTGGCCTAAAGCCACGGTCCAATTAAGGCCCGGGACGGGTGGCCGCTGGCAGCGAGGCTTCGTGGGATTGTGGCACTTATCGACACCCCGAAACGCCTTGGGCTATGGATTTTGTACGTATTATTATTTGACAATGCAAATTTGAATACAATTACTCGTCTGCGGTCGCCATTATTTAGAATCTATGGTTAGCTTATTTTATATTATTTATAATAACTCAACGACACCTACCTGAACTTAATGTAAGTACCGTGGGAAGTAAAAACTATTCCTAAATTTTAACACTACGTCAAACGAGTTTGAAAATGTTAACAATTTATAAACTGACAATTACGCTTTTTCCATCAGGTAGAGAGTGAGGAAGGAACGCCTCACAACTCTGTCTCGACACAGACTCCTTGCGTTACATCAATTATTCATCGTCTCATACAAACTCTTCGATTGAAAGTTAATGTTTTTTTTTATGAAACAGTTAGGTTAATTATAAATTTTTGTTTTAAACATTATTCACTAAGAAAATTGCTGAATATTTAATACACCATTATTAAAATGTAAGATTTAAGTATTAATTTTAACCGGTAAGTAGCGGAGTGGACAAACGCGTTGATATCCCACCCGGGCGCATTTCATCGCAGCGATCATCGCACTAAAATTATCTAGAATGTTGATATTCACAAATGTATTACAAGGGCATGCAAAGAAATCAGACTACCAGAAAAATATAAAGCCAACACACAAATAGCTTACTATATAAAGGGATGACATCTTATAATGCTCTGCTGGAAACCATCAAAATTATGCCTATCAATAAATTCAAAATACCCTGTAAAAATTATTTAAAATGCATATACTCGTAAATCAAAATAATAAGTAGTATATAAGTTAAAATATTATAAAATTAAAAAGAAAATGAAATAATTAGCTACCTGTAAACTTGAATGTACAAAGTAACTAATATAAAATAAATACAAACTAAAGAAATCTAGCAACCTTTTCCACATATAATTATGGAAGTAGGGTTTTTTTTTAAGTGACAGGTTATTTGCAGCCCGAGAATGTTTGTGTTTCTTTAAAATAACTTGAATAATAATTTTAATGTTTTTTAAGAGATCTATTTCAATAAAAGATGCTCTGGAAAAACATACGTCATTGATCCTTTCGGCACCGGTCCTAGGAAACTAGCCAAAGCGGCCAATGTTTGTACGTGGTTGACAACGTTACACGAGAACGGGTCGCTTCTACGACTCGTTCTTGTGTTCAACAGTTCAGCTGTGGAACGAATTGTGTTTCCTCCCTCCTTCGACATATGCCTCTTTGAAACCCAGATTCACTCCTTTCTTTGCTCAAAAGGACTCTCTACACAGTATTCCAAGAAATGACATAGACCCTGAGGGAACTATTATCTCTCAGGACCGCCTATGTGGAGTTATTGTAAAAAATGACAAAATAGACGTTACGGATTATGAGAAAATATTAATAATCATCCAATCATTATATCTTCGCCGGAAAGACAAAAAGGTTGAGCACCTTAAAGTTTTACGATAAAGTCTTCAGTATCTGGTTGGATTTTGAAAAAATAAGTTAACTCGGGTAACGCAATGTTCTCGCTGACTTACCTGAAGCGATACAAAGCAAAAAAAAAATCCAAAACTTGTGTGACTTGAGTCAAGTTTTCTTCCAAATGAAAAAAAAATCATTTTTGATGGCTAAAGGGTCACAAAAGTCTTCAGATCCAAATGAGAGTCAGAGCATTCGATGCAGAAAAAAAAACTGATCAAAACTGCATGTTTATATAATGACTCTTCACATGGCCTAACTCAAGTATTTGATTCACTTGATCGTGCCACGTCTTCCTCGGGTGTCCCCGACTTATTTTTGCATTCACTTTTGCATCATATCGTCACCGGAAAGGCAAAAGCGCTAAAGCACCATTTTGGGAAGCTTACATCATACCACTTTAAAGTTTTTTTTGTTTTACAATAAAATTTATAAGTCTTCAGTACCTGGTTGAATTTTGAAAAAAAAATGTTAGCTCATGTAACTCAATGCTCTCACTGAGTTATTTAAATCGACAAAAACCTGAAAAAGTCCTAAACTTGTGTCGCTTGAGTCAAGCCTTCTCCCAACTGTAAAATATATTTTAGACGGCTGAAGGGAAACCAAAGTCTTCAGAATCAAACAGCAATCAAAGCATTCTATGCAGAAAAAAACTGATTAAAACTGCATGTTTAACTCATTTTTGACCAAATTGTTTCTTAAGCCTTTTTACCTTTGTATGTATTAAAAAAACAAACGAGAAAATTGTAATTTTCCACTTTGGTACTGTTGAGTTAACATACGTTAAAAATAACTATACCTAGTAGATCTTAATTAGAGTTAAACATTTTTACCCAACCTATACAACTTTACAATAAATCACTTTCTCCTGGTTTTTAGGTCAGAAACCATGAGAGAGAAAAAGACAAGACAAGTTGTCACATAGTATCCCATCACTTTTAGGTATGTAAGCTTCGTTTCCCGCGTCTCCGGCGACTCCGCCCACTACGTTTTGTTATGCGACATAACTCAACGGTTTTTGAGGTTATATCCTTTATTTTTGTTGAAAATAATACTGTGAAAAAGTGGTAATACAAATAAACAAAACATTATGTCGATATGTGCTATGAATGGATGTAAAAAGGTGTGTCCATGAAAACCCTAGCCGCGCCCGAGTCAGAAAAAAACAACAATCTTGACTACACTGTTTCACAAAGCTATCCCTTCTGGTGTATATTATTGCTCTGAGTATGTTTCTGATTCCCATTGAATATGCATAAACATTATTTTTTATTTAATACTTAAAATATGTAGTATTTAGTTAAATGTGTTTGTGGCTTACCATCTTTGTTCATCCCCATGGAGAGGCACTTCTTAAGGCGGCAGGCCTGGCATTGGTTGCGATGTGCCTTGTCCACCACACATCTGCCCGTTCCAGCTTGGCATCTGCAAACAAATTATGCTCGTTACACATTCTAGGGTTAAACGTTCGGTGCAACGTTCAGGAAAGGCGAACCGTCCGCGTCAGCAATATGCAGTTGCGCGTGGGGAGCCACTCGCGTCGGTAATATGAAAATTGTACATTCTCATGAAAGGAAATGTTATTTTGTATCAAGTACAGTTAGAAAATACATTAAATTTTTGTCATTACAGAAGTCGTGTAGGTAGTACTTTAAAGAAACGAAAGAATTTCTTTTTTGAATCGGACAGAAGCGTATCTTCAAGAAAAAAACATGAGTTTTTCCCCTAGAAAAAACCATAAGCAGATTGGCTCAATAGGCAGGAAGATAGACAAGCGGTTTTTGACAGTCATCGGAAAGATATAGTCGTATGCTCTCCCAAAGAGCAGAGTTCTTAAAAAAAACCTTTGGGCAGTCTGAAAAAGTGGGTGATGGTATCCCCATAAGGCAGGGTATGGCTTAGAAGAGCTGCAGGAGGTAAAATTGAAGCATATAAACATCAGGTAGTTGATTAAACAGAGCATAGGATGTATTAACCATACTCAAAAATAAGGAAGAGGAAAGCCAAAAACCCTTTTCTGTATAAGGGAGTACCCCACTTCGCGAGAATTCTAAACAGTCAAGCCACTTTTCCCTTCTGTAGTCTGTTACATACCTACATTTAGGTCTCTATAAAGTTCTCTCAAGCCAATTGGCGGCATTTTAAAAATGATCTGAAGCTTTTATAATTATATTAATATATCAATTCGACATATATAACACACACTCCATTGAACATATACGTCCTCAAATCTTAAATAACTCTTTTTATTTATTTTTGTATTAACGGATCGTCGTCCAATTGCAAAAAATACATGACACGAAATGAGAAATAAAGAGCAACAGAGAAAGAACAGCACATACATAATAATTAAATGAAGCAATGACAACAATAGGATAAAAATATAAATTTGATAAAACATGCAAGTCAAAGCCTGAACAAGGTGGTTTTGGTAGAGTCAATGATAGTAGACATAATAAATTGTACTCTTTGAATATTATTATCGCATAGAATAATATTTTTAAAGCCCAATAGGTAGCCCCGCACACTTTTAACAAGTAAAAATACGTCTCTAGATTCTAAAAATATTGTACTAATAAATTCTACCCTTAACGAGTAGCGTCAACAACCCCTCAAAATATATAAATGATATTCAGTAGCATTATTCCACCTACAACTTACAAGTACAATGGTGAATAAATGTAACTAAAAACCACTCTCCTCTGTGGATCGCAAAAAAATGACAAATTCTGTATTTGATCCTGGATGCAGCCCTTGGGAGGAAGTAAGGGGAAGGGCTGCAGGTGGGGGATTAAAAGGTCGTCAATCAAACGGGATCACTTGCTCTCGCGTATTTGGGGAGAAGAATTCGAAATATATTTTTTGACTACCTATATAAATTGCTCATATTTTTAGAAGACTGTCTTTTGATAATTTGATCAATAGTTTTTATTACATTTTAAATAGGTATAGACGGGTGAGTCGTGGATTTTTTGTTAAATTAAAACTAATTTTAAAGCTTTATGCTTTTGTTTTGATATTAATTATTGAAATAACATTAATAATTTTCAACGTAAATATAAAACAGAAATATCCAGAAACTAAAAAGAATAACAATTGCAAACGAGTCTCGAACTCGAAACCTCTACTCTATCTGAAAGTAGCATCTCTGCCAATTGAGCTACCGATACCTTATTAGAAATCGGCATTTTAATCCATCTCATACTAAATTCAAAATTATTTATATTATTTTTCAATTTCGTATTGTACGAGTATACCAAGATGGTGTCTTGGATAAACAACTAATTTTTAATTATTTTTTTCGCGACCCTTATTCTTTTCAGTTTTTAGCTTTTTCTGTTTCATATTTACATTGAAAATTATTGATGTTATTTCAATAACTGATATTTTTTTTTTTGCTAACGTGCTATGATAATGATGATGAATTATCATTAATTTTAAACATTGCAATAAAAATTCTGATGTGCGACAATGAGACAATTGCAATTAGTAGAGGAAGTAAAAAACTAGACTAAATGCAGATCCTTGTGGTAAACCTATATCGAAGGTATGATTTCAGCTATGGTGATATAGAATTCGTGAATGCGTCAACGAGAAAAGAAATTTTAAGATGGAACATGACGAATAAGCGGATGAAAGAGGTAATCGGGAACGTTCCGAAAAGACGTGGTGCGATGGAGGGCGTCAATTTTTTATTTATTTATATTTTAATATAAATTCCGTGCAAGAGTTCTGACTGCCCAAAATTAGTGGATCTATGGCATTTTAAATTGGGATATGTTGTTAGGCTGATGTGAGTAGAAAAGGTATGGAGATGGGGAAGAGGGAGGTTTAAAAGTACCTGGATAATCAAATCTAGTATACAGCTAAATACATCTCATGTCAATTTTTAGTATTTTATATGAGTGTTTATCAGATAACGATTGAATGTGGATGAAGCAAGGAATGTGTATCAGGACAGGGGTGACTTATGTTTCATCTCTTCTACCCCCCTCAAAAGAAATGGCCTTGAATTTGCTTAATTTACAGGTTAAAAAATTGATTGTTTTTAAATTGCTTGGAACCGAAAGGACTAGAAAATAATCCGTATAAATGTTGAATTTCATGTTTTGATCGCTGAAAACAACATTAAAAAATTATTTTGATGATTTGAATAGCGCTATTTTTGTCAAAAACTACCTAGATGGCGCTTTACAATTGTTAAAACACAGGCTCTCTAATATTACTAACTATTGAAAACCCATTTCAAAAGAATTCTTAGACCTAAAAAACAATATCGAACGATTTATTTATTAATTAAAATAAAACAAGAACTTGTAAAAGATACGATCATCAAGGTACAAAATTAAATTTAAAATATAAATAGTGCGGTTATATATACATACAGAGGGAGAACACAATATAAAATAAAATAAGAGAACAGTGAAAAAACAATAGAATAACATTTAAATTATAACCAAGGAACAGAGAGAAAGGGACAGATACAGAACATACAGAACCTTCAAAGCAGAGTTCAAACGGGTTTAAAAACAAAGTGTTCAAAAATCCTACATACAAAACGTAACTTATTCAAATTTAATTTCTTTAAAAACGTCTCTAATTTGCTTTGTTTTGATTTTCTCCTTTCTTCTATCATTATAACTTAATATCCTCACTATCTGATGAAAACCATATACTCATTGTCATATAATATTTATTTTTCTTTTGTTACTTGTTATATTTACACTGTTTGCATTTTTAGAATCGTTTACTTATAATACTTGAAAATTAATGTTTTAAGTACCAACATATTAACTGTCCTCAATATTATTTCCTTTTCTTTGATTTGACAAATATTTTAATATGAATTCATATGTTTCATCTGAATTTTTATATCCTTAGCTTCTGGTAAATTGTTTATTTAATCTGTTGATGTACACATGCACTGTCATACCCATATCTCAACATTTTTCTCTAACGATTATGACTTTAGATAGTCTTAATTTGTATACATATTACGTATTATTTTCTCCTTGTTAGTTAATCTTATTAGCATTATTAGTTTAGTATGAAATATCACGAAACTGCGCTATATAAGTTCTCTGTTATTATTATTATTATTAGATAATATGAAATGAAAGAGGATGAACGTTTTCATTTATTGTCAGAGCATCCCTAATACTTCCACCAATTAATTCCCCATCACCCCAATGCCCGTAACTTCGCTCTAACATGTGTAATGTTATGATTTTGAAACATATTTGGACAAAGCAACTTGTAACTTGTAGCTTGGTGTATTATCCGCGCATCTGATCCCGAGTGTGCTTGATAAATCCCTATTTACAATAACAAAACACTCTTCATTTTCACAAAGGGGGGCCTTTCCTGGTTTCATAATGCAGTGATATCATATACAAAATCGGATATTGAAAAAAATAATGACAGAGAAAAAACAGCACATACATAATATTTTAATGAAGCAATGACAAAAATATACGTTTGAAAGAAAATTCAAGTCAAAGCCTGAACAAGTTTTTGGTAGAGTCATAAAGAATGTCAAAAAACATTTAGACTGGTACCAAAAAATTCAAGAACGTGGATTGAGTTAACAAGTCTCACCATTCTGGACAGTATAGAATGATACTGATAATTAGTAGAGTGATGATTGAGGAACAGCAATTCTTTGTTTCTGAGTCTACGGCAAGGGACTTTGAACTGGATGAGTTGCAACAAAGAAGGTGAAAATGCAAATTAAATCAAAGTCTTTCGTACGAATAATTTTCTAATAAGAAAAACTTCCTATAATCCTTATGGTGTCATCTGTTTTCAGAGGTAAGCTATCATCAATGCGATCTAGACCTGACAGGCTGCAGCTTGGAAAAACTCAATAGAACCGAACTCGTTCAAGTCACATAGATTTCAAAACCATGAAGTGCGTCATTTTTTCTCTCCTGCATTTTATTATTTAATCTTCCCATGGATTATCAAATAAGTAATCTTCTAAATGTCACTTCTGATAATTTGGTCAAGATATTAGAGCTCTCCGCTTTTTAAACGTAGTAGAATTTTACAAATTTTGGCTTGTCAATGGAGAACTTCTGAATTTTATCTTTGGGTATTTTGAGAATGCGTGTATACTCGTATATCAAAATTCCAAAGACTTATATCTCACGTGTTAATTTTTCATTTAGTAATCAGGTTTGTTTTATCTCATTTCCATGTTATTTTCCACCTTTTTCTCCCCCCACCAACTTACTTAAGTAGCAACAAAAAAAAACTGTATATTTTCACACTTTACTTCTCATTTCATCGTCATGTGTGGAAAATTAATAATAAGCATAATTTACTGGTTTTATTATAATATACATGTTAATTACGAATCTGCTGTTAATTTTCCCTAAAATAAAAAAATAAATAAAAAAAAATTAAGAACATAAGAATTATAAGTTCATCGTATCGATCAAACTCACGTTTATTGAATCAAAGCCACCTCCGAGAGGGTAAAATTCAATTCTTCTCGTAACAATTTAAAAGCTGACATCTGCATTCAATAGTACTCGTTCATCCCTTAATTCAGGTTTAATCCACTTGTTATTTAATTGTTTCCCGCCCCAGACGAGGGGCTGGAAAGGGATCATCTGGTGTAAATATTTTTTTCGACACTTTCATAATTCACTTGATGCAAATGAGATGTATACTTGTGCAAGGGTTCCACAACGAAGAATCAACTGAACACCGTGAAATGTATTTTACCATCCTGGAAAATTACTGTAGTTGCAAGTTAGGATATTGATTTAAATTATATTTTAATTTTTAAGAATTAATTATTTAAAAAAATCAACAAACTAAAATAATTCACATGTTTGAAAAATATTGCCTTAAAATAGTGGTGTATATAAAATGATGGGAAAGAGTTTATTAGCCGGTTTTTTCCGGGATTCTAATTAACTAACTAACCATTACACCGTTTATCCGCAGGAGTAGACAAAGAGGACGGATCGCCATACAATTCTGTCTTGGTACACATTCCTTGCTTCATTCACATTCATCCATCGTCTCATACATACTCTGTTGTAATTCTGACTCTTTACATGGCCTGATTTAAGTATTTGATTCACTTGACCCTGCCATGTCTTCCTCGGGCGTCCCCGACTTCTTTTTCCACTCACATTAGCATAATATATTCTTTTCACACTCTTTTTTTCGTTCCTTCGCTCCGTTCTACGTGCTTAAACCATCTGAGAGTCCATTTCTTGGTCTTATTTATTGCGCTTACATAAGCCTTGCATTCTTTCAGGATATAAAAAAATTGTAAAAAAATGTTGACAGATTGATAGATATTTCAAACGACCTGAAATTTCCCGACAGAAAAAATGTGCTAAATATTTGATGACTGCAAAGCTCTCAAGTTTTTCAGTTTTAGAAAACAGGCTTCTGCTTTACAGTACCTACCGGTACAAATTAATTACTTACGCGTTTATTAACTTTTGACGTTATCCGAACGATGTTATTAAAAGTGCTTTAGCACGCAACCGATTGAATCAATACACAGTTTAGTGTTTAGTGCTTCTAGGGGTAGTTAATCCCGCCTTCGGGGACCAGTGTAGTACCTACTTACATAAGGGGTAGGCAGGTTTTACTAGCGCACGCGGACGTTTAGCCATGCACACATTGGTGGCTTTATTTCTTGTTTCTAAGCTTTTAAAACTGCCTTACTATTAATATTATACCGACATTTAGATATTTCAACATGCTAAAAAAATTACTGACTTCCAATAATATGAGTCCTCTTCTCTTGCCTCATCGCTAACAATCGAAGCCTTCCTTTAATTGCCCCAGTGAATCAGGATCCTCAAGGTCCTATGCTGTATCACATTGTAGAAAATTTGAACAGTGCCAGGGAATGTTTGTCCCTCTTCCTTTTTTTATTTTTTTATATGAATACCGCACAAGAGTCTCAACTGCTCTCAACCGTCTAGAGCCAGTGAGACTATGGCATCCCCAAATAGGGTATATTGTGAGGCTGAAGGTACTGGGGAGGGGAACGACATCGGGAAGAGGAAGGTTGAGAAGTACCTGGCTATTCAGATCTGGTCACCAAACACGGCTAAAGTCATTTCAAGCAACGTTTCAATTCTAAATGGTGGTCTTTCACCAGGGCGCTACTTAGAGTATCTACCACTCTGGAACGTGCCGAAAATATACTTTTTGTTATTTTTTTTATATGAATGAAATGTGTTATGACACATATTAATCAAATAAAAGTTATTGGCGCACGCCGGGTTTGTACCTGCGACCTTTGGATTAGTAGTCGAGCGTCTTACCACTCGACCATGGAGGCCGTGAAGCCGTCTTCCTGTGCATACATGGGAAATAATCTTTTTTACCCGGTTAGTGAGCTGCCTTTTGCTAATGTAGGGCTTTATGTGTACATACATGTTTTAATAAAAATATTAATGGTAAAATTTTGTAAACTGTGTTTTGTGTGCTTATGGCAATATTCTATTTAATCCCACTCACCAACAATAGGTAGAGAATAAGATGAAATTCGGACGGAGACAAAGGGGGTCCGCACTGGGGGAATGAAATGAAAGGATTCGGGTTTGAATCTAATTTGTAGTTCAATGTTTTGATTAAGTCTATTTTGTGTTTTTAGAGTTGAGAAATTTTAAAACCCGCGTTAATAATGCTATTCCTGACGGAGCAGGGACTATTGGCGAATCATCCAAGCAATGCATTCGGAAATGATTCGAGTCTTCTTATATTTGACGTAGCCCATATGGATGAAACGTGCGTAATTTTTGGTCGGATTTTCGATGTATAAATTAGTAGTTTATTTTAGAGGTTGATTTTAATGTTTTAACTGATAAAAGGGTGCGTAGAGAGCTGCGGATACCGCAGTACTGAAGCCTACGATACTTGTTCGATTCAACGCATCTGTGATTTTCTTCTGCTCCTTTTTCCGCCATTTTTCCAATTATCATAAGTTTCTTCGGGTTCAAGTTCTTAGTTTGGCGAGCAAAATATTCAAACATAACGGCATTAAAGATCGTTTCCTTCTAGAGACTACTAGAATTAACAGGAAACTACCCAAAATGGGTAGAAATTCAATGAAGAAGTTAGTAGGATTACAACCAGAACGCTGATAGATCAGGAGATTCGTGCAGCCGTTGGAAGTGGAAAATACCGAAAGCTTTAGAATGTGTTAAGGGGATGAAAAAACTTTGATTAACCTATGGTGTCAATGTTAGGAAGAAGACTTAGACTGGTAAAATATATCAAGGAACTGGGTAACATAACCGATTACCCTAATACAACCCCGGTAAACTTTATAAGGGACAGGGCTACGGTCAAAGAAATAAGGTCTACGTAAGAATTATCACAATGGACCAAAATGCTTAAGCGAGCAATGCAAACCGTCTTTTTATCAATAATGTAAAAAAACCGTTAAAAACTTTTTTTTTCCAATAAATAAACATTCCCGGGTTACGAATAACCTATCGAATCCTATACGAATCATAACGTTGCTTGAAATGGCTTTAGCCGTGTTTAGTGACTAGATCTGAATAGCCAGGTACTTCCCAACCTTCCTCTTTCCCATATCATTTCCCTCCCATCTACTTTCAGCCTCACAACATACCCCAAAATGGAGATGCCATAGTCTCACTGGCTCTAGACGGTGGGAGCAGTTGAGACTCTTGTGCGGTATTTACTATAAAAAATAAAATAAAATATTTTTAAGAAATCTTTACACTATTAAAAACAAATCCTACTGCCATAATAATACGCAGGATATGTTGCTTGTGTAATGATGGAAGACTTGGCTAGCGGAGGAATTGAACCCATGACGCCCGGGTGGGAATTCGACGCGTTTGTCCACTCAGCTACTAACCGGTCGATGCTATTAAGAGCGATGTCAAAATTAGTGATTCAAATAAGAAATTTGTTAAAAAGTAAATAACATACTTTATAAGCATTTATAAGTACATTATTAGTCCCAGAAAAAAACTGAACTTATAGAATGAAAATGAACCATCAACTCAAATATTTAATTTGGCCTAAAACCATTGAAACATTCAGTAGATCCTAAAGCCTGCAATGGGTTGTAGTTATTGTATGTCGTAGGTTATTGTAAGTAGGGTTAACACTTAGAGAATTGCTGGTGCATGAGGCCACATGTCACACCGTGCAGAGTAATCCCGCTATCAATAAACCCACCCCGCCCTCCCCCACCCCTCACACCGAACCCTAAGCAATCATCCCTCTTCCCACCCTAAGGATAATTCAATTCATTTACGTTTAGCGTATCATATTATATCAACATGGTATCACCCTTAACAGAAGTGACCAAAGCCATCAAAAGGTATGCAGCATTCACCGAGTGAATCCGCACTAGTGATTGTTTCTTCACAAATAGAATTATGGTATAGTATCAAAGATGGGTACTGACCACGAGAGTGAAGAATATCTGTTTATTTCCAAAATACTAACGTTTTTAATTTGTTTTATGAAAGGGACAACAACATCTACAATAATAATAGCACTTTGATAATTTATATAGCGGATTTTTTTGTGAAAAATATCACGGCAAGGGCGCTCAGTACTGTTAGTACATTTATTGCAGTTAGGGTTGTGGTTGAATTAATTAATTCAAATCTAAAAAAATAAATTATTTTAGCTGTTCAAGACAAATTTTGGGATTTGAAGAGAAAACCAAATAATAACCACACTGAAGAGTGTCATAAAAAACAATATTACCTTTTTTTATGTTGTAATGTTGTATTATAACACCATATGATTTTCATATTAAAAAAAAAATGTTAATGTTATTGACGTTGAAAATATTTATTTTGAATAATATATATTTTTTAATGAATATTTTATAGAATCTTCCGGAGCATTATAAATACCAACAATCTTAAAAAAATAACGCCTTTCCGATAAATAATAACAACAATTTTTTTTTTAAGCTTAACCCAAATAAAGTTCGACCGGTTAGCAGCTGAGCGGACAAACGCGTCGGATTCCCATTCGGGCGTCGTTTTTATTTATTTTTGTAGTGAATACCGCGCAAGAATCCCAACTGCTCCCAACCGTCTAGAGCCAGTGAGACTATGGCATCCCCAATTGGGGTATGTATGTTGAATTTATTGGCGCACGCCGGGTTTGAACGAGTTTTGAAGTCGAGCGTCTTACCACTCGACCATGGAGGTCGTCACGAGTTCAATCCTCTGCTAGCTTAGTCCACCATCATTCCACAAGCAATATCTTCCGCTTATTATGATGGTAGTAGGAGTTTTTCAAATACTGACAGGTTATTCGTAAGCCGGGAAAGTTTGTCTTTTTAAAATAAAATAAATGATGACAGTGCTCAAAAACAGAGTATTTCTTCAATTCGATGCTCTAATGTTTAAGAGTTAACAACAAAATTGTTTACAATTAAACACTGATTAATTAGATAAATATACGAGTGAAAAGACACGTATCAAGTCAGATGATGAATTGAATTTGAAAAAAAATGTATTGTTTAAACATTTTTCATCAGGCGTCCCACAAGGATCGAACTCGGGTACAGATTACGAGAAGCCTTTTTAACTCAATTAACTAATCTAATCAAAATCAATTGACATAGAAAGCCGAGAAACACATGTTTTGAGACAACAAGGAAATGAAACATCACACAAATCTACCGCTCATTATCTGGAGACATTAGGATTCACCGCGGCTGATCAATATTTGTGCATATGTGGTCCACCCCGTCCCTCCTACCTCTGGCAAGCAGGCTCCATACGCCACCGGATGTTTGAACATGTTGGCGAATAGCACCAGCACTGCCTCTGATCATCCTAGACTATTTTCCACTTGGAGATTGATAGATACAACAACAACTGTACAATAGATAAGTCGTGTTTATTTTGTCCTGATAATAATACTTAATTTAAAGAGTTTAACTAAAAGTTATAATCTAATATTGCTTCTTCGAAGTGTTAAAGTGTATTAGTTTGCATTTATCATTGTTTATTTCTCGAGAATCATTGTGTTCTAATTGAAAACTATATTATTAAAAATCTAGTCGTTATTCAAGTGAATTGGTGACATTGTTGTTCGTGAATATTGTAGGTACCTGCAATCACCGCAGAAGCGAAGTGTCCTTACCAGTGCAGTGTAATCAGGGCTGTTCCATCTGCCACTTTTGAAAAAAAAAAAAAAAAAAAAAAAAACCTTAATTATTCCCAAAATGGATGCTCAGGCTTATATTTCTATAGCAAACGATGCAGTCAATTTATTGACAAACATGATCATGGATCCTAACAATAAATTCACTAAAGAACATATTGCTAAAATAATTCCTAAAACCAACAACATACTTGGAACAATTGCCCAAATGGCTGTCAAAATGGCTACTCTTGAAGTTGAATTATCTGTTCATAAAAATATAACCTGTAACCCGCCTACTTTTTCAAATACCAAAAATGTCTGCGAAATTCTTGCAGAAATCAAAGAACAAAGCTACAGAGATAAAAATCTAATTATTCACAACATTCCTGAGAGTTCATCGGTATCCCAAATAGAATCTTTGAATATCGACATAGCGTCCGTCAAGAAAGTGATCGCTGATATTGATGGGTCAACAATAAACCTTGATCTAAAAATATACAGATTAGGCAAAAAGAGCGATGACAAACCGAGAGGAATAAAAGTAGAGTTTCCGGATGCAAAATGGCCGAAAATTTTACTAAGCAAGAAACATGTTCTGAAAAATAATATCCGAATGTATCAGGATCAATCATTTCTACAGCGGAAACAATTAATGGATCTCAGAAACGAACTTGAAAATAGGAAGACTTCTGGAGAGACCGACATCACTATTAAATATATTAATAACCATCCTTCTATCGTCAAAACACACGCAAAAAACTGAAAATTAAAATTTACTACCAAAATGTACGAGGACTAAGGACAAAGTTACAAGACCTCAAATCAACCCTACCTACATTGGATCACGAAATTTATGCATTTACTGAGACATGGCTGAATTGCAACATTGATAATACTGAGTTGGGTTTCTTCGAACATACAGTGTACAGAAATGACAGAAGCAAAAACACCACTAATAAAGCTAGAGGAGGCGGTGTGTTGGTATCCATTCACAATAAATTTAATTCAAAAAAAACTCAAATGTCTCTACACAAACCTAGAACAACTATTCATCATGGTGTCTACAAAAATGGAAAAAATTATAATCGGCTGCGTTTACATTCCCCCGTCTTCTGACGCCCAGCTTTATAAAGACCACTACCACGAAGTTGAATTACTACGAAGAAAATTTCCTGGAGCTACTTTGATTTTAATAGGAGACTATAACCTACCTAATGTCGCATGGAACATCGAAAACAAAAAAATCTTCTTGCCCGGACATTACAAATCACGGGTCCCACGATATTATTGAAATGTCAAATTTTTTAAACCTCAACCAGCTCAACTATGTATATAATGCGAACGCTCGTCTTCTCGATCTTGTATTTTCCAATTCCTCTTTTGTAAATGTGTCCGCTTCTGCTGAAACTGTTCTCCCGATAGACAAGTACCACCCTCCACTGGTTATTAAATGCCACAGTTCAATAACAACAACAATTCCAGCTGTATCCTCAAAGTTGAATTTCTTCAAAGCAGATTTTAATAAAATAAATTGTCATTTATCTTCTGCTGACTGGAGCTTTTTGGATTCAGAAAAGAACATTGATGAAATGGTGGATAAATTTTACATTAATCTAAAGGGTGCTATTGATTTATTTGTACCTGTTTCTAAAATTGCTGTGCACAAATACCCAAAATGGTTTAGTATTGATCTTATCAATATTATTAGAGATAAAAAAATTGCTCATAAAGTGTATAAATCAACACGAGATCCTAAAGATTACTCTAAATTTAAAGAATTAAGATTGTTAACAAAAAAAAATATCAAAATTATGTTACAATAAGTGTATCGAAAATTGCGAAGAAATGGCTGTTGCCAATCCTCAGAATATATTTAAATTTTCTAACATGCTTAATAATAATGACTACAGTAGTCCTTCAAATATGTATTTAAATAATAAAATGGCTGATAATCCCCAAGAAATCGTTGATCTATTTGCTGAATTCTTCAGCAAAGTTTATGATACCGCTAACATCTCTCCATTACTCGATTCTCAAAAAACTAATAACGACAACGAGATCGATTTCAATCAGTGCATATTAGATGATTGTGATATTAAAGCGAAATTGAAATCCCTTGATATCAACAAGTCGGCTGGCCCCGATAACATTCCTCCTATCTTCCTATCGAAGTGCCTGTCAGTCTTGTCTTGGCCTCTGACTAAGCTTTTTAACTTTTCTTTAAAAACTGGTACCTTTCCCGAAAAATGGAAGGAAAGTTTTCTGACTCCTATTTTTAAGAAAGGAAATAAATCTGATATTTCCAATTATAGACCAATATGTATCCAATCATCAATTCCAAAATTATTTGAATCTGCTCTGCTCTCTTTAATCTCGCCTGAGATTAATAAAGTAATTTCTCATCAACAACACGGCTTTAAGGCAAAAAGGTCCACTCTTACTAACTTAATGATTTATCAGGAACATCTATTTAATACCATGCATAAGCGTCTTCAAACTGATGTAGTGTATACTGACTTTAGTAAGGCTTTCGACAAAGTGTCACATAATATTCTCATTCATAAACTAAGAACCCTCGGTATAACCGGAAATATTTTGAGATGGTTTGAAAGCTACTTACACAAAAAGAAAAATATCAGTCAAACTCAATCTACACTTATCATATCAGTTTGAAATCTTCAGTGGCGTTCCACAGGGGTCACATTTGGGACCAGTGTTATTTTCTTTATTTATAAAACGACATCACTACCGTTTTCGATGGAGTTATGATTCTTTTATTTGCCGATGATCTAAAATTTACAAAACAATTACCAATCTTAATGATTGTTACGTATTGCAATTGAATCTTGTGAGGTTACAAGAGTGGTGTGCTCGTAACGAACTGTTCCTTAATATTGAAAAATGTCAAACGATAACTTTCGCCCGAATTAAAAATCTCATTATGTATCAATATAGCATTAACAATATTAACTTAAAAAGAGTTGACCAAATAAAGGATCTGGGTATAATTTTTTGACAGTAAATTAACTTTTTGTTCCTCATATAAATGAAAGTACTAATAAGGCCATGAAATGCTTGGGTTTTATTTTGAGGACGGTAAAAGACTTTAAATTATTGAATTCATTTAAATTACTTTATACTGCGTTGGTTAGATCTAATCTAGAGTACAATTCTACAATCTGGGCTCCATTTTATAATATTCACCAACTTAAAATAGAAAGAGTGCAGCATAAGTTTCTCAGATTTATTAATTATAAGTTATGTATCCCAATTGTTGACCTTGATTACGTATATTTAATGAACTTGCTTAACCTCACTGATTTATCATCAAGACGCACAGTGAGCGATTTAATATGTCTCTTTAAAATAGCGAATGGCAGATTGGACGCCCCGGATCTAACGAGCCTTATTACCTTGCGAGTACCTACCCGTGATACACGGCAGGCGGCTCTATATTATGTTTCTCCGTCTACAAACAATTATTTTGATAATTCTCCCATTCAAAGACTGCATAGACTTGGTAATAAATATGGTTCAATAGATGTTTACCGTTACAACACTGTTTCCAAATTAAAATCTAGCTTACTTGAATGTTTTCAATAGAACACAAAGGTTATTGTTATTATATGTATAAACCTACGCTATATTTATATACTTGCAGTTAAATACTAACTTTTCTCTTAATGTTATATTCTACCCATCTATTGTACTCCTTTATTTAAAAATGTATTTATGTAAAAGCCTTAAAGGCGTTAATAAAATGATTTTTGGCCGCCATATATGTAATGGATTCAAAGCTCAACCCGAGTTCTTGATAAATATCAATTAAAAAAAGGATATTTATCCTAGACATCATCTAGGTATTCGATACACTCTAGTTGTGCTTTGATTCCATTACGAAGATGGATGCAAAAATCGGAATAAATTGAAAATAATATTCATAATTTTCAATAAAAAATTTGAGATCGATTAAAATGACACTTTCCAATAAGGCCCAAATGTCCGACTTTATTAAGGCCATACTCCCGGATAGAGTAGAGGATCCAAGTTCAAGTCTCGGTTGTGACCATTGTC
The DNA here is from genome assembly GCA_022651775.1 of Drusus annulatus. NCBI lineage: Eukaryota > Metazoa > Arthropoda > Insecta > Trichoptera > Limnephilidae > Drusus > Drusus annulatus. Next base: position 1,028,258 of record JAGWCC010000072.1, read on the forward strand.
TTTTTATTTTCTAGCTTTTTCAGTTTCATATTTGTGTTTTAAATAACTGATTTTATTCAAATATATAAAAAAACATAAGATGTGTGGAAGAGAGAAGGGTGACAGGCCAGCGGAGAGATTTTTAATTACGAAGAATCAATCAATCGTAAATTGCACGTATCTATTGTAAGTGTTTTTAATTAATTTTAATTCTTATCTCGAAAAACTCATATTAAATACCATTCTATCGCCGCGATCGTCACAATGAAGTATTTTTTCAAAAAAGTACACACATTTTTATAATGTTCCAGGAATTTGAAGAAGATATTAACCTGGAGCAATATAAACTTGCTCCATCTTTTAGCAGATTTTGTATTAATTAAATTATTTATAAACTAACAAACTATTTTCCAATTACAAAAAAAAAATACAAAACACGAAATGGGAAAAAAACAACAGAGAAAAAACAGCACGTACATAATATTATAATGAAGCAATGACAAAAATATACATTAGAAATAACATTCAAGTCAAAGCCATGATCAAAACAAGGTCTTGGTAATCGTAAAGAATGACAAAACTCATTTAGACTGGTACCAAAAATTACAAGACCGTGGCTTGAGTTAACAAGTCTTGACATTCTGGACAGTGCAGAATGATACCTATAATTATAAGAGTGATGATTGAGGAACAGCAATTTATTGTTTCTTAGTCTACGGCAAGGAATGTTGAAGTGGATGAGTTGCAACAAAGAAGGTAAGTCAATAATACAATTGAAGTTTTTGAAAAAGTAAATTAAATTATTGGACTTAACCGCCCTACCTATACGAACGTACGTGATACGTCCGCTATATTATCGCCCGAACGCAACAAGCCGTATTCCGTACGTCCAGAAAAAAAAAAAATAACACCCGAAACCCACAAAACGTTCGTCATACTTTTGTATACATCAAGTTCGTTCCTGCGTTATCCTTTTTAGTATGCCCAGGTCAGCCGAAGCAAACGGATGTGTTCGGGTGTTTTTGTATTCTCCCATACGTTGTAAACAAGTATTGTTATTGCTAAATCTAATGAAAAAAAAACCCGATGTTTTTTTACCTACTTTGGAATAGCAAAATTGTGACACTTTAAGCAATATCCAACATTACACATTCTCCATTATTCAGTCATCCCATATGAGCTTGACGTAGGCAGGAAGTTTAGTACCCGAGAGCACAAAGGCTTTGTTCCTCGTCAGAAGTGACGTCTGGTGAACGTTGCTTGCACAGCTGAACTGAGGCTGTGATCTGAATAGAAATGGAAATCCCTTCTTCGAGATCAGTGCCACGAATTATAATATGAGTATAAAGGTAACTCGAGATGGTGGGTTCGTTTGTTGTACCGCTAGATTCAAATGCATAGTGAATACATGTCGTGAACCTTCAAGTGATGCAATAAACAGAACAATTTGCAGGTCACCTGGAAAATATTTCTGTTTTGGATTGATTTGCAAAAATTCTGTATGCAATAATTAATAATACAAAATTATATCATGAAAAGCTGTGTCTATGGCATACTACATGTGGAAAATGTTTTGCAGCTTGAGGAAGTGGGAGGAAGGGGGGTGGGGGCACTCAGAGCAAAAATATGTATGGAGGAAGAGCTAAGTATTTTTACCCAACCTACACAAATTTACGATAAATCACTTTCTCCGGGTTTTTACGTCGTAAGCGGTGAGAGAGAAAGAGACAAGACAAGTTCTCACATAATATTGCACCACCATTCGGTATGTAAGCATGTTTTCCGTCTCCCGCGTCTCGGGCGACTCCGCCCACTACGTTTTGTTATGCGACATAACAAGACACAACTTAACAGGTTTTTAGGTTATACCCCATATTTTTGTTCAAAACAATACTGTGAAAAAATGGTTCTACAAATCAACAAAAACATGATGTCGACATGTGCTATGACTGAATGCTCCCAACCATCTAGAGCCAGTGGGACCATGTTGTTAGGCTGAAGGTAGTGCAGAGGGGAAGGAGTTGTGGAGGAGGAAGGTTGGGAAGTACCTGGCTATTCAGACCTGGTCACCAAACACGGCTAAGGCCATTTCAAACAACTTTTCGATTCTGAATGGTGGTCTTTCACCAGGACAATACTTGGAGTATCTACTACTCTGGAACGTGCCGAAAATATACCATTCATTATTTTATATAAATTAAATGTGTTATGATACATATTAGTGAAATAAAAGTTATTGGCGCACGTCGGACTTGAACCCATGACCTTTGGATTTGTAGTCGAGCGTCTTACCACTTGACCGCGGAGGCTGTAATTGTATCTTAATTTAACCTATTCCTTGAGTAAAGATGTTCGTGACCGAAAGCTTTGGCCACCAACTCCCAAAGTAATGTATGAACGAAAGAATTAAATAAATTATAATAGGCACAATGTTGTAATAATTGCAAGAAAATAAGATCTGTAACCATTTGTTCATCTTGAAGTTACGCCGGAAGTTTGGCGGCTTGAGATGAAAGGCTTCCATTAAATGCGCAGTTATCGAGAAGGCTTTGGTTAGGTCAATAAATACATAAATATCTTAGATAGTTTTTGTTAAATAATGTTAAAGCCATCAATGAAAAACTATAAAACAGGTGTGATTTTATTTATTATAGAATTACCAATTTACGCAATACGCTACCCAAAATGGGTAATCTAAATTTGAATGTCTGAAGCAGCGAAAGCCCTAGTAATGTAAGGTTTTTTACTGTTTTTTTTAATTGCGAATACCGCACAAAAGTACCAACCGTCTAAATGCAGTGAGACTATGGCATCACCAATTGGAGTATGTTATGAGGCTGAAGGTAGTGGGGAGGGGAAGGAGATGAGAAATCAGAAGATTGAGAAGGATCTGGCTATTCATATCTGGTTACCAAACACGGCTAAAACCATTTCTAGCAACATTTCGATTCTGAATGGTGGTCTTTTACCAGGGCCATACTTATAGTATCTACCACCCTGGAACGTGCCGCAAATGTACTTGATATTAATTTATTTATACTTATTTATTATCGGACTTAGTTATATAGTATTTTTCAATTGATTAAATGCGTAATGACAAATATTTTTTTAAAGATACAAACATTCCGGGTTACGAAAACCTGACAATATTTGAAAAACTCCTACTGCCATCATAATAAGCAAAAGATCTTGCTTGTGCAATGATGGATGACTTAGCCAGCAGAGGAATTGAACCTACGACGCTCGGGTGGGAAACCGACGTGTCTGTTCACTGGCTACTAACCTATTAATTGAATAACATTTATTTGCACACGGGTTCGAACGACTGAAAAGTAAAGCATGTCAATCTGTAGGTACCTCGGAGAAAGAATATATGGAGAGGTACCTTTACGAAACAGTGCAGTGTAGGTCGGTTGATTTTATACTGACTCGATAGAAAGAGAGAAATATATGTTAAAGGAAGTTAGATACCCTATTAGTTACCGCTCACATGAAATTCGGACAATTTTACTAAACACATTTGAACACATTAAACAAAACAATATCCGTACATCATTAAAATGATTTATTAAGTCAAAAGATCACACAAACACTAATAAAAGAAAGCTTGCCTAAATAATGATGGAAGATTTTATGCTTAGAGTAACGTAGAGACCTAACATTGCGAAATTTTGTCCGCACTTTTTGACCAAGGATTGACCAAGGGAGGTATGACGTATATGCTTCCAGCCAATCGGATGCGAAGAAAACCGTAAAGATAAACATTATTCCGTCTTTATCTGTTCGCGAACAATTTTGCGTTAGTATCATGAGAAAGAAAGAGACCGGGATACTTTTAGAAGCCGTACAAAAGGGGAATTCCCCGTTCTTGAAAATTTTTTTGACATTCTCGTAAATATTTTTAAGTTAAACATATTACGAATCCATTAAAACTCATTTCAAACGGAAGTTTATTAAATTGGAACGAATAGTCCAAAGATTAATTACATATTGGTGTAAGTTACTAGTTGTTTTGTAGGTTAAAATGTTAAATATTTGAGATCTAACTAAAAAAGACGATTTTTATGGTACATACGTGTGAAAACTGTTTGTTTTTGGTCCTTTTGTACTTCGATTGAAGCAACCAAGTATAGCACATATGGCCATGATGTTTTGCTAGATATCGGACAAAAAATAACTCAAGTTTTTAACTATTTACGCACTTTTGATAGTCCGTTCGCCTGACACTCCAAACGTGAATGAAGTGCGTACAGATCAAATATCGCGGACATAGTATTTAGTCCGCCCCAAATCGTGTATTGGTTTCAACAATTGTTTGTCTCTTTTTCTCATATGCGTATAGAACCGAGCATAAAGAGAGAGCTATATTTTGCGAGTTTGTCAACGATTTGTCACAAATTAGTATGGTCTCTTTATATTGTTACTCTGAGATTTTATGTCTTTATATCATTAAAAATGTGAAAATTCTAAAACTCGGTCAAAAATATTGAAAACTGTTGAAACACCTCTGAAAAGTGTGGTTTTAAAATCTTTGTTTGGTCTTGTTTGAACATTAACGCATAACACATATCACCATCATGTTTGATTGACTTGTCTAACCACTGTAAGTTTTTTAATCAACACAAAAATATGAAATAACCTCAAAATCCCTTGACGTAAGTTATACGACTCGATGATGTGAAGTTGGCACGGACGGAGAACACTATTACACACCTAGAAGTGCGGGAATATTATGTGAAGACTTTTCTTGTCTCTTTCTTTCTCATGGTATTCTTTATTTCTCAAGTTTGTATCTGTTGGGTAAAAATATTTAGCTCTCTCTCTAAATATATTCTTTCTCCAAGGTAGGTAGGTACCTACATAAATTGATGGCATTTAAAATGACTTCATTGAAAGTCATCGCTTTGTTGCGCATTGGTCATAATATTGATTCAACGCTCTTATTATACTGAGAATCATCATAACCTCACAAATGTACAGAAATATACTAAATGACAATACACTGACACATTCTGTTCTTTTGTCGATCGGCCGCTGAAAGTTCAACTGTTGAGTCGTTGTCATCCTGTTTGTGGCGCCATTGTTAAGTTTTTTTAACCCTGTCCTACAGAATGTAGCGTGGTTAATGCGTGCATCTTGCCACCGAGTAATTTATTGTTTCTGCTGGGTACTTTGTCGGATCGTACACATAACGCCATCTGTGTAAATAGGGCGGGTATTGCCGTATTCAAAGATCAATTATTATTCATCGTAACGGCGTTTTTCATATTAAAAAGTATTTGTGGGTAAATAACGACTCAGAATTGTGTTTCTAAGCAGAATAAATTTGTATTTTTTTTTTGTAGCTTACAAAAAATATGTTCTAGCTGGAGTACCTCGTTCTATATCACTGTTTGTTTTATACTACTTGGTTCTCCTTGCTTAGGGTTTTTAATCCAGTTAAGATCTTTTCCCTAAGAAAACACTAATGTAAAATTAAACTCAGTCAATTCAATAAAACCATCAGATGGTGATAGTAATAAGGCCTAACGAGCCGCAGTACTAGTTAGATAGTCATTATGAGGGGTATTTGAATAAGCCCCAGCTAGTTAGTAGATGATTACGAAAGAATCCATAAAATGAATAAAAAACACTACTTGGTTTTTGAACGGTGTGCTCTGTTGTTCTAATACTAAAAAATTGTTTTATTTCTATAGTGAGAATACTGGCACCACATATATATACACGGATTAGAGATATGTTAAAACAGCCATATTTTATGACGGTGAACTATATTATTTCAATATTTGTAAATTTTCTTCCATTAAATTATTATAGGGATGGTGTCTAAGGAATTTACAGTAAAAATAAATTTTAATTACGATATACACGGACACGAGACGAGAAAAGCAAAACTTATTAGATTGCCAATAAGGAAAAATTAAGCACACAAAAATCTTTCATGTAGCGTTTTGTACAGCTATACAATAAAATTCCAACAGAAATTACTACAATAAACAATATTCTTTACCTTATATATATATATATATATATATATATATATATATATATATAATAAATAATAATATTTGGATAATTTGTATAGCGCCGTTTGTGTGAAAAATCACCTCAAGGGCGCTGTACAATGTATGTTGTGAGGCTGAAGGTAATGGGGAGGGGAAGGAGATGGAGAAAATGAAGGTTGGGAAGTACCTGGCTATTCAGATCTGGTCACCAAACACGGCTAAAGCTATTTCAAGCAACGTTTCGATTCTGAATGGTGGTATTTCACCAAGGCGATACTTGTGTATTTACCACTCCGGGACGTGCCGCAAATATTCCAAATATTCTTTTTATTTGAATCAAATGTATTATGACACATATTAATTGAATACAAAATATTTGGGCACGTCGGGTTCAAACCCGCGACCTCTGGATTCGTAGTCGAGCGTTGTACCACTCGACCACAGAGGCCGTCATCGAATCTTCGCGGGTAAACTTTTTGACAATTGCTTGGGTCGGTTGGCCATCGAAACTAAGTAAGTACGTTCATAATACATAATAATGTTTATTGTTTGCGAAAACCACTAAATGTTTGATTTTGAATTCGAATATTCTTAGATTTTTTAAATATTAGATTTTTTTTATAATTTAAAAGTTATTCTATTGTTTTCTCAATGTTCTGTTCTTTTATTATTTATTTTGTTCTCCCTCTGAATGCATGTATGACCACATACTTTGTATTTTTTGTTCAGTTTAATTTTGTACCCTGATGATGTTTAGGCTAAGCGAAACCAGTCGGTCATAAAAAATAAAATAATATTCGTGGTCTTATTCAAAGTTATGTTTTCATTTCTTTACAAAAAAAATGTTTGCAATAACCGTGTCAGAAAATACATTTAATTTTTACATTAGAGCAAACAAATAATGCGATCTAACTAAATTTGAATAAATAAAAATAAATAAATTCTAATTTTGGTTTTGAGCATTGTGTTTTTATTTTCTGTCTGTTTCATTTTTGTGTTAATTATTGATGTTATTAAAACAAATTTCACTAGAACACTGTTTTTTTTAAAGGATAAAGTAAAAAAAGTAAAGCTTCATTGTTGTTCATCGAAGTGACATCGCGTGCTGAAAATAGTTGCATGGACATAGAAAATATACTCGTACACCAAATTCTTGACCCCGAGCTCACACTATTTAATTTCTGGCTGCTAATTCTAAAATAATATAATTATTTGTCAAGAAGATCAAGGTACCTACGTATCTTAAAATTGAACCTCAAGGTTGGTGTGTTTCAATCTTCGTCACACTTGATTTCGAAATTAGAACGATCCCTTTTATACGTCGATTCTCGGCCTGTTTAAGCCTTTTATCAAATTGTTATAAGCCGTCAAGCATGACGGTCACAAAGAAGGTTGAAACACACCAACCACTGAAGAGATAAACATATAGAAGTGTAATCTGTACCGATTTGAATGAAAACTGACACAGACAATTCACATAAGACCTCTTGACTCTCAGATCCCAGACAAGCCAGTAAAATTGATTATCTGAAAAAAGTTCGGTAATCAAATTTTGTTCGTGAATTTCATCCGAAGTATCATTATATTCAAAGAAACACAAAGATTCCCAGGTTACGAATAACCTGAAAATATTTAAAAAAAACTCCTACTACCATCATGATAAGCGAAAGATGTTGCTTGTGCAATGATGGATGACTTAGCTAGCAGAGGAATTTAACCGACGACGCCCGGATGGGAATCCGACGCGTAAGTCCACTCAGCTACTAACGATCAATTAATCTTACTTAGGTCACGCAGACACGCCCATAAACAACTTATATCGGTTTATCATTTCGGTGATTCCAACTTTGTTTTTAGTTTTATTTATTTTATATTAGTTACTTGTACATTAAAGTTTACAAATTTTGTAATTATTTTATTTGATTTTCGACTTAATAATATTTTAACTTATATACTACTTATTATTTTGATTTATACGTATTTTAAATAGTTCTTACAGGCTATTTTGAATTGATTGACTGACATTATTTGGATAGTTTCCGGCAGCGCATTAAAGGATTTCATCCCCTTATAAAGTAGGCTATTTTGTGGAGTAATAGAGCAATCAAAATGAATGAAGATGCAAAGCGATTCTTTGTTTTCCCGCCCCGTTTTCGCGCGCGTTTTGACAGTTGGCCCGCGCACTTGATTTTCCGCGCCACAAACTCGCCACAGATGAAATAATGCGATTAGCGACCGCTCAATGGCGGCCGCGAAACCAGCGCGGCGTTCGGTGGCCGCCATTGGGGGGTCATTGGGGGTATCTTGTCACATTAGATCCACATTACATTGTTCGCTGGTTATTGGATTGTAATCTGTCTTTGTTGCTGGAGCCGCAGTTTTTATCAAGTGGTGCTTCATTTGGCAACACACTTGTACGTACCATCTGGCTTTTAAATACAGAAATATTGTGATTAAATGTATTTTATAAATGAGGTGGACAAAGATGAACCAAATATCAGCTTCAAATTTACGACTGCAGGCCTGATAATTTTACGAAATACATAAAAACAGATTTCAGAAAACTCTGTTTATAATAAACGTAACCGTATTGGAATACTTAAAATAAGTTTTTAAAGCTCTTTTCTCCCCCCTTTCCCGATAATAATTAATACAAGTAATATATAATTATATTTTTTGATACATTATATTTTATTTATGTGAACACTGTACAGGAGTCACAACTGTTTTCAACTTTCCGGAGCCAGTGAGACTATAGCATCCCCAATCGAAGTATGTTATGAGACTTAATGTGAAGGAGAGGGGACGTAGATGGGGAAGGGGAAGGTTCTGAATGGTAGCCTTTAACAAGGGCTATTCTGGAACGTGCCGCAAAAACATATTTAGTTTTTTCAGTAATTAAATGTGAAATAATAGAAAATAATTCAATGAAATTTATTTGCGTACGCCGGGATTCAAACCCATGACCTTAAGATTTACAGTCGTTGATATTATCCTCTTGACTAACAAGTAAAAAAAAAATCATAAATAAACCGCTGCGTTCCGAAACCAGTGTTACCAAGGCCAAGAGCCAGGAAAGTTACCACTTTACCATGAGGGTCATTATTGTCGTACGTTAAATAAAGAAAGTTCTTACCTACACATAGATAGCCAACTAACTAACCATCGCGTCGTTTTTCGCAGGGGTAGGCAGAGAGGACGGACTGCCATAAAACTCTGCCTTGGCACACACTCCTTGCTTTATTCACTATCATACATTGTCTCATACATACTCTTCTAATATTCTGACTCTTCACATGGCCCGACTCAAGTATTTGTTTCACTTGTTCGTGCCATGTCTTCCTCGGGAGTCCTCGACTTCTTCTTCAATTCAGATTCGCGTCATATATTCTACACATTATTTAGTAAATTTGGTACAGCTAAGCATTTCGGCAAGTTGTTGGCAGCTCTTTTCTGTGGATATAGGGTACAGTAGAGTGGGCAAAGCAATTAGTTACCCTTTGCCGTATTTTATCGTGCAGAGTGGCAATACACAGTACAGAGTACAGAAAATAGAAAACCATCATTTGTGGCTTCGAACACATCGAAGATTGAGCCTAGATCAGGGCCGTTTTATTTTATATTAATGCAAACAAATCCGACATAAAAAACATATTGTTAGTTAACTCACTGTATTATTACTTCAAGCAGACGGTTGAAAAATATATACGAGGCCTGTTCAAAAGAAAAGGTGAGTTTTAAATTTTCGCGGGCTGTGTACATTCGATTATCGTTTTTTTCTTGTTGTTATGTTGGTACGCATATGTTTATCATGTGTTAGCATTATCAGCCATTTTGGATTAGTGGTTTGTTTTTGACGACTGGAAAGGTTAGTCACGTTTTTGTGTGTTCTTCGATTTTTTACTTTTGAAAAAAATGGATCAAAGAATAAAATCCATGATTTGTTTTTCAACAACTCCAGGACGCACATCGTCATTAACATCTTCTCAATTTTCTGTAAAGCGCTTGTACCACTTATAAACACTTTTTGAGACAAACTAGACTCGCCGAATGCCACAGTCAACATTTTAAGTGCGTTGGATCACTTTATTCCATTTTTAACGCAAAATTTAATACATATTCTTTGATCCATTTTTTTCAAAAGTAAAAAATCGAAGAACACACAAAAACGTGACTAACCTTTCCAGTCGTCAAAAACAAAACACTAATCCAAAATGGCTGATAATGCTAATATATAATAAACATATGTGTACCAACATCACAAAAAAAAACGGTAATCGAATGTACGCAGTCCGCGAAAATTCAAAATTCACCCTTTCTTTTGAACAGGCCATGTATATGTACCCACCTATCGAGTAAATTAAAATTAAAAATAGTGGACTATAAACAATACAAAAAACAGTATTATAATACTTGGTGGAAATGTCTAATTATAGCTGTAGAGAGATTAGGGAAGGAAAGGGGAAACATTGAATTTCTTGATTTATGATTCTTCTTGCACAAAATCGTATTTACGAAACAATCCACAAAAACACCACACTTATTTAAATTTTTAAATCACCAAACACCATGATATTTTTTGATAGCAAACAACATACAATACAACAAAAATTAGGAAAACTTTATGATTGATTGTTTACAGCCAATAATTCTCGAGAAACAAAGAAAGGACAAAGACATTAATGTTGGATTTCAAAGAGATGATGTGTTACATTTTACCTTCTTGTTTTTCATCCAGTTCCTACCTTATCCAACCATTTCATTATATTCGATTTCCGTATTCAACAACAACGATTTTGAAAACAAGTGACAATCGAGAAACAGAAGAGATTTATGTGAAAAAACGTGTTCGTTCGATGGTGTCTCGTTTGGTCGTTCAATTTGTTGTTGTTCTTCAAATATTATTAATTAAGTGTGTGTTTTGTTGGGGTGTTCGGTAATAAAACAATGTGTAAGAATAATCAAGAACTTAAACATCAATTTCATCGGTGAGTGAATTGGTTTCCTACTTTCTTCACTCCATAATCTCTCCACATCCATAATTAGGCACTTCCATCAGGTAGTATAGTTTTGTCGTATTACACTCCACTATTTTCCAAATTAATCTGAAGCTGAAAACACATTCGTTGTTTAATCGCAACTTCAAATCCAACAGTTACTTTTTTGTGAATAAAATATTAGATGTGTCTTTATTTAAAAAAAACAATCTTCAAAGAAAGAAAAATAATGTTTTTAGCACACTTCCCAATTCCAGCCTGTCTCCATCCAATAGGATTATACCAACAAAGGAGGCATTAGCGGAGCCCCTATTGACCGCCGGTTCTGCCAAGTCTAGCGCGAGAGCCGCCCGACAGCCAGCAGCCAGCAGGCAGCACACATATCAAATCATCTCACTCTCTGACCCGGCCCTCCCTTTCTTACGCCTACCCGTTATGCCACCCCTCGCATCCAATCAAGATTAACTTGGTATTTCGAGGAAGGCAGTTGTGGCGATTGAGAAGCTGATACGAATAATCACCAAATCGATGCGATTCCATTCATTCAAACGTAAAATCACATAGAAAAGAGTATAAGAAATTTAATACAACAAAGATGACTCTGCTATGTTTCGCACTCCCAAAATTAGTTTGCCATAAGTAAAAAAAAATGGTATTAAAGTTACTAGGTACTACATTTGATAGTATTTATTCAAAAAAGTATCCAGTGAAAATGCCTAAACTCAGACATTACTAAAAAATACTACAATATATTTAGTAATTAACCGTTTTAGACATACTTTTTTGTTTGTTTGAATTCGGGTGTTTTTTTCTAAATAACAAAAATTCCTGGGTTAAAAACAACCTGACAATATTAAAAAAGCTCTTACCATCAAATTATAAGCGGAAAATGTTTCTTGTGCAATGATGAAGGACTTGGCTAGAATGGGAATTTAACCCACGACACCCGAGTGGGAACCCGACGCGTTAGTCCACTCAGCTTCAAATTGTTTAAAGACATAGTTATTTGAGCTTTAAACAGTAAATAACATTACAATTCATTCTTTCAAATTGTAAAAGACACAAAATTATTTTTACGTATTTTTACAATATATTCATATTTACAGTGAAGCTGAAAAACTTTCATGTTTTCATTATTTTATGAACCTGCGTTGAGTTAATGTAGCGCAGAGTAGTAATGAGATTTCAGCATTTAAATTTCTGCACTTATTAATATTTTGAAAATGTTGATTCGTCGTGGGTTTCTATTTAATGGTTTAATATTACCAAATTTTAAACTTTACTCCACTACTTTGTTTTTTTACATTATATTTTAGTTTCAGGTGAGATAAGGATAAGGTACTAAGTTCCAAAATTAGCCAATTTGAGAGGAAATACGTGATCGTGAACGTTTAAGCCACAACTAACACCTTACAGATCCATTGACCGAGGAAAGGGATGGAGGGCAAATGGGGCATTTAGGGTGGTGGAATAAACCTACATTGTGAAAATTATACTCACTACCCAGTTTGTGAGTTGGCGATACCTATTAAATAACCATATTATACTGTCTAGTGCCTTGGTGAAGTCAAGGAATTGCATCTAATAAAGAAGAAAACATCTCAAATTAATAATTGTGACGGTTCGTTGTAACCTATTCTCAAAACTTTTATTTAGTATCATTGTAACGTGGATACTAAACTAAAAAATACAATTATATAGAAGCAGAGAGTTTTATGTTAATAATAAAGATTATTTATTTGTTGCGAAATGTGGGGAGTTAGTGCGACCCCACGCATTCCCCAGAGAATAAACATTCAAGTGTCACTGAAAACCTCGTATAATGTAAAAAAAAAAGAAAAAAAACATTAAAATATAAATAAATAAACATAAAAAAGCAAGAATCCAATTTAAATATTAGGTGTACAATTTGAATGGAAGAAGAAGTCGAGGACGCCCGAGGAAGACATGGCAAGTAAATCAAATACTTAAATCGGGTCATGTGAAGAGTCAGAATAACAAAAGAGTATGTATGAGACGATGTATAAATGTAAATGAAGCAAGAAGTGCCAAGACAGAGTTATATGGCGGTCCGTCCTCTCTGCCTACCCCTGCGGGGAAACGCCGTGATGGTTAGTTAGTTAGGTCTACAACTTTGGTTTTGTCGTTTTCCTATAGATGGCTTTAGCTGTAAGTGGTGGTCGAAATAAATAGATCATATACCTCATGCAATAAACTTAGGCATCTGTCAACATAACCCCATGGAAACATTAGTCGATTTGTGTCTGCTTCATAAAGTTATCCTCGATTAAAAATGTCAGTTTACGCGCCAAATTCTCGTCATTTGCTGGAGGTTTTAATTTTCTGCCCCCTCTGACTATCACTTGTTTTTATCAATGGCACACGACCTGGCTGACCAGCACTTCCGGTCTCATGAAGAAGTAAAAAAAATGGATCGATTCGTGGATCGCTTCAAAAGATGACCAGTTTTTTCAACGTGGGATTCGTACACTGCCAGAACGATGAGAAAAAGTAGAAAGTAGTGGACAGCGATGAACAATACTTTGAATCATAAACGTTTAACCTGTTTTTTACAGTAAAGTCTCAAATTTCGAATCTATAAAAATAGCAGAAGCAAAGTTATACACGTGACAAAATAATACTCTTAATTATTAAGCTAAAATAAATATCGTGTAAATGTAAAAAAAAGAAGTATACGTTGTCTCTTTGGTGGGTGTTAACAAACAAAAAAGTTGTACGTTTAAAAATAACTGACATGAGCTAGGATTTTTTTTATATATAGTAATAAAGAAAACATACGTTAGTTAAGTGGGTCTATTGATCGGTCGGATATATATCTTTCTCCAATGACACTCTAAAATAATATACTAACAAGCACCGGGGGTTGCCAGCAATGAAAAAAAATGGATAGTTTCCTTACCTGTAAATGAGTTTTCTCCGCACAGACCTCTTGAAGAAGCCACTGCAGCCGTTGCAGGCCAGGATGCCGTAGTGCTTGCCGGAGCTGGTGTCACCGCAAACCACGCACACCAGACCTGAGCAGTTGAAAAACACGCCTAAACGATATTATTTTTGCAATACCTAAGCCCAACGGAAAGGTGGAAATTTCATTGCTTACTTTTTTTTATTTTTAGTTAATTGCACATCAAAGTTTACAAAGCATCTAATTTAAATTCATATTCTGTTTGACTTATATACTACTTAATATTACTAATGTATTTATTGATTGGTATAATTTGGATGGTTTCGGGGAGTATAATTTGGATGGCTGACGGCCTCCAAGGTCGAGTGATAAGACGCTCGACTTCGAATCCAAAGGTCGCGGGTACAAACCCGGCGTGCGCCAATAACTTTTATTTAATTAATATGTGTCATAACACATTTAATTCATATAAAAATAATAAAAAAGTATATTTGCGGCACGTCCCTGAGTGGTGGATATTCTAAATATCGCCCTGGTGAAAGATCACAATTCAGAATCGAAACGTTGCTTGAAATGGCTTTGGCCGTGTTTGGTGACCAGATATGAATAGCCAGGTACTTCCCAACCTTTCTCTTCCCAATCTCCTTCCCCTCCCAACTACCTTCAGCCTCACAACATGCCCTTTTTGGGGATGCCATAGTCTCACTGGCTCTAGATGGTTGGGAGCAGTTGAAACTCTTGTGCGGTATTAATATAAAAAAAAAGCGCATTATAACATTTCACCTTTATGGTAGTCTGATTTCTTTGCATGTCCTTGTATTAGGTTTGTGAATATCCATATTATGTAAACACCCCGCAATAATTAAAACTGTTCCCGATCTTCTGGAGCAAATGACACTGTGACATTTATTTTGCATTAACTTAACACTGGAGGCCTGCAGGGAAATAATTTCCCTCAGGGTCCAGAAGGTCCGCTGCGGTGCCGGACGGGCGTTTTTCTTTGTCTTGTTTATGACATTATTTGACTTTCGAGAATTGGGTTTTTTCTCATACTTGGGCGCATTGAGTTGACAATATTATTTGGACGTTATATCAGTGAAGCGACCTCGTTATAAACCCACACGATTGTATGAAAATAAGCCCGAACCAACAAATCATTAAGTAATTGCTCATTATAGCCGTGACATCGCTATTACCGAGATCGTTATAACCAAGTTCGACTGATTTTAGATAATAATAATAATAAATGGATAACTTTTATAGCGCCGTTTTTGTGGGAAAATCACCTCAAGGGCGCAAGATAGTTTGTAAACTTTAAAGTACAAGTAACAGAAATAAATTATTTTTTTTTTAAAATTGTCGAAACGAAATTAAGTTTATTTTTCCATATTTATTTTATTAGGGTTTTGCTGAAAAAATATTATGATTTCTTTAGTGACCCTTCACGTTTCGCAGTATGAGCGTGGAACATTGTGCATTTGGAAAATGTTATAAAGGTGAATAATAATAATAATAATAATATTTGGACGATTTGTATAGCGCCGTTTTTGTGAAAAATCACCTCAAGGGCGCTGTACAGATCTTACTTTCTATCATTACATATTAATTCCTAGTTTAAATAAGAAAATATACAGGAACATACTTACCTGGCAGGTCCCATCAGATAGACACAATTATCAACTTAAAATTATGATTATCATTTTAAATTTAACATAACAATCCTACCCAACGTGTTCGACTTCTTCCCCGAGCTCTCGTGGTGCACCCTCCAGTGGGCGGGCGACCTGACCGCCCTGACCAGCTGGCTGTCCATGCCCATGGGTCCCATGGCCGACATGGCGCCCATCGACCCCATGGGCGGGAGCCCCATGGAGCCCATGGGCGGGATGGGCCCCATGGACCCCAGCCCGCACATGCCCATGGAGGGCGGAGAGCCGGTGGAATAACAGTCGTCTCTCGGGGAACTGTGATCGTCTGAAAAAAAAAAAACATATTTAAATAATATTCCCATAAAATATTGTTTTTCTGTTTATTTTTTTTTACCTCGACATATTTTTGAAATTTTCTTTTTCATTTTTTTATTGTAGAACAGATAACGAATCCAATGCAGAACAACAAAAATAGTTTTTTACAACTTTTTTTTTTTTCGTGAATACCGCACAATAGTCTCAACTGCTCCCAACCGTCTAGAGCCAGTAAGACTATGGCATTCCCAATAGGGGTGTGTTGTGAGGTTGAAGGTAGTGGAGAGAGGACGGAGATGAGGAAGAGGAAGGTTGGTAAGTACCTGGCTATTCAGATCTGGTCACCAAACACGGCTAAAGCCATTTCAAGCAACGTTTCAATTCTGAACGGTGGTCTTTCACCAGGGCGATACTTAGAGTATCTACCACTCTGGAACGTGCCGCAAATATACTTTATTTTATTTTACTTTATATCAATTAAATGTGTTATGACACATATTAATTAAATACAAACTATTTGCGTACGCCGGATTCGAACCCGCGACCTCTGGATTCGTAGTCTAGCGTCTTACCACTCGACCATGCATGCCGTTAAACATTTTAAATTATTAAAATCAATAAGTTTTTTGAACATTAGCAAATTTTCGGTAAATATATTAATTTTTCTTTTCACATACCAACGAGAACTACTCGATCCAAATTCTTATTTAGTTGTGACGATACCATCAGGACTGAGTCTTTCAAATACTCGCTTGTGCCTATATTGCGTGTAGTTGGTAATACACACGCAGAGGTGACTGATGTTTTTAACTGCACGGAATGTAGATACAAGAAGGCAATAACATCATATATCATTAATCAAAAATATTTTTATGTATTTAAATAATATTTTTTAGTACTCTACAACTATTACTAATTTTGCTTGTGCATATAACTCACATTTTTTCACTATCAATTGTAAACATTTATTGTAAAAGCCCTCTCGGGCGTATACAATAAAATAAATATATATTTTTAAATACATGATTAATTTAATAGAATTATACTTTTTGCCATGCTATGCTATTCTAAAACATCTGTCCGATCATAGGGTACGTTAAGCATAGCATGATTTCTGCTGCAGCAGTATTTCTCAGGCACGAATAAGCAGTAGCATGCCAAGAGGTATGGACAGTCGATCAAGTGGTTTATAATCTTAAAGCCTATTGTCATGAGACCAGCATTGCGCCTAGTCTCAAAGCTTTCGTAATTTGTCTCCTCGAGTAGTTCCATGAGATGCATGAACATAGGGTATGTTCCGTGCGAACGCATGTACACATACCTGATGATTTTTTTCTGAATCTGTTCCAACATATTTGGTCTGATGTGGAGCCCAGACAAACCTAGCGCACTCCAACTTGCTTCTGATCACTACATTGAAGAGGGCTATCGTCGCATTTGTGTTATCAAACTCTTTGCACCTTCTGATTATAAAAAAAAAAGAAATTTATAACAAGTTGAAGTAAGCTGCACTATATGACTCGTTAGCCTAGGATCAAAAACCACCCCGATATCTTTGATGGTAAAAATGCGGGTTAAAATTTCATTATTCATAATGTATTTGTATTTTGTAGATATGTACCTAGACCGATTGAGCAACTTGATAAAGCTATCGTCAACATTTACCCGCATTCTTTATCCCCTGACGGCCTCCAAGGTCGAGTGGTAAGACGCTCGAATGCGAATCCAATGGTCGCGGGTTTAAACCCGGCGTGCGCCGTAACTTTTATTTAATTCATATGTGTCATGACACATTTAATTCAAATAATATATATTTGCAGCACATCACCGAACTATGCGTTCCAAAAAATATTCTTCTAAAGCAGTCGACTCAAAGATCGGCAACGTCATCGGCTATCGGAAGGCTTATAGAACCTAAACGCAATCCAAATACTAAGTTTGGAGATCGCGCTTTTCGGAGTTTCGGGGCCGAAGGCTTGGAATGAACTCCCTCTGGAACTAAGACGTATAACGAGCCCAACAGAATTTCGGTCCAAACTGAAAACTTACCTTTTCAGACTCTCATATCCTTAAATTCATTAAAAGAATCTCAACATAATCTGTCTCTCGACGAATCACCTTTAGATATGCAAATTTTAACCAAATCCTGTACTGTTTGACAAATTCAGAAAGTCCATTCTTTTAATTTCGCACCCATGCCCTAAATCGGAAAAAAAATAAATTATAATAATAATTAAATAATAATCATAATTTTAAGTTCATAATTGTGTCTATCTGATGGGACCTGCCAGGTAAGTATGTTCCTGTATATTTTCTTATTTAAACTAGGAATTAGTATGTAACGATAGAAAGTAAGATCTGTGCAGCGCCCTTGAGGTGATTTTTCACAAAAACGGCGCTATACAAATCGTCCAAATATTATTATTATTATTATTATTATTCCAGAGTGGTAGATATTGTAAGTATCGTCTTGGTGAAAGACTACCATTCCGAATCGAAACGTTGCGTTACTTGAAATGGCTTTAGCCCTGTTTGGTGACCAGATCTGAATAGCCAGGTACTTTCCAACCTTCCTCTTCTCCATCTCCTTCCCTTCCCCACTACCTCATAAGATACCCCACTTGGGGATGCCATAGTCTCACTGGCTCTAGACGGTTGGGAGCAGTTGCGGCTGTTTTGCGGTATTTAGTGTTGTGATTTGTTGAATAAGAAGAATCGAGAGCTTAAACATCTTCATCAATAAGTGAATTGGTTTTCTCTACTTCCTTCACTCCTTGATTTGTCCACATCCATAATTAGACACTTCCATCAAGTAGTATAGTTTTATATTTTTACAGTCCACTATTTTCAAAATTCATCTGAAGCTGAAAACACATTTGGTGTTTTATCGCAGCTGGGATATAACAAAATCATTTATTCGTTTAAAAAAGAACAAGTTATTCGAAAATGTAAAGCAAGAAAATCCAATGCATTAAAACGATGTATCATAATCCTACCCCTATAAAAGGTTTGAGCTATCCCTTGTAATATTATGATCAATTCACCCCGGCGACATAAGGCAGGAATCCACGCTCGTTTCGTCATTTGGTCATTACGGGTTCTATTTATTCCGGCCTTCGGCCACTTGATCCAAATTGCAAATTAATTTATCCCTACGGCAAAGAATTTGCACCCCTCGACCCCGGGACCGGGCAGAGCCCGGTAGGGCCTAGGGTAAGGGTAGGTTTGAGAGGAAGGGCCTAACAATGTGGGCTTATGGGCTAGAGGCTGGAGGGGTAGCGCGCTGGGTTTTAGTTAAACAACCCTTCGAAATGGCAACCTGCTAAACGTATCAAAATCAAATGCGGTTCGGATTTTTATCGATGAAATCTCATGTGAATAAATTTATGGTGATAGGTTTAAAATTGGTTGGTTGACTCTATGTTGGAATTTTTTTTTTTTTCTTTTTTGACTTCAATTAATTCATTTAATCAAATAACGAAGGAAAACAAGAAAAAAATTTTTTTTTTTAATTTCTTCATAGTGAATATCGCACAATAGTCTTAACTGTCTGAAACCAGTGGGACAGTGTCATACCCTTGAAGAAACAGTGTATGGAGAGAGAGCTAATTATTTTTACCCAACCAATACAAACTTACGATAAATTACTTTCTCCGGGTTTTTACGTCGTACACCATGAGAGAGAAAGAGACAAAAATATAATACTCCGCTTCTATGTACTGTCACAATGATCTTAAGCTCCTGGGTCACCGCGGGACTCCGCCCGCATTTTTTATTATGCCACTAAACTTGACACAACTAAACGGTTTTTTAGGTTAGATGCTATATTTTTGTTGATATTAATAGTGTAAAAAAGTGGTTATACGAATAAACAAAAACATTATGTCGATATGTGATATGAATGGATGGATAAATACCCTAGTCTTAGTCTTAGCCACGCCAAGGTCCGCCGAGTCAGGTAAAAATCATCAAAAACTGACTACACTGCCTTGGATTGATATCACTCTATATAGTCTAAGGTCATACCCAATAGAGGTATGCAACTTTGAATGTTGTGTTGAGGGGAAGAATATAGGGAAGATGAAGTTTGAAAAGTATCTGTCAATTCAGATCTGGTCACCAAACACGGCCATAGCCATTTCAAGCAACGTTTGGATTCTGAACGGTGGTCTTTCACCAGGGTGATACTTAGAGTGTCTACCACTCTGGAACGTGCCGCAAATATACCATATATGCAAAATTTTATAAACTTCTACTAAAAAATTATGCTTGTGCAACGATGGAGAGCTTAGCTAGTAGAGAAATTGAATCTACGACGCTTGAGTGGGAACGGAACGCGTTTATCCCCTCAACTACGAACCGGCCAATATTTACTCTTAGTTTAACTTTTAATCTTTTTAATAAAAAAATAAAAATAAAAAATCAATTCACAAAATAGCTTACTTTATAAAAGGATGAAATGTTATAATGCGCTGGCAGAAAAAAACAGTCTGTAAGAACTATTTAAATTACATTAGTAATATTAAGTAATATATAAGTTGTTATATTATTATTAAGTAAAAATGAATATGAATTATAATTATGTATTTCGTAAACTTTGATGTTCAAGTAACAAATATAAAATACGTAAAACAAAAAAACAATAAAAAAAATCTGAAGAAGGTAGTCTTAACATTAGTATATATTGGATAAGAGAGATTAAAAACACTTTTATGTTTTGGAGCTTTTATTATAGACTTCCTAAGTGGATAAGGTCATGGGCCAAAGTTCGTCCCAGTGTCGCTACCTTAAGCGACTTCACACAGGTGGCGTCCAGTGATAATAATAATAATAACAGTGAACTTATATAGCGCAGTTTTATGATATTTCACCTCAAGTACGCTTCATACTAAATTAATTATGCAAATAAGACTAACTAACAAGGAGAAAATAATAAAAATAATATATATACAAATTAAAACTATCTAAAATCATGATCTTCATCATACATAGCCTGTCCAAAAGAAAAGGTGAATTTTGAATTTTCGCGGGCTGTGTACATTCGATTATCGATTTTTTTTTTGTTATGTTGGTACACGTATGTTTATGATATGTTGGCATTATCAGCCATTT
Organism: Drusus annulatus; assembly: GCA_022651775.1. Lineage (NCBI taxonomy): Eukaryota > Metazoa > Arthropoda > Insecta > Trichoptera > Limnephilidae > Drusus > Drusus annulatus. Next base: position 1,049,238 of record JAGWCC010000072.1, read on the forward strand.
TGGATTAGTGGTTTGTTTTTGACAACTGGAAAGGTAAGTCACGTTTTGGTGTGTTCTTCGATTTTTTACTTTTGAAAAAAATGGATCAAAAAATATGTATTAAATTTTGCGTTAAAAATGGAATAAAGTGCTTCAACGCACTTAAAATGTTGACTGTGGCATTCGGCGAGTCTACTTGTCTCAAAAAAGTGTTTATAAGTGGTACAAGCGCTTTACAGAAGGCCGAGAAGATGTTAATGACGATGAGCGTCCTGGAGTTGTGGAAAAACAAATCATGGATTTTATTCTTTGATCCATTTTTTTCAAAAGTGAAAAATCGAAGAACACACAAAAACGTGACTAACCTTTCCAGTTTTCAAAAACAAACCACTAATCCAAAATGGCCGATAATGCTAACATATGATAAACATATGTGTACCAACATAACAACAACGAAAAATCGATAATCGAATGTACACAGCCCGCGAAAATTCAAAATTCACCTTTCTTTCAAACAAGCCTCGTAAGTCATGAGAGAAAAGGGTTCAGATATGTGTATAACATTACATGTGTACATCAATAGTTAAAAGAAAAACAATTTACCAGAAGCTAAGGGTATAAAAATTCAGATGAAACGTATGAATTCATATTAACATATTCGTCAAATCAAAGAAAAGGAAATTATATTGAGAACAGTTAATATGTTGGTACTTAAACATTAATATTCAAGTATTATAAGTAAGCGATTCTAAAAATTCAAACAGTGTAAATATAACAAGTAACAAAATAACAATACATATTTTATGACGATGAGTGTATGGCATGGTTTTCAGTAGATAGTGAGGACATTCAGTTATAATACTAACATAAAGCTTAATACAACAAAAATAAATTAAGCAAATGAAAAATTAGTTTAATTTAACATAAGTTAGAGGTAGTGTTACCATATATCATATCTCGTTTTCCCAACCCCTACGCCGGGTAGGTACTTGCCTAACAAAATCATCAAGTAACTACCAACAAGTCTGACGCTTTCATTCAATTACCACTGATTCTATTTGTTTAAAGTCATTAAGAGTTGCCGTTGCCTCTGTCGGGAAAATATAACAAAGACGCATAGAAGAGGAATTATTCACAGGGTGACATAGAACGATTTTTCGGCTAATTTCGCAAGCATCGTCAGTGCGTAATATACAAAGAAAACAATGCGGCATCTCGTTCTTCATCGAATGGCCCAAAAGTATTATTTAAAAAATGTGAATACCGCACAAGAGTTCGAACTGCTTCTAACATCCAGAGCCAGTAGGTCTATTGCATCCTCAATTGGACGTAGTTATGGAGAAAGCATCCTACCCCAAAAATATGAAAATGAGAAAAAAGCGTTTGAAAGTATGACGATACAAATGCATATTACGGCAATTAAAAGTGAATACTACTATTTGTTCTTCGTGAGAATTATTATAAATAGGTAATTTATAATCTAACATGAATTTATTTAAAAAAATAAGTATTTACTATGTTATTCTACATTTTAATTTTTTTAAACGTCAATTTAAGTCAAATATCTGCAATGTGGGTTGGTTAAAAAAATAATTCAGCCAACTACATACAAAAAATCTATTGCATTTAGGGCTTAAATGTTTTCAGCATAAATTTCTTAATTGTCACATAAATATTTGACGGACTGCATGGTCGAGTGGTAAGACGCTCGATTAGGAATCCAGAGATCGTGGGCTCGAACCCGGCGTGCGTAAATAAATGTTGTTTAATTAATATGGGTCGTAACACATTTAATTGATATAAAACAAAATGAAGGGTATATTTGCGGGACGTTCTAGAGAGGTAGATACTCTAAGTATCACCCTGGTGAAAGACCACCATTCAGAATTGAAACTTTGCTTGAAATGGCTCTAGCCGTGTTTTGTTGACCAGATCTGAATAGCCAGGTACTTCCCAACCTTGCCCTTCCTCATTTCCTTTACCTCCCTATCTTTAACTTCCAAACATACACGGTTGGGAGCAGTTGGGATTCTTGTGCGGTATTCAATAAAAAATAAATAAAATAAAAATAAAACTCAATCAAAAATCACAAGATCTATACGGTTAAAGGATTGTCACATAAATAAAACCGTTTTATCTTTTGTGTAAAGTTCACAAAATGTTATTTGAAATAATTTGGCTGGTTACCGTCATTACAAAGTTTTTTTTTTATAATTTTCGATTTATATTTAAACTATCATACATCCTGTTGATTTCGCGAAAAGCTCGTTACTCCCAAAGTAATAGAGAGTTCGCATTAAAAAGGCCTGGAAGCCAGTGGCGTGTCGGGAATACCAAATCAGTGGGGTCAGGGGGGCAGGGCAAAGTGGGTAAAGGGGGCACAATTAAACAAATCAAATCATGGATTGTCAGTTCACACTTGGCGCCCTTAATCTATACCGCGGAGCGAAGAGGGGTGGTGAAGATAAGTACCTTCACTCCGTTGAGTGTAGGTATGTAATTGAGTTCGCGATTTGATTGTGTACTAATCAAAGGAAGTGAGATTATAAAGGTTAAATAAAGTAGGTGAACTATTTTGATTAAGATATTTTCAACTGATTTTAAACTAAATGTAGAAAACTAAAGACACCTTTGTCGAAATCTTGGAGTAACAATGTATGGAGAGGGAGCTAATTTTTTACCCAACCTATACAAACTTGCGATTAAATCACTTTCTCCGGGTTTTTGACGTCGTACACCATGAGAGAGAAAGAGAACAGTAAAAATAACACACCGCTTTTATGTACTGTAAGGATGATCTTGGTCTCGCGCGTCTCCGGGGACTCCGCCCACATGTTTTGTTACGCGACTAAACTTGACACAACCAAACGGTTTTCGAGGTTATATGCTATATTTTTGTTGATAAAAATAATGTGAAAAAGTGGTTATACGAATAAACAAAAACATTATGTCGACATGTGCTGTGAATGGATTTATAAATACCCTAGCCCTAGTCCTAGCCACGCTCAGGTCTGGCGAGTCTGGCAAAAATCATCAAAAACTGACTACACTACCTTGAATAGGTACCACTCCATGAACTCTAAGGTAATGAAATTTATTTTAAAATAGGAAGATAAACATTCCTGGGTTACGAATAACCTGACGACATTCGGAAAACTCTTACTGCCACCATAAAAGCGAAAAATGTTGCTTGTGCAATGATGGAGGACTTAGTAAATAGATGAAAGGTGAATTGAACCCACGACACCCGGGTGGGAATCCAACGCGTTTGTCCACTCAGCTGCTAACCGGTCGAAATTATTTTGTGGAATTATTTTTATAAGAAAAACACAATGTACAAATATTTAACAGTTAAATTGTGGTAGAATTGTATTTTAATATTGTGAGATACACTTAATAATCTGCTAGCTAAATCCTTCATCGGTAAAAATAAATAAACGGAATATAGTTGTTGAATTACAATAAGAGGCGATAATTTTCCGATCTTAATAATCATGACTTGGAAGTTTTAGCCTAAGGAATTAAAATTTATTTTTATTTTTGGTTTTATTCATTTAGTCTACCATAATAAGGAATGCTTTCCCACTGGTTTTGGGCAGTTGAGCTTCCTCTGTCATATTCATAAAAAAAACATTTTTTCGATAAAAGTAGGTACATTGAGCAGTCAGTAGCCGAGTGGACTAATACGTCAGGCTCTCACTCAAGCGGCGCAGGCTTAATCGTGTGCTAGCTAAATCATTCATCATTGCAAAAGCAATACTTTCCGCTTATAATGATGACAAGTAGAAGGAATTCAAAAAATATTCATAGCCTGGGAATGCTTTTGTTTTTTTTTTGAATTAGGTAGGTACCTATTGTTCACTATACACTAGAATAAAAAATACCATTGAAAAAAGTTTACATAATTTTTAGTCTTTCCATCACTTCTTTTGAATCTATTGGGAATAATTCTTCATTACATTTTTCAACCTCCCTATCCCTCATTTCCTTCCCTTACTCACTCTATCTAGCCTCATAACTTATCCCAATTGGACATGCTGTAGTCCCATTGCTTCCAGAGAGCTGGGGCTCAGGGTGCAGTATTCACATTAACAAAACAGTTGAGAAAAGTACTTTAAAAAAGTTGAAAACAAATTGAGTTGGTTTCCGACCTCCTTTCAATAATTCAATCTAAAACCAAAAAGTAACACGCCGAGGGTCATCAAAAGAAACTTTGCGTCAGAAGGAAAGTAGGCAATGAAATTAACGAAGTAATTCGATAATGATATAATTCAGTCACCGCCATTGTTGGTCGGTAAGCCAATTCCAGCATTACCGACGCGACGTGCGGGACAATCAGGTTATGAGTTGAGTGGCTGATTTGAATCAAATTTGAACTGTGAATAGCTGTGACAGTACTGATTCGTATAAAGGGGTTGGTGCTAGGAACTAGGAACCAAGGGTGGTGAATAATAAAGACAAATATACTTAAAAAAATAAAGAACTGTTATTTTTATAGTTACCATATTTTGAAACAGGTTTATTTTGAGAGATGATTTTACTTAATCCTTCACTATTTTTCTAACACGGAATAATAAGGAGCTTTATTGAATACTGTTTTATTGTGTAGTTTAAAATTGCCAGTACCCTTATTTTAAAAATGATTTAATTCCTTGGACAGAATATACAGAGGCCAGAAGAGCCTTAATTTCAAAGATGGTGCTTCTGGTTAAAGGGGTTGTTTAATTAGGTACCATTTCTTTAAATATAAGCGGTTGAAAATTGCATGATAATGTAGATTGCGATGTTAGCGACATCTTGAGTATTCATCACAATTATTACTATTGCAGATATGATGTTAGAGACATCTTTGCGTACAATTATCAAACTTATTCAAATTTTAACAGAACGAAACAAATAATTTGATAAATCCTTTCAAAAAAACCAACGCATTAAAACGCCCTTGACGTTTTTATTCCCCGTTTGCCAACTTGTTACGTTCGTACAACTATTATGAAATCATCGGGTTTTGAATCGTATGGAGTTTTAATTCAGAACACACTCTTCCACCCAGAATATTTCAAATAGGACCCATTTTAAGAGGCGAACAAAAATCATGTTTAAAAAATGAACATAAAATAAATACCGGCATTTAAGGTTGGAAAGTGAATAAAGTAAAAAATAAATATTGTTTCGAATTCTCAATGATGAGAAAAAATAGTATACATATATATATAATTATCTTTTCTCGTTTTATACTTTTATTTATTATTTTTTCCATAAAAAAAATTGCTAGAGTGAAATATGATAATTCTAATAATGAAGAGAATTAATTTTAGTTTGGTAAGAAAATTGAGACTTTTAAATACCTACATATCGTTCCTTTAATGAAACCAAAGTTGCTGAAATATTTCTTTTCACGTAGCTACGTAGCACTGAATTTTTTTGATTTTAGAACGTATTAACACAAGTTTATCCCTCCGCATGTCTGATTAAATTATACTACGAGTTATGCCCATTGGGGTCTGTGGGACCCAGTGATACTTAATCGTTTGTGTTTATTAATGTATTTTTTTTTTAAATTTTATGTAAATGTTCTGATAAAAAAAAATATCTGAAATTATCACACCTTTGATCACTACATTTAATATTCGCGCGCAATCTGAAAGAGTTACGGCTGTTTTAAATTACCATGGGTCTGTCAGATCTTACCAGGTATGCGGAGGGTTAACTCTGAGGATGTATATTTTGATTTAAAACTTTCACTTGCATAAGATGTATCCGAAGAAAACAGTGTTTCCTTTTTGTCAATTGGAAATTTAACCGAATAATCGGTAGGTAACTAGTAGTTCAAAATATCTTTTGAATCCCTATTCAAATTTAATTATTTTACAGACTGGGATTCAGATACTTCGCTGGATGCACTTAAAATATCCTACCAGAAACAAAAAAAAAATATTAGATTCAACCTTGAAGTAACAATATATGGAGAGAGAGAGCTAATTATTTTTACCCAACCTGTACAATTTTAGGATAAATCATTTTCTCAGGGTTTTTACGTCATACACCATGATAAAGAAAGAGACAACAAAATCTTCCAAATTATCACACCGCTTTCAAGTATTGTTAGAATGTTCTTCGTATCCCGCGTCTCCTTTGACTCCGCCCACATGTTTTGATACGCGAAATAAATGAACATAACTCAACGGTTTATTAGGTTACATGCCATATTTTTGTTTATAACAATACTGTGAAAAAGTGGTTATGCGAATAAACAAAAACGTTATGTCGACATGTGCTATGAATGGATGTATAAATACTCTAGCCCTAGACCTAGCCACGCATGGGTCTAGCCAGAATCCGGCAAACCTTATAAAAACTGACTACAGCAGCGCTCTCTCTTGTATATTATTGCTCTGAGCAATCAACATAGCATGGACTTCTTAATTGCCATAATCAGGCTCCAATAAACTTAACTTTTTCATCTATTAATCTTTCAATTTAGTATATTACTCTCCTGAGAAAAAAGAGGTTGCGAAGTGTTGCTTTTCTTTGCACCACCAGGGTGGGAAAGGGTATGTAAGTCACCCCTTTTTATTTTGAAGAGAAACTAAAATGGCAATTCTTTTGACTCCGTCCGGAAATCCCCGTAAGCCTTTCCTGATTAATTTCAGAGTCCCAAAAGCTAAAGGGTACCTGCTCGACCAATATAACTACCGTATAGTAGATAGAAAATAAGGATATTTACTTCATTTCTGAAATATGTTATCATAACGTTCAGAACGTTGGTACCACTGGAATGCGGTTAAACCTATCTACGCAATTTTATTTTTCTTTAAAAAATATTGGATACTTAACAGAGAAGCAAAAATAATCATAAGATAAATACAAAATTCATTTGACAATCACTGTGCTAGTTCAATACTATGACAAGTCATTTTTTTTGACTTATGGGTTTCTTTTTACTCCTTTTAATAACAATAATAATAAAGTAATACTTATGTTATAAGGAATCAGAAAACATCAATCATATGTAAAAAAATATTATTTTTTCACTTGTTGTTGAAATGAACTAGTACAGCGATAAATATTTTAGACGAAAGACAAACGTTCCCGGGTTACAAATAATCTGATTTTTGTAAAAACTTTTAAAGCATTATAAGACACAACAGTTTTTTCAAAATATAACGTTATATTTTTTTAACAATTTTTGAAAATCGAATAAATAGTTCGAAATTAAATAAATTATTAAAGATTAACTTATTTTTAAAAGAAAGATAAACATTCCCCGCGTTACAAATAACCTAAAAATATTTAAAAACTCCTACTGCCATCATAATAAGCGGGAAATGTTGCTTGTGCAATGATGGAGGACTTAGCCAGCAGGGAAATTGAACCCACGACGCCCGGGTGGGAATCCGACGCGTTTGTTCACTCAGATACCGACCGAATATTATACTCTATATTATGGCATTCACCTGAAGAGTACTAGTTGATTTAATAGATAAAGATGAATCAATTCACCATGGATGGTCGACAATTTTTTTTGCAGTTTTGAGGAATCCTCATTATCAGACAGTTATATCTTAAAATAGTGTAAAAAATAAGTCACCAAACTCCCTTCCATCGTACGGATAAGACGACTAAAACATGTTTATTATTTATTTCAAGAAATTTTCAAGGACACCAATTTCAAGAAGAGTAGAATAGAAAGGCTTCGGTTTCAGTACAACAACGCCTACCGCATGATGTTCAGTCTTTCCAAGCACTGCAGTGCATCCGGTATGTTCCCCGAGGGGCGAGTTCCCGGATTTGCAGCCCTTTTGAGAACCAGGATGGCAGGAATGAGGTAAGGATCTACAACTTTGGAAATGACTTCATCATGGAATCCCATTAGATCTCGAATGTCGAATTTTAGCAAAGTAGCTCATTGGAGTAAGATATTGGCCCCATCAATCTTAATCTCTTTTAATGGCCTTCTGTAGACTGATATCCAATGAACAATTTTTATATTTATTATTTGTAATGAATTTAAGTTTTTCCTTTATTATTTATTTATTAACGCCCTAATGGGCCTTCACATAATAAATTAACATAATTAAGTGCATGAGTAATGAATATATGTATTACAACTTTATTTATGTAGATATTATTTTCAACTATGCAATATATTGCATTGCACTACTCCTCCATACCTTCTGGGAATAAAGCTTTTAATGTCATTATTATTTATAATTTCTGTTAGGATTAAATACACATACCCTTTAAATCGTTAAATACCGCATAATAACATATTTTCCTTTCCCTAAAACGTGAATAAAGGTGCTTTCAGAAAAAAATCACCACCGTGAATATTTAGTACAAAGTAGGCTACAATTTAATATTCAGGATGCGTTTCTGCAGAGCTTTTCAGGGGTTATTTTCAGTGAAATATTTTGGGGAATTCTGGGGTCGCCCTGAGTTCTTTGTTTGAGATGGGTACATGGATATATAATTTAACCCACTGCGAAATTAAGTAACTTGTGTACTTGCTCAACTACATTAAATGTAGGTATGCAGCTGATTTAAAAATAACAGTTCTGTATACTTAATTGATATTTACTATCTAAGGATTTTCGAAAATTAAGAATTAAATAGAAATTTATGGAATAATTCAAACCTTATTCTAATATCTCTACCTAGATACCGACGTGGTTATGAAATTGAAACCATTTACGACATCAAATTAATTAGAGCTACAAATCTATTCACAATTACACTAAAATTAGTAAACACATATTTTCAGATGTCGCAAGTTGTAAAATGGTTGAGATTTTGGGATTTAACTGTGATTAAATAAAAAATAAACACAGCGAGCAAAGTTAAAAAAAACCGGTGGTTTTTTTTGTTTAAAGAAAGTCAAACATTCACCGGTTACGAATAACATGACAATATTTAAAAAAAAAACTACTACTGCCATCATAATAAACGGAAGATGTTGCTTATGCAATGATGAAGGACTTATCTAGCAGAGGAATCGAACTCACGACGCCCGGGTGGGAATCTGACGCGTTTGTCCACTCAGCTACTAGCCGGTCAAATCCGGTAGTTCTAGTAAACAAAGTTAAAAAAATGTCGGGGGGTTAATGCTATGCTAGCTTAGTCCTCCATCATCACACAAGCAATATTTTTCACTTATAATGTTGGTAGTAGAGGAAATTCAAATATCGTCATGTTTATTTGTAACCTGGGAATATTTGACTTCTTTATGCTGTGAAAAAATATGTTTTCAACATACCTACTGATGAATGAACCACCTTTTAATACAAAGGCATATAAAATTCAGAGATAAACATTTTTTTATGTTAGTTAGTTGTTTCAATATATCTAAAAATAATTTACCTTGGCATCGATCCTCCCTCTCTTGCTGTAGCTGCACCGGGGCCTGGACCACTTCCATCTTCAGAGAAAGGCACAAGGGTTCCAGGGTATCAAATCAGGAGCATCTTGTGGAGAAACTAGTATAGTCCATTAGCTTCTAGCGATTTACTTATACCTTGTGGAATCACTAATTACTTCACTGTCAAACACAACGGTTCCAGGGTAACAGATCAAATAAAACTAGATACTTCCATTAGTTGATATCAATTTACTAATATCTTATGGAGTGCACAATTAGGCACAAGGTTTCCAGGGCATCAGATCAGGTATATCGCGTATGGAAACTGGATGTGTTTATTGGCTGTTAGCGTTTTACTGATAACTTATTGAGTAACTTATTTATTTTATTATATTTTTTTCTGTCAGCGCACAAATGTCTTGCGTATTCACTAAATAATATGTTTTATCTGCTAACATTTCATGGTTTCACTGATCACCTGGTTTTTATGTTCAAATGCCTAAATGTTTTAAATTTCGTTTTTTTTTAAAGATTTATTCACTGTTTCCTTCACTTTAATACCACAAGAGAAAAAATCTAAATTATTTTTATCGTTTTATAATTTTTAGTGATTAGTTATTATTTGTACATCTGCTGCCGACGCCTTCTTTGTTGTCACGATGCTAGAAAGAAAAGAAAGAAAAAACACTCATTAGAAACAAACAAAAAAATATAAATATTTATTATTAGTTAGGTACTTATTCAAATATTATTATACTAGATAAATAATTAAATTAACAGTCAAAGGAGAGAGGGAGATCAAAAACTATGACAAGTACCTCCCTACGCGAGTTTATACAATTTTCTGATGAGAATCAGTAAGGGAGTAAAATCTGTATAAGTGTAAAAAATATTAGATATACCTTTTTTAATATCAACTTCCACGAGTTTGAGGAGAGTAGATGGCCTATAATACAATGTGGTACCAAGCGAATAGAGTTGGAGAGGTTAATATTTGATTTGATGCATATCTACTCACTCCTGAATTTTCAGCTGAAGAACAAAAGCAGTGGTGACCCATAAATTCGAAAGGCCTACGATCTAATCTGAATATATATATGCTGACCTCGTGTGACAATGCGTAGCAAAAACACTTGGCTGATCTGAATAATTTCCGAATTTTAAATATATTATTAGATTGTTTTTTGAAAGGCCCACTAAAATTAATAACAAAAATTAACCCACCTGGATAAAAAAGATTTACAAACTCTATAACAATATTTTTCAACCGTGCGGCGGGAGCCGAAATCCAAATATTTAAACCAAAAATCAAATACGTAGACCGATACACCGCAGAAATCAATCTTGTCTAATGAACAGAAGAGGTGAAATCGCAAAGCGTTTGCGTACATTTGCCGTACAGCTAGTAATAGTAAGATGCCTGCAAACAGCTAGCAGTATTTTTAGTAGGAAAATATTTGTACAAATGGACGCGGAGTTTGTCCACCTATTTTAGTCACTTGATCCGTAAACCTTTCCGATCAAAAGTTGGCTCACGTTGTAGTAATACAACCGCGACGCAGGCAGGTACCGCACAGACAATGAGGCGAGGAGCCGCACCTGAGCACACTCACCTGAGCGGTGCACTTTATCACCAGGAAGTTACAGTTAGAAATGCGTCTTTTGTTCAATGGAATCCTGATTCAAAACCGAAATGAACAATTATAATTTATGGGCATAATTGTAAACAACTTGATGGATTTCTAATAGACTTTTAGGACTTGAGTTGGTATTACCTATGTTAGGTAGTAGGTCGATATCAGTTTTATCAGCTCCATTTGAATTTTACTACGACCTACACCATTATTATTTAAATTTTAAACATATATTTTCTTCAGATACTCCAAAACATACATTTTTTGATCGTGTGCAGAATTTATCTCCACATATGTTTCTTCCAGAAGAGACACCATTATTATCTAAAGGTTTAAAATATAACTTACATTATAATAATAATAATATTCACAACGCTATTGAAAATGTGGCAGTAGATATTGAAAGTGCGTTAACCAATCAACCTAAAACATTTCAATATAAAAGTGCGGAAATCATTAAACATCAAATAAAAAAAATTACAAAGGTCACCAATATGGAGAATATACACATTAAAAACATTCGTAGAATTTTATATGAAGAAAATTTAGTGCTCACCAGGGCGGATAAAGGTTAATTTAATATTGTCCTGATGATTGAAGGGTACTTCCGAAACCGGTAGACATAATATTGAATAATAAAGTGGTTATAAACAAAGCGTATGTGTTCTATTTATATATTTTTGTACCTAGTTGTTTTTGTGGATAACCATCTTTTAAATTATTATTATATTAAAACATGAGCAATAAAATAACAAAATAGATACAGAGATTGAAAACCTAGTCCGAAAATACGGTTCGCAGCCATGACGGCCTACGTAGTCGAGTTGATAAGACGCTCGACTACGAATTCAGAGGTCGGGGTTCGAATCCCGACGTGCGCAAATAATTTTATTTCATTAATATGTGTTTATTTCACATTTTAATTAAAATAAAAAAATAATGAATAGCATATTTGCGGCACCTTCAAAACGTTGCTCGAAATGGCCTTAGCCGCGTTTTGTGACCAGATCTAAATAGCTAGGTACTTGTCCCAGGTAGGCATGTTATTATACTGTATATTCTGAAGATCTGTACAGTGCCCCTGCGGTGATTTTTTCACAAAAACGGCGCTATTAAAATTATCCAAATATTATTATTAATAATTCCCAACCTTCCTCTTATTTGTCTCCTTCCTCTCTCTACTACCTTCAGCATAGTCTCACTGGCTCCAGACGGTTGGGAGACATTGGGACTCTTGTGCGGTAATCACCATATTCTTTTTATTAAATGATGCATTGATTATTAAATAAAGCATTGGGAATTCAAGAAATGGACATAACACTAATAAAACCAATGGGCACAACTATACTGAGATTGGGAGGATAGAACACATAATATAGTGAACGAAGTCATTTGGTACCATTCTTTTAGGTAGACCAAGATGTTGCTTTATGAACATCTTGCTGGCAGATCTAGAAGAGAGGCATATAAAGAAGTAGGTATTTTTGGAAACAAAGTAATGGATCGCCGGAAGTGGATGGCATTATTAAGAAAAATAAGGCTCTACAAATTTTGTTTGACAATTGAATTAAAGTAATCACCCACATTTATTTTTTTTCTATATTCGTAGAAAGCAATCACTTTGTTATTAGATATATTTAATGAAAATAAAATAATAACTTTGTAAAATTCCACAGATTTAATTTCAATTTTTATGAACGGCATTATTAAGAATATGACCATTAAAATTAATAGTCATATTTTTAGTCATCCGCTAAATTTTTCCAGTAGTTCAATATTAGGTATACTTTTTGCAAACTCATAAAATTTCTCATTATTCTTTAATCACCGTCTCAGTTGACGTTTCGGCTCTTTCATTTTATATTGTCTGTCTCTTTCTCACTGTTCCTTTGTTATAATTTTAAATGTTAGTTTATTGTTTTTTCAATGTTCTCTTATATTATTTTATATCGTGTTCTCCCTCTGTATGTACATATAACCTGATTTGCTTCTTAGGCTAAGCGAAACCAATCGGTCATAAAAATTACAATGAAATCTATGGTCTTATCCAATTGTAATTTCATTTTAATTTATTTTTTCTCTTATTTGATTGAAATACCTCGTATATGACTACTATTTCACACCAGCCGTTTGTTTTTAGAATTGCTATGATTCAATCAGCATTTAAACCTGATTTGAAATAAATCTCTGTTAATAAATACGGCTTGCTTCAAATACGAGGCCTATGTAAAATCCTGATATTATGTATTCCAGATTTTTTTATTATTCGATGAAAGTTTTTTTTATAAGTTTCTCCAATCCTAATAACAACATCACAACCACCAGACTTGACAACATTCTTTTGTTAAAACAATAAAAAATTTGAACCCGTAATAGCCCGATTGTTAATTTACCTAATTTAAAAAAATGCACCTTTTCAAAAAGTGGAAAGCTAAAATTTATACGTAGGCATGAATTGATAAGTTCAGGAAATGGATTTAATCTCACAACCGCTCATCACTGTTTCAAGGTATATACAATTAGTAATAAAGGTTCGATTTTTATTTTTTTACAATAGATAACAACAATACACCATTTAAAAAAAAATCTGTGCTAATTTTTTTTCACAAATGAATTTCTGAAAATTAAGAGGTACTTAATGCAATTAAATAAGGAAAGTATTTCAGGCCTTGTGTACGCCTTTTTACATATTATGTCGTTGCCGGAAAGGCAAAAGGGCTAAAGCGCCATTTTGGGATGTTTACACCGGAGCACCTTAATTCTTTGTTTTGTTTTACAATAAAATTTATAAGTCTTCAATACTTGGTTGGAATTGCTGAAAAAAAGTTAATTCGGGTAGCTCAATGCTCTCACTGAGTTACCTGAAGCGACAAAAAGCTAAAAAAAGTCCCAAACTTGTAAATATATTTGAGATGGCTGAAGGGCCACAGAAGTCTTCAGAATCAAACGAGAGACAGAGCTTTCGACGCAGAAAGAAAATCTGATCAAAACTGTACTTTTTACTCATTTTAGACCAAAGTGTCGCTTAAGCCCTTTTGCAGTTCCAGCGAAAATAGTGTAAAAATACTTGGAATTATCGACAACATTCGATTTATTAAAAATACCCACAAAAAAAAAAATTGTAGCTGTGATACCTACCAATGCTCGATTTTAAAAAAGCATTCATTCTTTTTTTTAATAAATTAAAAAACGAAAAGTAATTTTTGTAAATAAAAGAAACATTCAATTTTTATTACAAAATCTTACCTTGCTTTCGATGGTCAAACTTAAAACTTATGCACTCTTGTTAGAAGATTGTAACATCATAGTTTATAACATAACAAAAATCCACTCAGAATTTGAACAAAACTTCATAAATCAAACTGTTAAAAAATCACTTTGTTTTGAAAGTATTTTTAGTAAATTTTGATTAATATTTGTAAAGTGCATAAATCACAAATGGCAACAATCGCAATAATCTGGCAACCCTTGCTCCAAACTGGTCGCAAAAGACTATTGCCTGAGTTGTATGGGCCGGGTCACATGCCCTGATGTATGATGGTTGCTCGCCACGCCTCCGCTGCAGGGGAGGGGTAGACCTCTTGCGATTGGTCCGCCGGCCTGCGAGCCAAACGCAGCCTTATCCGTCTCCTCTATAGGGGTGGTTTTGGGGCGGGTCCGGAGAAGACACGGCGAAAATCGTGTCGAGGGGATTATATCGGGATTTGGGTGTAATGATTTTTTGAATAAAGAACTTTGGGTTTTGAGCGGCGCGCTGCTGATGGGTGGGATTTTTCACGTCCTTCTTTTGATGAAGGATTTCAGGAGGACGTCCTTTACATGGGTTTTGATTGCATTTAGTTATTAGGAAGGTAGATTTATTTTGTCCTTAAATAGTTTGGTAGGTAGGTGCTAATGTATCTCAAAGGTACCTACTTCTGGAAATGGAAAAAAATAATAAATAAATAAAATTGTATTTTTGCTCGACATATTTAAAGAAATGAAAAAAATAGCTTTGTTTAAGACCAAGTTTAATTTTGTACCCTAACAATGCTTAGGCTAAGAGAAACCGGTCGGTCAGAAAAAAAACAAAATAATATAGGTTGATTTATACAAGGTAATTTTTTTCATTTCTTTAAATAAAATTGTAATACATTTTCCAAAGAGAATATTGTTTTTCAGTTTTCTTTTTTGTAAGTATACCTTTGAGATAATCATTTTGAATACATATTTGTCAAATGTCAGAGCAATGTGTGTTGATAACCTGACAAGTTTACCTATAAGAAACGGGTATTAACTACAAAAGACTTAAAAATAACACCTACCTACCTATGGAATGAAAAAACCTCTTTGTTAAGATAGAGGAAGCATTTCAATTTACGTCTAAAACTCTAAACTTAAAAAGATTTAAAAAAATCGCCAGACCAATGCACTACGAATCAATGATTTCTACGTCTAACACACGACAGCTGATGGGTCTCTCAAAAATCATTATGAAAAGTCGTTAAAAAATAGGGACCTATTTAAATATAACTAGTTGCGGTGTGTAGGTACTTAAATGCCTACTAACCTTCGAACACTTACATAAGTAGGCCATAACAATCTGCATCAATTACGAGGTACAATTAATGATTAATTTATGCTGAAGGCAGCATCGTTACAGTAAACATTTTCCTAAGGATGAATTCTTGTTGTTTTTACTTCGTGGAAACTCAAAGAAACGTACGTAACTAACTTACCTACTACATAATTTGCCGCCGTAGGCAGAGAGGATAAAACGTGACACAACTCTCTCTTCGCATAGGTACTCTCCTAGATTAATTTGGAATGCTGGGTATCTGCAGCCTTAGTTCGAAGAGGGATATAGCATAACTGATTTTTTGCTCATAAACTCCTGAACGGTGTATTATTAATACCTGACATCCTGGCGGAAATTGGTTTCTATGTCCCTGATAATTTCACGCGAGGCCGCCACCACAGGTGATGGTGATGCCCCTGGGAAGACTAACTAGGTTGATTAACTGCCTCGCAGAAAATTTGGATATTTTTCACACGAGCTAGAACTAGGAACTAAGAACTAGCTATAAAGTTCTAACTATATTATGTACTTCTTGAAAACTTTTTTTGTTTGTTTTTAAACTTCTTTTTACCTTTATCTTTGTATTATTATGATTACCATTTTTTGTGTTTTTGCAATATATTGGTGTAAAACTGTTTTTGCAAATGTAAAATAAATATGTATGTAAAATTTACATTCATTAATATAATATACACACTCTTCTGCAATACAGAAACATTATCAGGTTGTATTCTTCGATTATTTTGTGCTTCATGTATTTCCCTAACCTCTTATTTCTACTTCTACCTGCTTCACATATCCAAATCAAGTGTCTCTTTCTTAACCCTTTTCAATACGCTTACGTCGCTCTTGCATTTTTTCAGATTCTCATTTTCAGATCACATTATTTTATCATACATAAGCTTAATGTATCTCATTTGTACAGCAATCGATTTTTTTTAATAATATTATTATTTAATTTAGATGAAAATACAGATACAGACACAAGATAACAAATATACAATATTAAACATAAAACATAGAGAATTCGCCTGTTTTCAAACTATTTCTCACAGATTAAAGACTTATGAGTAGCAATAGAAGCAAGGTAGATGGCGTAATAAAATAAATTTGATACACAAGTACATATAAAAGTGATGGTAAGTGTTGTTTTAATACAATAAGGAGTAAAGCTCATGTTATCATCATGTCCTTTACAGAATTAAGGCCTTCGTATTTCTAGTTAAGTTGAAAGATGAATCAAGGAAAGCTGAATAGAGTACTATTTATAGTTTTTGTGTTCAATTTGTAGAACTCCATTTTATTTTTTATATAATTTAATTGAATTAAATTTAATACTATTATTATTGAGTTTTGCTATTTGAAAAAAAAAATTAATAGATTACCCTCATACGGTATTCATGTTTGATGGACGAATTGTCAAACTAAACACAATGTAAAAGTAAGTAGTTACTTTTATTATTTTAAAATTGTTTTTAATAGACAGTCTCAGAAACCACAAAACGCGGAATTTGATATTCTTTTAGTATTTTTATGGAGGTATTTTCTTTGCTCGGGGCGGGCTCGGCGCGAGGGCGTGCCTTACGAAGGCACCGCAAATCAAGAGTCGGAAATCCTCCCCTAAATATCACCCCATTATTCCCCGGCCAGCCTTTTGAGCTCTGAGGCAGCGAATCAAAAGTCGCCCGCGTTACTTCACGGGGGTAGGCAACTGATATCTTCCAACCCCGAGTGGTCTAGGCTGTATTTCTTGGCAAATAATGGTCTCGTTGAAGTTACGTGGATACCTAAATACCTATGTATTTATCGGAGTAGGTACTTACCTACCTAACAACCGTTGCAAGTTGCGTGAAAGTGAATACCGCACAAGAGTCCCAACTGCTCCTAACCGTCTAGAACCAGTGGGTCTATGAAATTCTCAATAGGGGTATGTTGTAAAACTGAAGGTAGGAGTGAGGGTAAGGAGATGGAGATAAGGTTGAGAAGTACTTGGCTATTTAGATCTGATCACTAAACACGGTTAAAGCCATTTCAAGCAACGTTTCGATTTAAATGGAAGTCTTTCACCAGGGCGATACTTAGAGTATCTACTATACTACTCAGAAACATGCCACAAATATTATTTCTAATTTTGAAACTGTTAATTCGTGGTGGAACTCCATTTTAATGATCTACTGGACCAGTCAGAAGATGCCCGTCATAAGGTGAAACCGGTCAGGTCTTAAATAAAACAAGAATATTGGAATAAAGTAAAAAAATGATATTATTAAAATCATGCCACAAATATATTTTAAAATTATTTATGTGAATTAGATGTGTTATGACACATATTAATAGAACAAAATTTAATTGAGCACGGCGAGTTTGAACCCGCAACCTCTGAATTCGTAGTCTAGCGTCTTATCACTCGACCATGCAGACCGTCGAATTGATAATTTCAATTAATGTTAGTTCCAAATTAAAGAAGTTCACACTCGTACGTAAGTTGAGTACTCAGAAAATAAATGATTGTTTTGTTTAATTGTGCAATCTCGCGTATTTAAAATAAGTATCTACCATTCTGGAACGAGTCGCAAATATGCTACAAATTATTTTAAATTGACGAAATATGAAATAACACATTTAAATCAGATTTAATTTATTTGCGTTTGCCGGTTTTAATCCGCGACCCCTAGATTCGCAGTCGAGCGTCATAACCACTCGACCACGGAGACCGTCAATTATCAAAATATATTTAAATTATAATTTAAAGTATTATCCAAAATCATTGCGAAATTTTAAATTTGGTAAGGTTAGGTGGTAGGTAGGTACAGCTTCTTGTAACCTGTAACAGCTCAAGCGCCCTTAAGGCAATATTTCACAAAGACAGCGCTTTATAAATTAGCCAAGCATTATTATTTTTAAGTAACTTAGCAGGCGGTCAAAAAAGTAACTAACGAAGAAACAGAATAATTTTTTTTAACTCATTGATTTTTCGTATTAAAAATAACATTGTTGATCTTGTATGATTTTGATAACCTAATTCAACCTAATATAACCTAACCCATGCTTTCATTATGATTGCAGATAATACGGAAGGATCAGTGATAATTAAATTAAAATACAACTATCAATCGATGTTTTTTCTAGAAGTGAATAGGTAATTATTATATAAAGAGGCAAGTAGGTAGGTACATACAACTTGATGTAAAAGTAACTACTCTGATTATTAATTTCTTCAACATATTTTCTAACTCAATGGTACGCGCTTTTCATGCAGGTTTTTTTTTTACTCTTGCATAAATTTGAATTTGCTTTGTTTTTTTTTTCATCCTTGAAAAATTTCTCTAACCACAGCCCGCGGTGGCTGTTAACACCTTTTTGTTTATTTGATGAGCATAGTTTAAGACAAGCCATAGAGTTTTTATTTTTATGTGAATACCGCACAAGACTCTGAACTGTTCACAACCGTCTGGAACCAGTATAAGTATGGCATCCTCAATTAAGGTATCTCGTGAGGCTGAAGGTAGTAGGGGAAAGAGATGGGAAAGATAAAGGTTGAGAAGTACCTGGTTATTTGGATCTGGTCACCAAACACGGTTTTAGCCATTTAAAGCAACGTTTTAATTCTGAATGATGGTTTCTTGCCAGGGCGATACTGAGGTGATATCGCTACGGGAGTCAGTTAATAAAGCATCATTAAGGTTTCTTCGAGATCCTGGGTCTCTCTAAAAAAATACCAGGAGATAAATTACTATTTGTAGATAAGTGTGAGTAGTACCACCATATGTCATAACAAATACAACTGCATTTGTATAGTCAATTGAACAAAAATAAAAAAGCACACTTCTGAAAATCAAGGTAAAAAAACTAATTAAAATATAAAACTATTCCAATCACGAAGGACAAAATTAATATCGCCTGTGTAGGTAAAGTAATTAACAAATATTCTCTTTAAAAACCCCAAAAGTTTATTTATATATGCGAATGTTTTATTTAATTTATTTCCCGTCCAGCGCTGTGATTCAATTCAACCAAATTAATTTTGATTACAATTTACAATAGCGAACATATTTTTAATTACGGCCTGGCTGCAATACCAAATAGAAAGTCGGCCATGCGCGACGTTCCAGCGCTTTCACGGCGTATCGGTAGTTTGCCTTCATCATTAATTAAAGCCCACGCGGAATATGCCAAACGACATCTATGGGCGATGAAATGAAATAAAACTCATCTGATTAATGACTGTTCGATTTTGTTTCATCCCAGATCGTTCATTCACTGCAGTTTATTGGATGCGAAAGGTGATTGAATGCGACGGAATTTTAAATACGGTTACCTATATTGAGAAATAATATGAATTTTCGCCATTCATTAATTTATACAGTTAACAAATAGAGTAAATTGTGTGCTGTGTTATTTATCATTAAAACCAATATTTAACTATCTATATATACATATGTATCGTCACTGGAAAGGTTTTGTAATTAAAATAAAATGTTTTATTTTTATTTTTATGGATTACCTTTTATCTTAAAATTTATTAAAAGAAAGATTTTTTTAAATCAAGCATTGGTAGTTATCACAGCTACATGTTTTTTTTTGTACGTATTTTTAATAAATCGAATGTTGTCAATAATTCCTAGTATTTTTACATTATCTTCGCTAGAACTGCAAAGGGCTTATCGACACTGGTCAAAAATGAGTTATATATGTAGTTTTTTTTCTCCATCGAATCATTTGACTCCTTGTTTGATTCTTTTTGTTTAATTGACTTTCGTGGAACTTCAGCCATTTAAAATATATTTTCCATTTTAGAGAAGGCTTGAATCAAGCGACTCAAGTTTGGGACTTTTTAAAAGCTTCTTGTCGCTTCAGGCGATTCAATAAAAGCATTGAGTTAACTGAGTTTTTTTTTCAAAATCCAACTGGGTATAGAAGACTTATGAGTTTTATTGTACAACAAAAACAAATTTAAAGTTCTCTGATGTAAAATTCCCCAAATGCCGCTTCAGTCCTTTTGCCTTTCCAGCGACGATATATAAGGTAAGTGATTGGGAGTTGTTCAGAAATTACCCTTTTGGGGAAAATATTGTGTTGTCATTAAATACATTAGTTATTTATATATGTCGGGTTAAGACAATATTTCGTATTTGAGAAGAATTAAGCCGATTTTTTTTCTTCTAAGGAAAGTCAAACATTGCCGATTCACGCGTAACCTGAAAATATTTGAAAAACTCCTACTGCCATCATAATAAGAGGGAAATGTAGTTTATGCAATGATGGAGGACAGACGAAACCCGAGTGAGAACCCGACGCATTTGTCAACTCGGCTATTTATCGATCTAAAGCAGACTTTGAACGAGACTCAAGACGGAAGAAGTTAATAACAGTATAATAAATTTTAAATTTTATGACTACTTTTATGTACAAACAGGTAGTTATAACAAACGTTGTGAAAATCAAATTATTAGAATGACTTTTATTAAAGCTATAACATTGTTGAAAAATGTCTAAACATGAGTGAATTTTAGCATCTAAGTGAAATGAAAAAACCTTAAAACAATTTTTTTTTCATGCTGCGACCGTGAAAAATAATAATAACATGTTGTGAGGTTGAATGTAGCGCGGAGAAGAAGGAGATGGGGAAGAGGAAGGTTGGGAACTTTTTTTTACGAGGGTATAAGTATTCCGAAGATTTGTACAGTTTCCAGAGGGTCATTAAAATGAATTCGCCATAATTAATTTAAATCATAATAATTAAGAATGACCCCATTGGGGTAACTGTGGAAGTAAAAAGATTTTCAGTTATGAGGGGTTAGTAGGTTTCCTAAAAAGTGCACTTCTACCTCAATCGATATTTCTATGGACCGCTGCCATACTTCAACAGTCGAATTAATTGGCTATTAGTGTTATTAAAACTAATAGTAAAGTTAGTTAACAGTGTTCTTTTGATTTCCTAATATCGAAATGCTAAAAGCTTGTCGTTTGAAAGCTTTTGCTGCTTCAGATATTGTACACAATACTGACACCTGATTTGGGCATTTTAATTTAAAGATTGACGTAGAAAGTGACACAAGAACTTTAAAGTGATCATATTGTTGAATTTCAAAGTGATAATTTGTTGGGTTCTTACCTCTATGTTTTTCACCCAAGTCCCTACCTATTCAACATTTTGCTATTTGTTTTTTTTCCGTATTCGACAAAGCGGTGTTCGAACAATTGACAATTAAACAGAAGAGTTGTCGGTTTGTTGTTTTGTTCTCCAAATAATATAAATAAATGTGGTGTTTTATAAATAAAAATTCTCAAATCAGTGAAATGTATTCATAACGTTGGTAATACAATTCTGTAAGAAGACTTCAAGAACTTTCTACTTCAACTTCATCGGTGAGTGAATGGTTCCCCATTTTCCTTCATTCCATAAATTTTCCACGAACCACAATTAGACACTTCCATCAAGTAGTATAGTTTATCATTTACAGTGCACCATTTTTCAAATTCATCTGAAGTTGAAAAAACATTGGGTGTTCTATCGCAGCTTCGGATCCAACACATATTTTCAATTTAAATATCATCAAATATGATACTGAAACACCCTGTCGATGTGGAATGCGTGGTGTGGGGAGGGGGGTGTAGGAGGTGGCGAGGAGGGGGTGGTGTGGGGGTATAGTGCTCGCATCGAGTTTTCCCGATAGCAATAGATTTAATTTACGATCGTCTGTGTGACCCGGTGTCGTGTCGTCTCCCTTCCGCACACTTTCAAAACTGTGGATAACTCTACAGGGTAGCGACAAACAAGCTGTCAAATTTACTCGAGTTGTTATTTTTTCGATGCGAAATTATCAGGTTTGTTGATAGTGGAGGTCATTAAGAACAGTATTCAGAAACCCTACCATGCTGTAATTCATCATGTTTTTGAGGATTTCGGAGCCTGTTGTGGACAACGTGTGGTACAACTCTGCCTTGGTACACACTCCTTTTTTTTAAATATGAATACCGCACAAGAGTCTCAACTTTATATTGTTATATTTTATTTTTATCTTGTTTTATTTTATTTATTTTTTTCTTTTGTATTTTATTTAATATTTTTAAATTGTTTTATTTTATTTTATCTTATTTTATTTTACTATTTTCTTTTAGATTTTCTTTTAGATTTTCTTTTAGATTTTCTTTTATATTTTAAATTGTTTTAACATGCAATTCGAAAAATGTCCTCCACATCACAGGTGAACTCCTAGCGTGGAGGACAATGTATGTACTTTTTTGTAAATAAACATGAAGTTAAGAAATAATAAAAAAAAAAATAAAAAAAACTGCTCCCAACCGTCTAGAGCCAGTGAGACTATGGCATCCCCAAATAGGGTATGTTGTGAGGCTGAAGTTAGTGAGGGAGGGAAAGGAGATGGGGTAGAGGAAGGTTGAGATGTGCCTGGTTATTCAGATCTGATCACCAATAACGGCCTAATCCATTTCAAGCAACGTTTCGATTCTGAATGGTTGTCTTTCACCAGAGCGATACTTAGAGTGTCTACCACTCTGGAAAGAGTGTTTCACTACTTGCAGTATTCACTCCTTGCTTTATTCACATTCATACATCGTCTAATACATACTCTTTTATGTTATTCTGACTTTTCACATGGCCCGGCTTAAGTATTTGATTCAATTGATCGTACTATGTCCTCCTCGGGTGTCCCCGACTTCTTACATTCACTTTCACGTTATGCATTCTTTTCACAATCCTTTATTAGTTCGTTCGCTCTACATGCCCACAAACATCTAAGCGTCTCTTCCTTTATTCTATTCATTACGCTAATATCAACCTTGCATTCTTTCCGGATATCCACATTTTTAACATGGTCACACATGGTTTTACGGTACATACACCTCAGGAGATCTCATTTCTACAGCATTCAGTCTATTTTTATCCTTCCTCTGCCAGTTCTGTATTAAGTAATATGAAAAATTCTAAACAAATAAAAAAAAAACACATTTTAAACAGTTTCAAACAACTCTGTAGTCATGTCTACCATCTACCGCCCCCCCTTCTACTGAGTCCCGGTGAGTCCCCGTGACGGCGACGCCGACGCTACTTGGCGGCGCTGTGACGTAAGCGGCGCCGTAGCGTCGGCAGCTACGATCCGTAGCAAGCTATTCTCGTGTAACTTCTACCTCCTATATCGTAGTATACTACAAAAACTACCGTTGTGTTGAGAGTAAATTGGGGCGTTTCAGGACAGTTTTTTTCTTATAGTATATCATTATTTTAAAATACGATGGTGAACATAGGCTAGGGATTCGTTAATTTTGAAAATTAATATTAATAAATTAATTTAATTAATATTTTTATTTTTTAACTAACCATCCCACCATTACAAGGTAGAGAGGACAGACCACCATACAACTCTGTTTTGGCTTACATTCTTTGCTTCATTCACATTAATACATAGTCTCATCCATACTCTTATGTTATTCTGACTCAAGTATTTTTTTTACTTGATCATGCAATATCTTCCTCGGGCGTCCCCGACTTCTTGTTCCGACCACTTTCACATCATATTTTATTTTTACACTCTCCTTTCGTTCAATTGCTCTAAATACCCAAACCATCTAAGCGTCCCTTTCTCGATCTTATTTATTATGCTTAGGTACATCAGCCTTATGGCTGATTCACACCAACGTCCGGTTCCGCTCAGTGCCGATATTGTTCCGCAAGAAAACTTATTGATATGGTATGATATGGTATATATCAATCAAGGAGCATGTGCCAAGACAAATTTGTGTGGCAGTATATCCTTCTGCCCACCCTTGTGATATTTAACTACTTATTTAGTTAAATAATTATTTTGAAGTGTAAAAATACTTGTCTTACATCAGGGTTGGTATAAGCACTCCATTGTGGACTGCTAGCAACTATATATTTAAAAAACATATATTTAGTAGCAAGGCGCCAACATTATTTTTCTCCCTTGTGCGAAAAATTGAGAGAACTGCCCTAATGAAATTTCATGTCACGTCTTTAAATGTTAAGTTAACATAAAACAGATGGCGTAATCTAAGTAAACGCTTAAAATTGATCACAACATTCGATAGCAGCATCTTGTAATCCTGAAAGCTGTGAAACCAACACCACCCCTAAATCTCCGCTTCATCCCCCGGGACGATGGTTATTTAATCTCGGAGAATTTAACGGCCTCATTTCCATACTATTTCAATTATTTTCTCGCGGGGTGGGAACCTCCCTTCCGACGATGAAACAACTGTGAAAGATTTGGGTTCTAAAAAAAATTCAGTACCTTTTTTATGTTAAAAAAAATTATCGCCTAAAACGTAAAAGCACTGAAAAATTGTCACTTTAAAAAAAAATTGACATTCTTTTAATGTCGCCGGCCTCCGTGGTCGAGTGTTTAGATACTCGGTTACGAATTCAAAGGCTGACTCAAGCCCGGCGTGAGCAGACAGATTAATTAATTAATATGTATCGTAACAAATACGACCGGTCGGTAGCTGAATGAAAAAACGAGTCGGATTCCCACCCAGGCGTCGTACGTTCATTTCCTCTGCTGGCTCCATCATTGCACAAGCAAGATCTTCCGCTTTTTATGATGGCATTAAGGGTTATTCGTAACCCGGGAATGTTTATCTTTCTTTAGAAAAAAAATACAATTTTTTTATGCTTCTTTATTACTTACTTTAAAACAAATTTGTAAAACAAAACGAACATTCTCGGGTTGCGAATAACTTGTCAATATTTACAAAACTCCAACTGTCATCATAATAAGCGAAAAATGTTGCTTGTGCAATGATGGGGGACTTAGCTAGCAGAAAAATTGAACCCACGACATCCGACGCGTTTTTCCACTCAGCCACAAACTGGTCTTATATGTCAAAGGTACATGTTTGTGCCGTATATACATGAACAGTAAAAAAATACAATAAATAGTATATTTGCGGCACGTTCCAGAGTGGAATATACTCTGAGTATCGCCCTGGTGAAAGACCGCCATTCACAATCGAAACGTAATTTAAAATGGCTTTAGTCGTGATTCGTGACCAAATTTGAATAGCCAGGAACTTTCCAAGCTTCATTCCCAATCTTCAACCTCACAACATACCTCAATCGGGGATGCCATAGTCTGAATGGCTCTAGACGGTTGGAAGCAGTTGGGACTCATTTGCCGTATTCACTATAACAAAAAAAAATCATAAAATAAAGAACGTAATATGGAACTTAACCTACTTTCCATCCTAACGTATAACCTAACAATATTTGAATTCTTCCTATTACTATCGTTATAAGCGGAAAAATCGCTTGTTAAGGTTCAGCACCCAAAAATACACACTTTTTGGCTTTCTAGTACAAGCAATACTACGAATGATTTATCTGTTAATTCTAAACGGGTAGTTAGAAAAATGCCTTAGGTTTCCAGTGAATACAATTCTTGAACAGTAATCTTTTAATTTCTTTATGAAATGAATACTTGAATTTTAGGTAAATCGTTAAAAAATGCCATTGCTGGTTTTTAAAATGCACCTTTTACTGACACTTAAGTATGTTTTTCATAGAATTTAAAGGATTACGGTGAAAAAAATATATTTACTGAAGACCTCAAACATTTTTCTAACTACTCACAGAAAATTTACAGATAAATCATTTGTAGTATTGCTTGTATTAGAAAGCCAAGAAGTGATGTTTAGCGTCATTTTTGAGTGCTGAGGCTTAAATTATGGAGGATTTAGTTAGCAAAAATTTGGAGCAAACGATGCTTTGGTTTGAATCTGACGCCTTAGACCAATCGGCCACTGAGCGAGACATAAAAATAAATTAAAAATCATTCAGTGGTAAGAGGAAAGAAGGCTCTATGTATAAACATAAATTTATCGATATTTTTACAAAGTTATCCCAATATTTTCATCAGCGTCGCGACGCCCACAAATATATAGGAATATTATACAAGTGCATCTGTACCTACAATCAAACTTTAAAAATAGAATTAACACTCTGATGCGATTTCGCTGCCCTATTTTTTATGTGATTACCAAATAAGCCTCCCAACCGGCCAGAGCCAGTGGGGAGAACGGCATCCCCAGTTTGGGGTATGTAGTGTGACTGAAGTGGAGAGGAGAAGGTGATGAGAAAGAGGTAGGTTAGGAGGTTGAAACTTGGCTTTACAGATCTGATCGCTTAGCACGGCTTATACTGTTTCAAGCAACGCAACGCAACCAGGGGAATACTGAAAGCATTTTACTCTATGACTACACTATACTGCCACTGTCAGTTATTATGTTTTGTTGTGTTGACCTTACAAAAAATGGATTCACATTTATTTTATGAGAGAAAAATAAATGTATTGATCAACAAAAGTTCTGGAATCCTCATTAGTTCTAGAATCCAAGGTCCCGGCAACCTCCGTCCACTTTTGATAATTGAACAGTCCTGTTGTAATCCTGCGATGGTATTGGGGGGCGGGAGGAGATTGGAGTGAGGCGGGAGGATGGAAGAAGGGGGTGAGGGTGGGAGGTTCTCGAGGGATTGGGTAGCTGTAGAGAGTAGGTGGATAACACATAGTTAAAGCCTTCGGATATATTGTATGCTGAGTTTTCGGTATCATTTTTCGTTGTTTTATGAGCATATTCGAACTTCAATAAGTTAGTATTAGTTTAAAAAATATTATAATACGATTAAAGCTACTTTATATTGAATGTACCTATTGTAATACACCATAATTTATTTAAGTTGTCATGTATTTGGATAAAAGTTGTTTTAATGCTGACGGTTTATTACTGTCTAGAGATACACCATCAATCGTTGTAAAGTCGTTATGTATTCACTAGTTGTTATATGTGAAAAAATCATGGCATATAACTTGACTTACTAATACAAAAAGAAAGTTGCTTTAATCCACCCATTTCAAAAACAGATTAATATTTGTCAAAATACATTACATTTATAAAGTACGCAGAAATTTGAAAAGTTATTTTTAAAGATTGATTTTTATAGTGAATATCGCGCAAGAGTCCAAATTGTTCTCAACCGTCTAGAGGCAGTGAGACTATGGCGTCCCCAATCAGGGTATGCTGTGAGGCTGAAGTTAGTGGAGAAGGGAAGGATATGGGGAAGAATAAAGTTGCAAAGTACCCGGATATTCAGATCTGGTCACCAAACACGGCTAAAGAAATTTCAAGCAAGGTTTCAATTATGAATGGTGGTTTTTCACCTGGGCGATACTTAGAGTATCTATTATACTACTCTGTAACATCATGACTTATATTAATTGAATGAAAGAATATTTGCCCACGCCGGGCTTGAACCTGCGACCTCTGAATTGGTAGTCAAGCGTCTTACCACTCGACCACTCAGGCCGTCAAATTGATAATTTTAATGAAAGTCATTTTCAATTTTTATAACTTAGCACTCGTACGTAGGTTAGACACATACTCATAAAGACAATTATTGAATTGTGAAATTATACACGAACGTATTGAAAAAAAGTTCTTACTTAAAAGTTTACAAAATCAACTACAAACATCCGAAAGTCCTACTTTGTATTTTGTATTAGTAATTCGAAATTCGAAAACTCTGCTTAAAACGAATGTAAAATCATGTAACGGGAACTGCGTCGCGTAGACGTAGCAGGTTCACGTAGATATTAGCATCTTTACAGGCGCTACGTCTCTACGGCCGCTACGCCGTGGCGCGGGTCGGCGCGACGGGGGCTCTATAGAGACTACGAATCGTAGAATGAATAATTCAACTGCTGAGATTTACGCTGAGAGGAGCCGATGTTTTCAGAATAATATCGTCAATGTAATCGGTTACCCCATCAGCTTCGCCATAACACAGGGATATCTCTAGCATACTGCACGAAAAAATACCATGAAATTGAAATAACCTTATTTGCATGTAATAAATTTTAAAAACTTATAAGAAAAATAAGTAAAAATCTTTTAAATCAATTGATTAATGAAAAACACTTTTTTACAGTTAACACCGCACAACTGCATCCAACCGTCTAGCTGCTATGGGATCCCCAATCGAGGTATGTTGTGAGGATGAAGGTAGTGGGGAGGGAAAGGAGATGGGGATGAAGAAGGTTGGGAAGTACCAGGCTATTCATATCTGGTCACTAAATACGGCTAAAGCCATTTCAAGCAACGTTTCAATTCTGAATGCTAATCTTTCTCCAGGGCGATACTTAGAGTATCTTCCAATCTCAAAAACGATCTTGTTTTAGAAAAAATGAACTTACACATCCGAAAAAATACATTTTTCGACTAATATTTAAAGTTTTGGGGTGTTTTAACTGTCATTTAATATTTGAGTAAATTATATTTATATCTTTTATTAGTTATCCGACCATATAATACATTTTATACGTCTCTCTTCGCTCAAGTAATAAAATAACTTCTGGAATCTACTTCTCGATCAAGCTGCCCTCCAACAAAATAATTGATTTAAATGATAAGTTAATTCTAATTTTTTGTTTTTTTTTTAATGAACTACGTGAATAGAAATATTCATTTCAACATTTATACCTAGCAAAAAAAAATACTACACCAATAAAATTCGTTCAAAGTACTAATGAATAAAAAATAAATGAATGTAGGAATTAATTGTTAACAATGTACATTTCAATGCTGTGCGAAGACTGCGGAGAATCATTGTAGATCTTCTCTAAGGTAAGACAGGGAAAGCTTCCAGTCACATTTCATGAACCTTCACGTTCGAGGGAAGCTTGACGCGGAGAGGAAAGGGTGGAGATTGGTACAGGGTGGAAACCTTCCTACATACAAATCGTCCTAGAGTAAAGGTGGCATTTTTTTTTCTTCGAACTGGTTGGAGGTGAAAAGAGGTTGTTACCTAATAATCGTGTTACATTTTGGCACCGGTGATAA
The DNA here is from genome assembly GCA_022651775.1 of Drusus annulatus. NCBI lineage: Eukaryota > Metazoa > Arthropoda > Insecta > Trichoptera > Limnephilidae > Drusus > Drusus annulatus. The sequence goes on from JAGWCC010000072.1 coordinate 1,078,642, forward strand.
AGTATCACCTTTTTTTATTTGCTTACTAGCGGATATCTGTAAAAAATCACGGGATACTATGTAAGATTTGAAACTGGATGTTTGCACCCTTTTTTTCAGATAGAATGTCAAAATTAAAAAAAAAAAATGTATTTAAAAAATTAAAGTAAGAATATTATTATTAATTTTTTTGAAAAGGCTTAAAGACTGAAGCGCCATTCTGGGAAGTTTATACCAGCACTGTAAAGTTTTTTTGTTGTTTTACAATAAAATTCATAAGTATTCAGTACCCGGTTGGAGTTTTTGAAAAAAAAAGGTAACTCAGGTAACTTAAAGCTCTCACTGAGTTACCTGAAGCGATAAAAAGTCACAAACTTGTGTCGCCTAAGTCAAACCTTCTTCCAAATGGTAAACATATTTGACATTTAAAAAAAGGCTTCAGAATCAAACGAGAGTCAAAGCATTCGATGCGGAAAAAAAAACCGAACAAAACTGCATGTTTAACTCATTCCTGTCCAAAGTGTCGCTTAACGGCATTTGACGGCCTCCATAGTCGAGTGGTAAGACGCTCGACTACGAATCCAAAGGTCGCGGGTTCAAGCCCGGCGTGCGCCAATAACTTTTATTTAATCGAAATGTGTCATAACACATTTAATTCATATAAAAAAGTATATTTGCGGCACGTTCCAGGGTGGTAGATACTCTAAGTATCGCCCTGGTGAAAGACCACCATTCAGAATTGAAACGTTGCTTGAAATGGCTTTAGCCATGTTTGGTGACCAGATCTGAAGAACCAGATACTTCTCAACCTTCCTCTTCCCAATCTACTTCCCCTCCCCACTACCTTCAGCCTCACAACATACCCTATTTGGGGATGCCATAGTCTCACTGGCTCTAGACGGTTGAGAGCAGTTGAGACTCTTGTGCGGTATTCATATAAAAAAAGCCCTTTTGCCTTTTCAGTGACGATATGCTTGGAAGGTAGCTATGCTGATCATTCAATTATCAATAATTGTGAAAACCGCCATAAATTCATTACGTGTACTAAATAATAAGAATTTTGTGCGTTTTAATGTTACGTACTCACATCACACCACATCCAAAATCATACTGTTTAATATAATAATACTAAATGGATTTTTGTGTAAGCGTTGTTGTATCAAACTAGCTAGCTATATATTGTAATTCATAGAAATAATATAATAAGCCCAATGCCGAAACAGCCATTATTTTTTTACATCTCAGAAGAAAGGCGCCTTGAAAATATCTAAGGACTCCCCCATTCGGAGTTAAACGTGTTTATATTTCCCATATCAAGTTATATTCTTATAAGGTTTTGAATAAAGGTAATGTTTGGAGCGAGGGGTGACGGTGTGAAGGGGGCAAGGAGGGGGCGGCAGATCCTCCCTATTCAGCCAGGAGCTCCCGGGCAGCAGAAATGCTAGGGAGACGACACATAAATAAAGTTACTTCTAGCTTCCCATTGCTTGATAAATTTATATCGAAGTCTCACTGTCTACAAGCTGGTAGGAAAAAAATATTCTTGATTTAATTATTATTTGTTCAGATTGATTGTGGGAAGTTACTACGTGATTAAGTGGAGGGTGATATTCTTGTTCATATCTCAAGGACTAATGTTAGAATTGATAAATGTTTATAAATTATGATGACGGTATATTACGTGATATTTTTTTTTTATTTTTATTTACTTAACTTCAAGTTTATTTACAATATTTTATATTCATTGTCCTCCACGCTAGGAGTTCACCTGTGATGTGCAGGACATTTTCAAATAACATGATTAAAATAATTTAAAATATAAAAGAAAATAAAATAAAATTAAATCAAAATTAAAATTAAAAATAAAAGAACATATAGAAGAAAATATAAAAGAAGATATATAAAAGAAAAGAAAAGAAAATATTAAAAAAAAAAAAATATAATGAAAGCAAAATAGAAACAAAAATAGAGCCACTTTAAAACAAACAAAAAAATTAAACTAATAAATAAAATTATTAAGTAGCACTATCATTATTACTGTAAATAATTATAAATTAGGAGGATTGTGACCAGTTCCAAACATGTTTATTGTATTGTGCAAGTGTAGGTGTTTTGATTTGTGTAGGAAGAGAATTATAAAGCTTAATAGCCTGGTATCTGTAATGCTTTTGTCCAAAGGATGTGTAAAATTGATGTGTATGTCTTGATCTAGTGTTTGAGTATTAATCACAGACACATAATTTTTTGTAAATAGAACATATATACTTTGTTTTTAAATTATTTAATATTTGATCTATCGGTTTGACCAGTTCCATCATCAGGACAATATTAAATTAATCGAAATACAAAATACTGAGATAAATATACATATTTAGGAGTTGGAAAGAGGTAATTGATGAAATTATGAATAACAGAGCGGTTTATTGGAAAAATATTTAGATAGGACTATAAGATAAATTAATTTGATTTTAAAATATTGCATTTACTGTAATGATTTTTCTAATTTCTAGTGCTTCTAAGTTATCTAATTTTATCCCTTATTGCCTGGTATCTGGATGCTTTTTAACCCCTGTATCTCTTTAAAAAATCATGATTAGTAGTATTGAGGTGTTGAACTCTGAAAAAATTATTGTTTTTAAGCATCTAGATGTTCACTTATTCTAATGTTTACTTAATTGTATTTCAGGATTAATTTAATATTTCCTGATTGGAGGGTTCCAAAATTTTTTTAATGATTTTTTGGCAAACCACAAATTAATGCTATTACGAATATAACCGTTCCATTTTTTTTAATGATTTTAATTAATATTTATCCGCTGTGATTATTGAAAGAGACGACATTGATCTTTTCCTTTTATTAGGAAATTTTTGGCAGCAAGGACTTTTTAGTGTGTTAGAGCGCTAAGATTGAAAAAATGATGCTGTTGTCGCCGAAAACGTTTTTTTTCCAAATTTTATTTTTTCGTTCGAAGATTTTTTAGTAAGCCGTGCAGTGGACCACCAAACCTGAAAATCTTCATTGATTAATAATTAATATTAATATTTTATTCTGTATCTGTAGATAGTTAAATATTCATCAAAATAAAAAAAATACTTTGTTTAAAACTACGAATTTGTTATTTTTTAACGCCGAGCGGTTTCGCCACCTCTGGATTCGTAGTTGAGCGTCTTACCACTCGACAACGCAGGCCGTCAAATGTGAATATGTTTTATAAAACAATAGGTGTGGAAGTTTTATTTTCCAATTTGATAATGCAGTTAAAATGATTAAACAGCAATCACGTGTGAAAATAAATATTCTTATCAAGAGTTTGTTTGTTATTTTTTTAATACCTTAATAAACAATTAATGTTGAGGCGAGTTAAAAGCATTTATAATCACCCTGTCCCCGCTGAAGATGCTAGCTTTTGTACCTTGGCTGATGGTAATGGGGGCAAACGGAATGGCTGTGCTCTGTAATACAATTTAATGAAATTGAGTTTATATCGGAACTCGGATGTTCTCCCCTCCCCCTTCCCCACCCTGCTCACCGAATCTTCCTCACCCCGGGGAGGCTGGGAGGACCAGACTATCTGGAGGGAGACAGCGGCAGATGTGAGAGGGACGGCTGATATTTGTCGGGATGCTGTGATAAGATGAACTCTCAAGGATAAAAGGTTTTGTGAAGGAAGAATTGGGATCTGTACCTAGGTCGTAGAATTGCATGAAGGTTTTGTTGCATTTTACTTTACTTGTTAAAATATTTACAAAGTTAGTTGGTTTTTAAATGTACGTATGTTTTTGGATTACGGCACCTTCAGTTATTGACGCACGAAGAAAGGGGTGAAAGGGTGAATTTAGGGGAGACGGAGATTTAAATGTCTGATAATTCAGATCTGGTGACCAAAAAAATGAAAAAAATATTTCAACTCTTGTTGGTAGTTACTTATGAATATTGAAGGTAGGTCCTACTGAAAGAAAACTGCGTATAATATTAAGATATTCATGAAAAATTTAGAATTTAGAAATAAGTTTTTTTTTGTAGTGAATACCACACAAGAGTCCTAACTGCTCCCAACCGTCTAGAGCCAGTGAGACTATAGCATCCCCAATTGGGGTATTTTGTGAGACTGAAGTTAATGAGGAGAAGGGAGAAGGAGATGGGGAAGAAGAAGGTTGGAAAGGACCTGGCTATTCAGATCTGGTAACCAAACACGGCCAAAGTTATTTCAAGGAACGTTTCGATTCTGAATGGTGGTCTTTCACCAGGGCGATACTTAGAGTATCTACCACTCTGGAATTCTAATTGGTAGTTACTTACAAATATTGTAGGTATATTTACAGACAAATATAAATTTAAAAAAAAACTCTTAATTTCATTTATTATATGAAAATGTACATATATATAATAATGGGTTAGCAGATATAGTTAAAAAAACTTGAGTTAATGACAGTTAACCAAACAAACACCAATGCGGAAGAGTAAGTTAATTAAAAAAAGTACATGTTATTTATTTGCTTGGAGCTTTTTTGGCAATTAACAGCATAAAATAAACCAGAAAAATATTAAGGTCGTTAATCCACCTGCTTAAGGGCCAGCACCCAAGAATGACGCTTAACGTCACTCTGTACCATTCTAATACAAGCAATAATACAAAGGATTTATCTGCAAATTCTCTATTGGTAATTAAAAAAATGTCTAGAAATGAGGTTTCCAGTGAATACAAATTTTTAACTGTAATCCTTTAAATTCCATGAATAACATACTAAAATATCAGTAAAAAGTATTGTAGTATGCATTTCATAAAAAAAAAATACTGCTTTAAAATTTTATTCACTAGAAACAAAATACATTTCTTTAATTACCAGTACAAAATTGACAGATAAATGATTTGTAGTTTTTCTTGTACTAGAAAGCCAAAAAGTTTTTGTTTTGGGCGCTGAACCTTAATGAATAATTTTAGCTTAATAATAATGAAAGGTAATTTTATTAAATGAATTTCCCTTGTGATACTTGGCTAATTTAAAAAGCGCCATTTTTGTGAAATATTACCTTAAGAGCGGATAGGTAGATGTCGTGCATTGAATTGTACCTAAACATCACAAAACAGTCGGAAAAGAATTCTTATTTTTATAATCCGAATTTTTATTACGAAACCTTCCACTAATTGACTGACTGCTCCTAATCACAAAGCTATCGAGACAATCCCAAGACCCGCCGCAAAAGTTAATACCCGTACTTAACTAATTTTTAACAGTATCCTCAAACAGCGTATAATAATTTAGTTGAATTACAAAGGTACGCATTCCAAATAAAATCTACAATCACAAAATAAGCAGGTAGATATTTCGTTGATCAAATCCGGATCGCGACAGTAACCTCTTTTACATGTGAATATCTAATGTGTATTGTTTGAACATTAATGACATAGTAAAATAATATGGTGAAAGGTATTACATACATCTGCACACCTATTCGTTATACAATGGAGCGTGCACTAACGCGAAGTAGTTGCAATTTAGTATGCGGTTTCAGTTGGGTTGTAGTCTCAGAGCAAGAATATATTTAGAGAGAGAGAGAGCTAAATGTTTTTACCCAACCTATACAAATTTACGATAAATCACTTTCTCCGGGTTTTCACGTCGTAAACCGTGAAAGAGAAAGATATATGACAATTTGTCACATAATATTACACCACTTTTCACTTTTGTTAATGGCTCAAGGTAACAACGCAACAGGTGTGTAAGCATGTTTTTTGTCTCTCGCGTCTAAGGTCTCCACGGTCGAGTGGTAAGACGCTCGACTACGAATCTAAAGGACGCGGGTTCAAACTCGGCGTGTGCCAATTACTTTTATTTAATTAATATGCGTCATAGCACATTTAATTCATATTTGCGGCACGTTTCAGAGTGGTAGATACTCTTAGTATCGCCTTGGTGAAAGACCACCATTCACCACGTTGCTTGAAATGGCTTTAGCCGTGTTTGGTGACCAGATCTGAATAGCCAGGTACTTCCCAACCTTCCTCTTCCTAATCTTCTTCTCCTCCCTACTACCTACAGCCTCCCAACATACCCTATTTGGGGATACCATGGTCTCACTGGCTCTAGACGGTTGGGAGCAGTTGAGACTCTTATGCGGTATTCATATAAAAAAATAAAAAAAGGTGACTCCACCCACTACGTTTTGTTATGCGATATAACAGGACATAACTCAACAGTTTTTTAGGTTATGTCCTATATTTTCGTTGAAAACAAAACTGTGAAAAAGTGGTTATACGAATAAATAAAACATTATTTCGATATGTGCAATGAATGGATGTAAAAGTACCTTAGACCTAGCCCTAGCCACGCCCGAGTCAGGAAAAAATAAACAATCCTGACTATACAAGCTTTATTCCTCTAATATATATTATTGCTCTGAGGTTGCAGTTGTAGTTTTAGTTGCGGTTTTTTCCCGAAT